>CM041784.1:32930912-33365400 GCA_023375725.1 Nephotettix cincticeps | reverse complement strand
AAGAATAAAATGATGATATAAATAAGAAGATTTCCTATAAAGAAAAACATTAGTTCTTTCCAGCAGGGTACTAATATGTACATAAAACAATGTAAATGTGTTTGTGAGTATATAAGTGTCCATAGAAAAAATGACTAGCAAAAGTGGACCAATCGAAATTTAATTTGGTTCGTACAGTAAAGAATAATTTATAGGTTTAGGATAGAAAACTAGGCACTTTGGTTTAACCAAAGGTGGTTTTAGTGGTATTTTGTACCGCAAAAAATGGGAAACTCAAAACCTTTTAATTAAGCCCCCTTGAATAACCTCATTTTAAACACCTTTTCACAAGAAAATGAATTGAGAAAGCTATATGTATTTTTAACCCTCCACTCCATTACACCATTTTGAAAACTGCATGAGATTTTTGAAATTTGAAAAATATATTTTAAATAAGCCTTGAATAATTTACATAGATTAAGTGAAACCAATAAAAATGGAATTTAATGTAATTAAATAGCCGCTTGAGTAGTTTCCATGCTGTCATTCAAACAGTTCACCATGTAGGCCTAAAAAACTTCTTTATACATGACACATCTAGTTTTCAGACCTCAAATTCCGTCTCCTTGTTTATCATTACTTTATTATAATTTTTTACTAATTTTTAAATATTAAATATATATTATATATTTAATCATTTAATAATAACAGCTGTTTAATGTAGGAGGCATGAACAAGGGATTCATGATCAATTATTGTTAAAAATTACTAAAACGTATTATGTGTGTGCACTTTGCTACTAAAATCAAATCTTCTCATGTTCATGGTAGTCATATTACAGTGCTAAATACATGTTATATCCCATGGTAGATCCTATACACATTTATAAGCAATTTTGGAACATTACTAAAACATGGTAACTTGGTACGTTCTCACTTGCTGAAAATCTTGTATGTTCTTCCCTTTTAGGCAAACATTTTATTATTAAACCATTTTCATTAAAATGCTAGATATTTTTTTTGTCCAAAATGTATCTATAGGCAAAAATACCTTTATTGATATGGATTATTTTAAATGACAATTTCCTCCTATAGGCCTAGAAGTAGATTATATTTAAGGATATGTTATATTTCTTGGTTGAAATTGAAATCTTAAGAGAAATAATTTGTAATATCATTCTTGAGAGGGTTGCATTAATGTGTAGCTAGTATTATGAGTAGTTATTAAATATATAGAAATTTTGTTAAGGGTGCAGTTCTGCTGTAACAGGGTGTTTATATGTCTAATTTCCTACTACCATTGGAAGTCGGTGTAACATATTTCATGGCTCCTGCTCCCATTGGCTTTGCCATTTCTTGAGAAAGGTAGATGGACGGCTGCTCTGATCACTAATCTTTTATGTGGTTAGGAAGAGATCATGGGGAGGTGAATTTTTTCACAACAAAGTTTCTAACTGGCCATGGTTGCTTTGGAGCCTACCTATATAAAATGGGAAAAGCCAAAAACTCAGAATGTCAGTATGGCAACTCAGCGAATGACAATGCACGGCACACCATATTCTTTTGTAAAAGATGGGAAGCAGACTGTATTCCAGATACTGTATAACAGATATTTGACCATTGGCCAAATATCACCGGATGGTATCGTAAACCGTATGTTGTCAAGCCCTACATCATGGAATTATGTCTCTGAATTCTGCAAGGGGGTGCTCGGACAAAAGAGAGAAGAACAGCTATAGTATGCACCGTTTAGCTGAATAAGGAGGGATTACGATGACGTAATGCCCTTTGGGCGCACAAAGGCACCCTCTTGAAGTAGTGCAGAGAAGCGTTTCCGAGAAGGAATACCATGCCTGGACCGATAGGGATTTAGCGGATGAAAGTCCCACACACCAGGATTAAAATAATTCTGACGGTGCATAATGCATTTCCCTATTGTAAAAATAATAATTGCATGTATTTTACAGTAGTGTCTGTATATCGTGAAATAAAGTGATTATTATTAAAAAAAATTATATTTCATGGCTATATAGATTATTATCAGATAGCACCCAATTACAACATGGTATAAAAATGTTAAAGATCTGATATAGTAACTTAAATCTAGGCCGATATTCAGCTAAAGGGTTCATGAATTCAAACAAATTCTTAAAAAAAACATTTTATTGGATTGATAACAAATAATTAAAAACCACTTATATCTAAAAACGTAAGATTCATTTGAAGACTTAACATTATAAAATAGTCAATGACCTTATTTGGTATAAAATTGGTTACGACCTTAGTTTTACTTTAAGGCATCTTATTTAGTACATCACACTCATAGCAGGGTTATCACACTAGCAGGAGTTACAAATAAATGAACTATACAATAATTCTAAATTATATTGAATATAAAACAAAATTACGAGAAAATAATAATACAGCAAGTATACTATAATTATATTCAAAACATAAAATTTGGTCAAAACAAACAGTTTTGTTTATGAACTTCATCATTTGGGTCAAGATTTTAGCAGGTTATTTACTGATGGTTTTATATTCTATTAATTGAATTACTGGATATATTTTCTTTAAATCCCTTTACATACCTAAGGAATTCTGTTAAGGCAATCCAGTTATGCAAAAGACAGTGTTGCACGTGAAGTCATGTGGCTTAGAACTTGTTGATCTTAAAATCCATTTGCCTTTGGTGCTCTATACTTTTCTGATATAGGTAATTTTTTAAGCTCACTTACTTCAAATTAGACATTGAATCCTAACAGAGTATGTTTTTTTTAGAATGAAGGGTAAATTTGTGGGATCGGCTGACATATCAACCTAAACTTTACAACAACAAACACAATTTTTCCTGCTAGTAAACAAAAAAGAAACTTAAACTGATTGACTACCAAAAACATCGTACTAGTGCTCTATATGATTCAACTAGGATACAAAAGAAATCAATCTTAAATCAATTTAATTCTAAATAACCTTAACTAATTACTGGACATCATAATATTAACTGACAAACAATATTATAACAATCTTCTACAAGTTTCAAACTAAACAAGTGACCATACAACTATACGAGTTTCAAACCATACATTTATACACTAAAAGAAAAATTACTCAGTCTTCAAGTTGAATTAAATGCAACAGTTGTTAGTTAAGATTGAAACCTTGATTATTTTATTTATTCTAATTATCTTCACACTTCAGTCATAATGAAGCCATCAGTCATAATAGTTTGCTGGTAAGTAAATTGATTGCTTCCATCAATTTTTAAACACCACACCAAATGGGTTTATAACTACTTAAAAATATAGACTTCATTATAAAATAATACTGGTGCTATACATTTTATGATTTTTCATACTGCCTTAGTTTAGTTAAAAAAATAATATCTTTATTCAAAGATTTTTAACATTCTGCAAAGAAAAATTTAATCTGTTTCTCTTCCAATACTGGAGCGCACAATGCTATCCTCTTCAAGAAAAGGGATCTCAGGTGCAACGGAATCTTGTTCTTCCAATGTAAGAGAAATATGGAAAAGATGTGCTTTTTTCAACGAATTTAAAGCAGAGAGAGTTGCTTTATCTCGAGCCTCATCCAAGGTCTCCCCAACCCCATAACATGTCTTAGGAGGATCAGTTGTCAAAGAAAGGAGGCTGATATATCCAGAATTGTAAGCCTTACGAAAATCTGAAAATTGAAATTTAAAACCAAGCTGTTGAGAATGGCTGATGAGTTGAGATTTAGGCAGAAAGTTTGATTTTTTATGAGATTCTGCTTTGTAATTTGATTTTTCATCTGTTTTTTCTTTTTCGTGTTGGAATTTTTTTGAACTTGGACCACTATTTTGATTGCCTTCTAGTTTATTTGCTTTGTTTTGAGATTTAGATTTTGTACTTTTAACCATATCTTCAGTATCCTGAATATTATGTGAGTTTAGTTTTATTCCAGGAGTAATATGGTTTCTGCTTGGGGTCTTTTCAGAAAAACTTTTCCTCTTTTTTTCTGATAAATGCCATTTATTATAAACTGAGTAACCCATTTGGTCCAGCAATGCTTGAGCTGCATTTTTCTTTGCAGTCTTTTTGTTTGGCCCAGTTCCAATAGCTGTCAAATCGTTTATTGCAACCTCCATAGAAAATTCATTGTTTGTCTTTTGCAATATAGTGAAGACAGGAAGAACTCCATGCTTTGCTTGTTGAATCAGGAAGAGTTTTGAAACAGGATCTAGTTCATCAGGAATCAAGTCTACATTATTATCAGCTTCTTTCTCTTCAGAAAATATTTTGACTGCAGATTTGATGATGTTTTTTGGTTTCTTCTTTTTGGACTTACTTTTTTTCAACGTTTCCGCACATTCAATCCTATTGAATGATGCATGTTGTTTCAGCTTCTGCAACATTTTTTCAGCAGCATCTCTCTTAGCTCCTTTTTTTGACGACCCTTCACCAAAGGTTTCAAAATCCCCCACACAGCTACGGAAAACAAAATATTTTATATGTGCAGGGCCCTCTTCACTGTATAAATCAAACTGTACGGGCATGTTGCTCAATGTACCAAACTCATGAACCAAAGAAATAGGATTGGAATCATCGGAATCGTAATCAAAGACTTTTTTGAAAAACGATTTTTCTTTGTCATTTAGCATACAAAAACCATCCACTCTCTGTAGGGCCTCCAAAGCACTTTTTGCAGCATTTTGCTTAGCGATTTCAGTTGAAGACCCCTCCCCACTGAAAGCTTGGTTTGCGATCGTAACTTTAGCTTTATGAATATTTTTTGCCTTAGAATACATCCCACTATGATAGTAATTTTTGTGCGAACTTTGATCCAAAACTTGGGTTTGTTCAAAATATGAGTATTTAACTAAAGCCCCATTGTGTTTTCTTGCCCAATCATCCAATTTTTGTGAATGAGTTTTCTTGTTTTCAACGACAAAGCTACTTTTTACTCTAATGGGTGGATGACCGTAAAGGGTTGAGTTTAATGCAAGTTTGGAAGCTTCATATTGAGCTTTCTTAATACTTGCTCCTTCGCCAGTATATTCCTCTTCTCCCAACCTTAAGGAAACGATAAACTGCTTCTTATGGGCTGGTCCTTTTTCTTCTGTCAAAGTATACTGGACTTCAATAAGGTTGAACTCTGCTAGTTCATGGACAAGACTTATAGGGGATTTTTCACTCATTGTGTCATTACTTCCTTTTGTTGTCAATGGGGGAAGTTGAGAAGGTACAGTAGAATCATATGTGCTTGGCTTGTTTACTGTGTTACCACTTTCAGTCACAGAAAGTGATCCTTCAATACACTCTTCATCACCAAAAAATGAAGTTAAATCATCCATATTCAAAGGTTCGTGATAAACTCCCTTGGAATATGAAGAAAATGTTAATATAAAAAACCAAAAACAATTTATCATACCAAATGGCACGTGAACTGCAACCATTTTGAATGCTGGACTAGTCTCACTGAAGAATAAGAGATATGCAGATAGTTTTTGTGGCTCTGACTTTTCCAACTTTCTGTAACATAAGATATTGAAATAAAAATATTGTTGAGTACGAATTATGTAATTTACAATTTATAAGTAGATCACTTGGCAAAAAATGTGTTTTAAATGTATCTTGTGTGTAGGGTGTGGAGGGGGGTTGTAGACTGAGGTAAAATGCATCACCCAGTAATCCCAGTAATCCGAATTACCTGATGGGGAAAAGGTTACTGAGTTTAAATTAAAAACGGAGCAATGCAATCTCAATCATAACGCTTTAATCTATAGCACGGCATCTAAATAATATATGATTGCATATACGATCACATACAGTGCTACGTGCACAATGCTAATTAAACACAATAACTTACTTTTTGGAATATAATAGTTAGGAGTCATTAAGTTATAATCTTTTGACATAACAAAGAAAGCATATTCGCCTGAAAGCCTATGCAAAGTTGCACTACAGTCTCATAAACATCAAGTATGCGGATGTAGCAGTACACTGTTACTTGAGATAGCGTAGAGCAAAGTCTAGTTACACTCACAGTTCATCACAGCACTTGATTCTCATGATCTGACTCACTATCATAAATTTTTCATGGAATAACTTTACGAATATTAAATTTGAGTTCATCTCCAGCACGACCGCAATCGTGTGAAAAGTTAGCCTACAGAGGGCACTCTTTTATCATTGTTTATTTTTAAAAGTCATATTTTATATTTCTAATGACGAGTCCATAATGGATAGACCGTCCCTGCATGAACACTGCATGATGCCATTCAGGCAAAACATGTAGTAGACGAACCTATAACTGAGATAAGACGTCAAGTTAATTGGTCTAAATACACAGTTAAGGTCTAAAATAATGCCCTCAGGTGTAGTCGGCTTTCGACTACACGGGAGGCCTCTCCTTTTGGAGAGGCTAGCAACCCCGAGGTACCCTAGCCAAAATGCGAGACTGTCTGTCCAAATCGCAGTTCTTCCTCCTTCCAGAGCGACGGCCTTTCTTCTCTCTTTTGGGCCCTAGCTCGCAATCTTTGTTCTTTCCTGGGCTAATCTTGCCCGACCTCTTCCTCTCTTCGACCCCGCTTTCTGGGTGTCTTTTCCTCCTTCTTTCGACCGTCGCGCACTGGAGGGTCCGGGGAGTGCCCCTATTGTGTTTTAGGGGCTGATGTGTGCCTGCACTGCCGATGGATCCCTTCAGTATGTTGACAGGAGCCAGTCACCTCGGTCCTTGGTCAGGGAGTGCGGCATGGATGCAGAGGTCGGGCTCTGCATTGCAACGGGCGACCCCCAGCACGTCAGGGTTCCGGTGCTGGGCAAAGAGAGACCAGGCCTCAGGGAACTGGGGTAGGGGCATGGTCCCCGAGGGTGTACCCGCTCCTGGTTATTCTGGGCCGCCCCTTGCCGCACGATGCACTGGTACAAACATATTATGGATTGTCCAAACCCCCTCAAGAGCAAAACAACGAAGAACTCCATTGCAGAAACAGGAGTTCAAGAGAAGGAGCTGTCGCCTTTTGCCCGCAGCTCGAAGATGGTAAGGTCACCTCAATCGACAACCAAGTCAGGAGTTCTTAGGACCTCTCCACCCTCAGCCCCTTTCAGGACACCAACAGGTGGAGAAGCGTCCGTGGAGACAGGTGGATCGGAGGACCCCTTACCTGGGATTGAGATACCTCCAACCACTCTCCCAGCGTTCAAGGGTATTCCAAAACCGAGAAGTCCCGAGAAGCCCTTTGTGGACGTGGAAGTCCTGCGACGTCAGATCGATGACGCTGAGACCGATGTTGACACTCGTCTGAAGGCCATGGGTGTCACTCTTGCGTCCATGGTGGAGACATTTAAGGTTCAAAAGAACGTGAACCAAACAGTTAAGACTGGCGTTCTGTCTCTACAGGAAGACCTTAGTTATATCCAGGCATGCCGGGATGTGGCAGAAAGGGCGAGGGCTCAGGAAAGAGAGGCGGCAAACAGGATCCTGTCCCCACTCTCCCCCCCACAAAAGAGCCACAAAGGAAGGAAGAGGCAACGGAGGATGTCGACAGGGTCGGAGGCTAGACCCCTTCACTTGGGAAACTTATCCCGCCAGCACCTGGCACTGAGGGAGGCGTCTCCTGACTGTGCTGATGCGCCTCGGAGGGAAATGGCTAATCCACTGCAGCCGAAGGTGAGGCCCAACTCAGAGACCCCCTTCAAAAAGGTTGAGTCCCGTAAGGAGAAGCGGAGGCGGACGCGTGAGGAAAAGCGAAAGCTGCTCCACGATCCCTCCCCTCAGAGGCGTCCCACCCCGAAGCAACTGGTACCCTCCAAGCCGGCTCCAGGGAAGAAGATTCCTCAGGGGAGGCCTGATGCCGTTCTTATCAGGCCGGCTCAGGGTCGCTCCTTCAGTGAGGTTCTGGCAGGCATCCGGAAAAAGGTAAAGCCTGAAACATCCGGGGCAGTCATTCGCTCCGTGAGAAGAACAAGGGCTGGCGCAGTTCTGGTGCAGCTCGGGAGTGGAACCAAAGATAAGGCCGCCTTCGAAGACGCGGTCAAGGCAGCAGTGGGGGATGCGGGTTCTGTGCGTCAGCTGGAGCACAGGGTGGTGGTCGAGGTCCGGGACCTGGACTCCTGTACTTCCGAACAGGAGGTGACCGAGGCGGTTAAAACCACCCTCGGAAACCTCGCTGAGGGTGCCAAAGTATTCCTGACAGCCGAGAACAGCAGAGGGCTGAAAATGGCTGTTGTGGACCTTGGGTCACGGGGGGCCACTCAGCTCTTGAAGGCCGGAAAGCTGAAGGTAGGCTGGGTCATCGGAAGGGTCCGGCTCCGGACCGTGGTCACCCGCTGCTTCCGATGCTTTGGGTACGGGCACCAGCAGTCCGTCTGCAAAGGACCTGATCGTAGAGCAAGCGGACTCTGCATCAAATGCGGAGAGCAGGGACATTTCAAGTCCGCCTGCACAGCAAAGGCCAAGTGCTGTCTCTGTGCGGAGCAGAAGTATTCTCCTCTAGAGCACATCCCCGGAACATGTGCCTGTCGTGTTTTTCGACAGGCTCTTGATGACTCCCAGCAGCGGCAGAAATAGATGATGAAAATCCTGCAGGGGAACCTCCACAGGAGTGTACTGGCGGACCACCTCTTGACACAGTTCGTCGGGGAGTGGGGTGTTGAGCTCGCCATAATTTCCGAGCAGCACCACGACCGAGACAGCCCGGGGTGGTTTAGTGACACTCTCGGAACAGCAGCTATCTGGATTCCGGATCTCCGGAATTTTCAGATCCTGGGTCAAGGTGCCGGCGAAGGCTTTGTGTGGGTGAGAGGCAATAGGTTCACGGTCGTGAGCTGCTATCTCACTCCGAACGACCGTGTTGCGGTGTTCCAAGCTAAGCTGGAGGCCCTTGAAGACTTCTTGGTAGGAGGAGCCAGCGGCAGTTTCATTGTCGCCAGGGACTTCAACGCTAGGGCAGTCGAATGGGGCATTCCGGAGACTGACACCAGAGGAAGAAAGATTCTGGAGTTTGCTGCCAGAACCGGACTCATCGTCGTGAATGAGGGCAACACCCCCACTTTCAGAAGACCAGGCTATATGGGCACTATTCCCGACGTCACCTTCACGTCGGAAAATCTCATGCCCTCGATTTCAGGCTTGAGAGTCGTTGAGGATTTCACGGGCAGTGATCATCATTACATTACCTTCATGTGGTCGTGCGGACGCCAACTTCCCGCGCAGGCGCGCTACCCCCGTCCTTTACGGTGGAACGTTGCTGGACTCGATGTTGTAACTCTGTCGGCGGTGATCGAGGCCCATAAGGATGATGTGTTGTTGCTCGAGGACCAGGCTGAAGTTGTGGCCGAGGCCACAATGCAGCTCATCAGCCAAGCCTGCGACTCTTCCATGCTCCCTGTCCAGGCAGAAAATCAGCCTACTGGTGGACGGAAGAAATTGCAATGCTCCGAAGGGCATGTCTACGATGCAGAAGGCGTCTTACTCGAGTCAGGAGGGGTAACCCCATTACTGGGGTCGTCGCCGCTCTGGAATATCGGGAAGCAAAGAACGCTCTGAAAAGAGCCATCCGACGGAGAAAGAGAGAGAAGTGGGAAGAGCTCAGAGAGGAGATGAATTGTAACCCCTGGGGCCTCGGATACAAGCTGGTCATGCGCAAGCTCGGAGCCGGGGTCCCCAGTCCTGAGCTGGACCCGTTCTCAATGGAGAACATCGTCGATGCTCTCTTTCCGGCACACCCAGTCAGAGCGGAGGAAAGGTAGGTGGAGGACCTCCGTGACGTTCCCCTGTTTACTGCGGCAGAGTTGTGCGAAGCTGCCAGTTGCATGAGGAGCGGCAGCGCTCCTGGACAAGACGGAGTTCCAACAGAGGTGCTGAAGTCTATCGCTAGCACTTGCCCTTCAATCCTCCTGAATATGTTCGATCGGTGTCTGCACGAGGGGCTGGATACAGCTGGGAAACTCCTGGAGCGTATACTAAACCCACGCCTTGTAGCAGCAGTGGCGGACACTGGTGGACTGTTGGAGAGGCAACACGGGTTCACAAAAGGCCGTTCCACCATCGGAGCCATCCAGGAGGTCGTTGAGGCTGCAAGAAACGCTCAGCGCGGAAACCACCATTCTCGCTGCCTCACGTTGCTTGTCACCCTTGACGTGAGGAATGCGTTTAACTCCGCGAGCTGGAGCGTAATGCTCCATGCACTCGAGCACGTGTTCCATGTCCCTGAGTATCTTCTTCGGATCCTTCGGAGTTATCTTAGGGATAGGGAACTTATTTTCCAGACTACGGAGGGCCTTCGTAGAAGGGCTATAACGGCCGGTGCAGCTCAGGGTTCCATTCTAGGGCCGGATCTCTGGAACATCTCTTATGATGGGATATTGAGACTAGCCCTCCCTGAAGACTCCTTCCTCGTGGGTTATGCGGATGACGTTGCAGCGGTCATTGTTGCTCGCGACGTCCAGCTTGCCCAATGGAAGTTGAATCAGGTGATGAGGCTTATCACCAGATGGATGGAGGACCACGGTCTGAGCCTCGCCACTGAGAGGACCGAAATAGTCATGATGACGGGACGCCGAATTCCAACGTTATGCGACTTTCGTGTCAATGCAGAGACTATTCGAGCCAAGCCGGCAGTGAAGTACCTGGGAGTGCGGCTGGATACCAAGCTCACCTTCAGGGACCAGATCCGATATGCCGTGGAAAGAGCAGGGATGACAACGGCTGCTCTTAGCCGACTTATGGTGAACGTCGGAGGCCCGACAGCTGACAAGCGCAAGCTCCTTTTGTCTGTCTCGAACTCGATACTCCTTTACGGTTGCGAGGTCTGGGCAGATGCGCTGAAGAAAGAGTGCTATCGAAAGCAGATGGGTTCGGTCCAGAGAAGGGCGGCCCTGTGGATAGCGTCAGCTTATCGGACCGTCTCTGAGCTGGCATCATTGGTGGTTGCGGGGGTCATACCTGTGGATCTTCTGGCCCAGGAAAGGAAACAGGTTTTTCAAACCAAATCTGATCTTGGGGTCCAGGAGGCAACACGAGTGGCGAGAGAGGCCACAATGACTTCATGGCAAGAGAGGTGGAACCGGGAGACGAGAGGTGCCTGGACGCGTCGATTAATCCCGGAACTGTCCATATGGGTCGAGCGCGGGTTCGGTGAGGTCAACTTCCTTATCACGCAGCTCCTCACTGGACACGGGCTATTCCGCGGCTACCTCCATAAGATGGGCAAGGTCGACAGTGCAGCCTGTCGATACGGGGATGCTCCCCGGGACGATGCCTATCACACATTTTTTGAGTGTGAGCGGTGGGCAGCCCAGAGAAGAAGTATGGAACTGGAAGTGGGGGCCATCTCGTCCGAGAACATTGTCCCTCTCATGATGACATCTCTTGAGAACTGGCGACGTATAGCTGTATTCGTCAAGAACGTTCTCAAGAGAAAAAAGACAGAAGAGGATCAGGACCAGCTTTGATCCTTCCTCAGGTGGCTAAGTAGGTGTTGTAGCCATGTGGCTTCACATACGAGGCTCCGCCTTGATGTAATACCTTAATAGGTGCTTCCAAGGCGGATTTCAGCCTGAGGCGAGGGGGTTTTAGTGGGTGAGAGTCCCACACACCAGGGAGTGTACCGATATTTCCTCCCTGATGGCGCATGAGCATTTACCCTCGTAAAAAAAAAAGGTCTAAAATAATGGAATTTACAAATTAAACAAGATATTCAGCTTAAGGTACTGATAAGGACCCACTGTTCATCTGCCAGGATCATTAATTGCTCAATGGACTAAAAGAGAGCTAGGTTTAGTACAGTAGAACTCCAATTATCCGAATTAATGGGGACCGGGACCCATTCGGATAATCAAATATATTTGGATAGTCGTAGTTTTTTTTTAAATTGCCATTAGAGATAAAAAAAAGCTACGTTTTAATATTGCACTGTTTCTTTATTAAATTAAATGTAAGAAACATGATATTTTTACATGTTTTAAATATAAATAAAATGTACGTACTTACATTTTACACGCAAACACTGGCTTCGCAGGGGGAAGAATAATAGCACAATTAGACTTTTTTTGGACAAATTTTTTTCTGAAAGTGATTCGGATAATCGGCGATTCGGATAGTCGGAGTTCGGATAATTGGAGTTCTACTGTATTGAAAAATTAAATAATTTTGCAAGAATTTTTCTCAGAATTATATTAGTGACGTTCAGGCAATGAGGCGGGTGGCATAACCTCTGAACCAGCCAGTCGTATGTTTGAGTTTTCTCTATGAAAGCAGGATACATTCCATTTGTTGCCTCTTAAGACTAATCAGAATCAGAAACAAATTCTATCCATTCACAGAATGCTTTGAAGTCTCAATTACAAAGCCCAGTGTCACAACTACAAAGTCTAGTCTGAAGTTCGGCATGGTTTGAGCCTGGGACCATTATTGTTTTTGATTTGTATCAATAACATTGTTGACTGTGTGAGGTCGAGCAAAATCTTACTTTATGCTGATGACATAAAGCTCTTTCATGAAGTTAATTCCATGGAGGGTTGTAATAGTCTTCAGCATGATTTATATGATGAGATACACTAAGACAGAGTTTCTCAAAGTGAGGTCGGCTAGCAGTTTTTTGGGGGATCGTGAAGAACATTCTAATCAACCAGCCCTGTGAAGGTTCTGATTCATGTTTTTCTCTTAGAGATCTAAGATATTTGTTTTCTGCTTTTAAAAGTTCAATGGCGTTCTGAAGAACAGTTATTATCTCGGAGAGATTTCGTTATGTACTATCCGTTGCACATTCACCGTCGTCACTTTTGAGGTTAGTTGTATCTTCGCAGACTGCACATTTCCATTCGGTTTCTTTGTCTAGGACGTCATTTTCCTCAATTCTAGCGCAATGAAAATCACCAAGGACGTGGTGATAGAAATTCAAACACAAACTGAATAATAGACATAAGAAAACTGATCAAAACAAGTGTATTGTTCGTGCGACATAGTTATACTAGAGGTTTAAATGATAGATTAAGGGGGAAGTGCAATCTTCTGTCATGCCAGGCGGCTCAATGTTGGGGCTTGTCGAGACAGTTGCCAGGTTGAGGTCAAAATCAGAAAATTTTGAGGGGGGGAATTGGCTGTAATTGTTGGGGGACAACCCATCTGACTGGCGCAAGCATGAGGGAAGTTAATTATGGGCTGAGCCATCTTGCTGCTGGAGGCTGTGGTGAGAGGTTTCTCTGGGTGTTGACGCCACTGAGGTATGATATCAGGGAGGAGAATGAGCTAATACTGCAGGACAGGGACAGGATGTGAGGTTTAAGTGGGCTGAGGGCCCACTGCGGCTGTTATAGCAACATGTCCTCTTCAGCCAAGGATAAATGATTATATGAATCAATTTATATAAATCTATTTTTATAAATGATCATAATAAACAAATAATGATAAATTAGAAGAAACAAAAATTCAAAATTGTAGATTGCTCAATAGTTTTAGTAGGGAAGCTATGAATTTGGGCAGTAACACAATTTTTAAAAATAATAGTACAGACAGAAATGGACAATTTGAAAAAATCGGTTATTGCTATTGAAGAGTCTGAAGTGCAGCATTTTGAATGTACTTAAATTACATTTAATATTGGCGATGGACAGTTTATAATCTCCCATCTATAGGAGCCCTGATGGGGACATTGATTTATTTGTAGAAAAACTAAGTTTAAAAAATGTTGACATAGTGGTAAAAATTAAATCTATAATAGGCTCTGATTTAAATACCATATTGATATATTATATTAAAACATTTAAAACACAAAGAAGTTAAAGAACACTCTAAGGAGCTTTGGACTGATAATCACTGTTGACTCACCCACTAGAATTTCAGAAACATCAGCAACATGTATTGATAATTTTATGACAATTATTGTTGACTCCAGAAGCCATATAATAGAACCTTGCATTTCAGACCACTCTGCCATATTCATTGACTTCAAAATTCAGGTCAAAACCAAATTCTTTAAGAAAAAGCAAATTAGGTCTTTGAAAAAAAAGAAAGCTTGATGAAATTAGGATCAGACTAAGAAATAATGAAACATGGATGTGCTTCTACAATGAAACTGACATAAATAGAATATATGGGATTTTTGGAAACGTTTATATATTATTTTTATGTAGGATTCCCAGTTAAGGAAATAAAAATATGTACAAACAATAAACTTAGTGGCTGAATCAGGAAATTATTGAGAAAAAAGGCAAGATGCTAAATGAATTTAATAATTGGAAAACTAATAGAACAGTGGATAATACGAATAAGTACAAGAGAGCTCTAAAAGACTATAGAAAGAGTATTGAAGTGGCAAAGTCTAGAGAATATGATGAAAGAATTTGTTTATCACAAAATAAACCAAAAGAAACTTGGAAAATAATTTATGAATAGAAGGGAAATTCAGAAAAGAATGCAGCAAACTTATATATTAACAAAGATGATGACAAAATCATAAGAAATCCTAAGATAGTTGCCAACCTTTTAAATGACTTCTTTGTAGATGTCCCAATTAAGATTAGTGAGGAGCTGGTAAATAGTGGGTTTGGTTCTGGCTCTCCTGCTGATGTGGCACGAGGGAGGGATGCTGAGCTGACTCATTTTAGATAGATTAGCCTCACTGATCTCGATAAGATTTTAATAGGTTTTATAGGCTTTTACAGCTCATACAGTCAATAGCTCAAGAGCTCTTTCCTAGCGTTTGTAAGGTAGCAAAGGTAAAGCGCCTATTCAAAAGTGGAAATGAGTATGGGATGTGTAATTATCGTCCGGTTTCACAACTTCCTGTTGTATCAGAGTTCGTTGAAAAGGCTGTCTGCTGCCAACTGACGACCTACTTAGAGGACAACAATCTCCTTTGCGGAAGACATTGTGGCTTCAGGCAGTCTAAATCCACAAAATTAGCACTGGTTGATTTCATGAATGTTTGCTGCTATGCAGTGGAGGCCAGCAAGACTGTGATGGGAATATTTGCAGATCTCAACAATGAGCAAGGCCTTTGACTGTGTCAGGAGCGACGTTCTTTTGGGTAAGCTTTCAGCACTTGGTGTTAAGGGTCTGGCACTTAAGTGAATAGACTCATATCTTAGTGATAGATGCCAGGTTGTTGAAAGCCAACATGTTTCAAAATTCAAAATCAAGTCTGTCCTGTCTGATGAAAAATTGATCTCGTATGGTTTGTTTCAGGGATAAATCTTGGGCCCTCTGTTCTTTTTGGTTTATATTAATGATATTAAGCAGGCAGTCCCGGAGGGCAGTCTCTTTGTGTTTGCGGATGACACCATGGTCGTCTCCAGGCACCAGGAATTGACATCCTTGAAATGGATTTGTTCAAGAAGATAAATAGTCTGGCCCAATTTTTTTCGGAACGCAATCTCAGACTAAATCCTAAAAAAACAACATTTTCTTGTTTCCAATCCAACCAAAAAAGAATTCAGAATATTTCAGAGAACCAAGGTGGTTAATTGGTGATGAACAGGTTGAATTAGTAAATGACTTTTTGGTGGTAAAGCTGGATGATGCACCCAACTCGAAAGATCAACTACTGAAGATCAAAGGTAAGGCAGCGAAAGGTCAATTTGTCTTACGGAACCTTCGCAGACTTACTAACATCGATCTACTCAAGACCATCTATTTCTGTCTGGTCGAGTGGCAAATCTCGTACTCAATTTCTCTGTGGGGTGCCACAGAAACAAATAAAAAAAGAATTTTTGTGGCTCAAAAGAAAACCATTAGATGTGTGCTGTGGTTGCCTTTTCGGACACACTGCAGGGAACATTTTATTGCACTTAAAATTCTCACAGTTCCCTGTATTTATATTTTAGAAATTTCAGTTTACATAAAATCTTAGGGTTTAGAGTTTACAAACAATAGACATAGTTATAATACAAAATTTAGTTATTATTTTGCAATATAGCACGGAACACCCTTTTTTGAGAAGAAACCCATACATTTGGGTCTAAAAATCTTCCAAATATTTCAATCCCCAAATTTAAAATTTATGGACAGTTTGTAAGTTAAAGAGCAAACTTAAAAATTCGCTCATTTTCACTTATAATTCATTTTTTACTTATAAATGCTTTTTATTTATTGGAAGAGTTTTTTTTTTCTTTTTCAGCACCAACTAATAACCAACCAACTAATAAATCAAAGATTTCTTCTAAAACACTAAAAACAAACAGCCTAACTCATTGACTACATCAAACCATCATAGACAAATGTAAAGGCATGATTGAAGATTGCTCCAACTTGGTAGGGCATATATGACAAGTCCGAGCAGGCCAATCGGACACACCTCAAGGTACAAGGTTTCACCAAAACGTGAGTTACGTAACTTAGATGTATAGCTATTATTAACTGTGTATGAACCTAGAGATGTATTGTAAACTTTCAGTGAAATCTATTTTTTTGTAGTTTTTAACTTTAACAGTTTCTGAGATGTTTTTAACACTCCGGTGCTCGCGCGGAGTGTGGTGGCACTCCAGTCATGTTGTTTTGTTCATAAAACGGAGTTGACTGCATGTGTGACCATGAGCAGTCATCTACCTTCCCTCTGACAATCCTGGAACCTGTGAGTACAGTGACAGCAACCAATTCAGGCTAAACAAATTTTTTATTGATTTTTTCCCCGAGGTGCCGCAGTATTAGAGTGCAGGTGCACTCCACGCGAGTATCTGTGTTCCATTTTTTTCCACTGAGTGACATTATTTTGTGGATTGTATTTCACGTAGTTAACATAAAGAACTTAACTCGGCAGAGCGCTGTATGTGGGCAATATCCCGTCTATTACGATGTAACGCCACGTGTATTGGTCGCCCTTATACAACTTTTACAATTAGATATATTTTTCAACGATACGGCAGATACCCCATTTATTTTGACAGTCTAACACATAACAACTAGGCATTTTACGACATCTAAACAGGTTAATTACAGGAAGGAAGAATTTTTATATTTTAGACATCAAACCAATTATAAAATAAACATTCTTCAATTATTTGTGTAAATAAACAAATATGTCATTGGTTAGAAGTATTTTCTGTACTTGTCGTACCTCTTTGTATATTCCTAATTACCATTGGCTGAAGGACTAACGGATTTTAATCAGCTGATTGATAATAAAATGAACTAAGATTAAAGATAGTCGTACTCAGTTGATGATTTGTTGCGCCATTTTCTTTGTTTGAGAATGTTCCCAACTAATTAATTTTAAATTCAGTTTGATAACATTAAGTTACTTGATACTTGATAAAATCTAGGGGAAGGATTGCACTGCGACCTATGAGATCTATTGTGCCCCCCAGACTAGTCTCTAGTTCTTGCCTAGAGAACCCCCTCTAGTCCTAATGCCTTAATAAAGTTTAGTATAACGAGGGGTTCTAACTTTGGAAAATCCTCCACCGCCACCTGGTGTGTTCCCAAGCTTCTGGCTCTCTTCTGACCTATCGCGTCACACTCAGCCAATAGGTGTCTAGGTGTTTCCTCCCCAGATTGGCAGAAGCGGCATTCACCCTCTTGGACAATGCCCATCTTGCTCAGATGACCCCTGAGCCTACAGTGTCCGGTTAGAAATCCCGTCAGTATCCTTAGATCGTTTTTCTTAAGCCTGATCATGGTCTCAGACCTTCTTATATTATGCACTCCAAGCATTTCCTTAGCCTGTCGGCATCCCGGATGAGCGGTCCAGGCTTTCCCTCTGGCTTCCTTCTCTTCCTCCTTTAATTTCTTTTTGAAAAAGGAGTCCTCCAGTGCACAACCTGGCTCCGGTCCAACAAAGGGGGTGGCTGCCCCTACCCTAGCCAGTTTGTCTGCTACTTCATGTAGCCACTACTGTAGCTAGGGAAGCTATAGTCGACCTGGACAGAGCCCCGCATGCCCAAGCAAGGCTAATTACTGCAGGAGGGCGCCTGGTATCCTGCAGGTACCGTTTGAGACACCATATAAAAGGCCTGGTGCCATCCACCCCTCAGCACGGTCCACATAACACCTTGGGTTGGCCTGTAACAGAGATGAGGAAAGGAGAAAAGAAGGATGGAATGAAGAAAAGGTAGGAGACAGATAGATGAAGAAAGATGATCCATTCATGGGAAAAAGAAGGAGGATGGATCAGCAGGAAAGTCCCAAGCTCAAAAGAAGAGTAGGGAGCTGGGGGGCTGATTGCGATGGACAAGCCACCGGGCGATGGGATCGCCAACCCCTACACCAAATAACATTAAGTTAAATTAATTTAAAGTGAATAACAAATCTTTGACATAAACTTAACCTTAAACGCCTAAGATCTCCAATCAAACAAGCCTTTCCAGTTCAAAATTGTATATCACGAGAATCTACCGTTTACCCTAAAATTAACATTTAAATCCCAAATTCCCTAAAATATTCCTGTTTCCCGAATATTTACCGTTTCTCCCAGCTAAAAACCTCGATTGTTGTAGACAACAAGGTTGACTGGTGTTTGAAGGGTGCCTTATTTTGGCCAAAAAACTTTAGAAAACGTCGGAAAAACTGTGTTCCGTGATGTTTTTATTCTTAATTATGTTATTAGAGAGTGAAATAGGTGTATTTGAATGATTTTTTCCCCACCCAAAACCACGATTCTCACCTATCCCCTAACTAGACGGTATGGTTTGAGTGTCATAATGCAGCCTAAAATTGTACGAAACGTCAAAATTGGGTTCTTCCGCAGACAGAAACATTGTTAAAAGGTTATTAGAAAGTGTAAAAAGTAAGTCTAAGATCAATTTGATAAAGATTGGTAGGATACTGTGTTCGAAATATTTACCAAGTGGAGTGCAGGAGCACTCCACGCTACCACGCCCGTTTCAGTATACCACGCGAGCAAGCACCGGAGTGTTAACATTGTAATATGAAATATTTTTTGAGGTTAAGTAAACGGAAATTTGATAAAAAAAATGGCTCATGATTTTTGTAAATATTACATAAGATTTAAGGGGTATCAACTCCCAATCAAAAATGTTCCATTGACTCCCATTAAGTTTGATTAAAAATATGCTATTCCTTATTCTTGATAGCCCAGAAGTTGACATGAGTTGATTGACTATGAAAGGTCTATTGTATCTTCGAAAATCGGTAAAACGGGCATGACATCGAGAGATATATTCATATTTAGTTAGTTAAGTTATTCAACTTACAACTGAATTAACCGAGATTAACAAAAGTAATGTTGATCTGTATCACCAACTGTACTTAATAAAAAACTGCGCCGAATAAGTAAATTATAGTGATTTATATAACATAAACCATCAACCTTCAAACATAAATCATAAAGAATCCTAATTTAAAGTGAAAACTTACACAAATTGAAGAGGTTATTTTCAACTACGTATCATTCTGGTTATATGTCAACAATTTCATTCATTGTAATCCTGTTTGTTAATTTTGTTATCTGTTGTGCCGGTGGAATGCCATTGATCAGATTCCCATCCTTCGGAAAAAGAAGTGCGTGTCTTGTATCAGAAAAATAAAGTGTTCAAGGCAACGGAAAATTGACCTGTGCCAAGCGACGGACAATAGTTCTGTGCCAAGCGTCGGAAAGATGGCGGAGTCCGATCCTTCGGATAAAAATACCTTGGGAAGACCCATAAATATGAGCATATATGAGGTATCAAATTATTGTATCGGTTAAATTATTAGGAGTAAGGATATCTAACACAGTAACACTAGCTAATAATTCCAACTGCACTTAAACGTTAGTTGACAAGTTATTTGAGATAATGTGATGTTATTGAATGATAATATTATTGTTCAAAATTATTCTATAAATGAATATCATATCAGAAAGGATTGGTTATGTTTAACAAGTTAACTAAGCAGTGATACTGTTAATTATTTTCTGTAGGTAGGCTACCAAAATAGTGTACAACACAATAACGTACATTAATTTTGTTGTTAGTAATAACTATTTTAAGTAGTTTAATAAATTTAGAGCAAGCCTCAGTGAAAAGTTCTTGTAATTGTACACAGTGAATTATTCTTATATTAACTAGCTCAGTACGATCGTACCACGGTAGTTTTAAACACGTTAATAAAACCACAGTCTCAAACTACAAAATATAGTTACTATAGGTCTAGTTATCAATGTAAACTACCAAGTTAATTTTAGGCATTATACCCCTGTGGTATTAACTTAAATGTAACTGTTGGCGTAAATAGGTAATTTGTTATTCTTCAATTATTTGTGTAAATAAACAAATATGTCACTGGTTAGAAGTAGTTTCTGTATTTGTCGTACCTCTTTGTATATTCCTAATTACCATGGGCTGAAGGACTAACGGATTTATAATCAGCTGGTTGACAATAAAATGAACTAATATTAAAGATAGTCGAACTCAGTTGATAATGTCATTGATTATGAATAGTTCTCCTATCATCTATGATAATGTGTTGCGCCATTTCCTTCGTTTGAGAACATTCCCAACTAATATATTTTTAATTCAGTTTGATAACATTAAGTTAAATTAATTTAAAGTAAATAACAAATCTTTGGCATAAACTTAACCTTACGCCTAAGATTTTCAATCAAACAAGCTTTTCCAGTTCAAAATTGTATATCACGAGAATCTGTGGTTTACCCTAAAATTAACATTTAAATCCCAAATTCCGTAAAATATCCCTGTCAAGTTATGCCAACTAAACAAGAAGAAATTATACAACTGTACACGATTGGAAACCTTAATTTTCTACGGGATGGGAAACCTTTATTTTCCACAGAATAGATTCTACAAGATGGGAACCCACGTATGAATGAATGAATGAATGAAACAGAAATTTATTCCTCAACATTATAGATAATACAATTATTTAGACACAATTGACACAACCTTAACTTACACATGATGAAATAAATATTTAACAAAAATACTATGGAATAAGCCTACATGGGCAATAATGCCTGTGCGTAGGCTCAGGTGGAGTCATAAAAAATATGATGGAAACGATTAGGAATATTGTATCAAACGTTCGTCAACAGAAGAGGAAAGAAGAATTTTAAGAATGAAAACTTTCATTCTTACATACCAAATTATCTTACTATTCATTTATAATATTTCAAGTACAAAAAATAAACCACTTAATGGAGCTCAGATGAAACTTGGAGCAAAGTTGCCCAAATCATGGCGAAATGAAGCAGGAACGTATGTGTGTGTGTATGTATGCAAGCATGTGTTTGCATGTAAATGAGAAGATACAGGTGAAGTTGAGTGAGTGAAGAGATAAGTGAGTGAAGAGATAAGTGAAGTTTGTGAACATTTGAGTCAAGTCCAAGTAAAAAAAAAGTGTGAAGGTTCTGGCCCGCCCATACCTGGAAACAATGAGGCTCTCGGCGTTATCAGCACTGAGGGACAACAACCAACTATTTATATTTTTCTTGAATAAGGAAAGCTTTGGAAGAAAAAATATCGGAACGTTTTGAAAAAGATATGATTGTATTAGTATAAAGAGTTTGAGCTATGTAACTGGGATTAGTAGATAAAATTGATCTTTGAAGTTGAATTGGATTGATACCAATATTTTGTGCATAGCGGGTGTGATGTGTATGTGTGGTGCGAGAGAAAATAGTATTGAAATTTTGAAAAATTTGAATCAGTAGAGTTCTAATAAAAAGGTGTCTGACTGGGAGTAGTTGAGTCTCCGTGAATAAAGCATCACTAGAGTATCTCACAGATTTTTTAAAAGCAGCTTTTAAAATAGCTTTTTGGCACACCTGTAAGGGCTGAAGATTTGACTTATAGCTACCCCCCATGCTATGATGCCAAAACCAATAATAGATTGGACATAGGCAAAGTATGCTTGCTTTAGCTCATTTTTATTTAGGATAAAACTCAACTGTCTGAAAGCATAAATGTATTTTCTTAACTTGTTTTTTAAATAATTAATGTGTTCAACCCATCTTAACCGGAAGTCGAAGATAATCCCTAAGTATTTGTAAGACATAACTTTCTCTATAGACTGACAAGAGCAGTTTGTACTACTGGGATCTAAACAGCTATGAATTATTAAGTTCTCAATGTGACAGTCAGCACTGCTTTTTAAGGAAATAGGCATAAATTTGGTCTTAGATATATTTAAGGACAGAATGTTTTGATCTAGCCACTTTTTCAAAAGACTGATGTCATTGGTAGCCTTTTGAAAAACTTCATTCCAGTCTCTACCTTGCAAAAAAATTAAGGTGTCATCAGCAAACAAAACACTTTGCCTTGTAAGGCAAGCTTAGAGATATTATTTATATAAATTAAAAATAGTATTGGGCCAAGTGTGCTGCCTTGAATTACGCCATATTCAACAGGTAATGCTTCACTATCCACACCTGCTAATGATACACATTGTAGTCTGTACTTTAGATAACTGTGAAACCATGCAAGGGCTAACCCCTGCACACCTATGCATTTAAGCTTGTTGAGCAAAATATTCCTGTCAACGGAGTCGAAAGCTTTCCTTAGATCAAGGAAGACAAGCATAGATCGCTGATTACTAGATATTGACTCATTTAATTCACAACAAACATCAAAAAGTGCATCAGTGATGTTCTTATCGCTCCTGAACCCATATTGTCGCTCATATATAATATTATTAGATTGTAAATGAAAAACTAGCTGGTCCTTTACTATTCTCTCTAAGAACTTAGAGAAGACATTCAACATTGAAATTGGTCTAAAAACTAGCTGGTCCTTTACTATTCTCTCTAAGACCTTAGAGAAGACATTCAACATTGAAATTGGTCTGTAATTATTTTTATCAGTTTGGTCATTAGATTTAAATATAGGAACAACTTTCGCCAGTTTAAAGCAATTTGGAAAAGATCCTGAAGTTAGGCTAAGGTTAATTAGATGTGTGAGAGGCTTAGCTAGAATGTGTAAGTTATATTTCAGAACACGAGCCGTTATTCCGTCACATCCAGGGGCTGACCCTCCCTGAAGTCCAAGAACATATCGTGATATGTATTTTTCAGTTACGGTTTGAAAGTTGAATAGAGGGTTTACGTCATAGTCAGTAACGACTGGGACCCCGCTTGTATCAATTTGGCTGGCTAATTGTTGTCCTACTTCTGAGAAGAAAACGTTAAAATCATTAGCAATGTGTTTGTATGATGATGTCCCCAAGGCCAAATTCCTGTCACTGCAAAATTTATTAATTGGAAAATTATCCTTCGAGGTTGATCTTCCACTTATCTCGTTAATTACGGACCAAAATAATTTAGGATCCCTTCGGCTTTCATTAAGTTTTATTCTGTAAAAATGTTGTTTATAGCTATTTTTGAGGGATCTACTTAATCTACTTCTTAAATTTCTGAATGTCTGTAATAATTGTGCATTGAAAGGTTGTTTTTTTTACTTCCTTACTTAATTTGTCCCGTTTACGAATTTCATTTATTAATTCTGATGTTATCCATGGTTTTAAATTTTTTCTTCTAGTTGTATTCTTGGGAGATATCTTACAGCTATCCATGGAAGTAACAATAATACTAGTTATTATTTGAGAGCAGGATTCAACGTCGCGATCAAGTAAGACAGGATCCCAGTCGATGTTCGTGAGGTGTTGGGTCAGTGATTCGTAGTTGACAGAGGTGCGAGTGGCAGTGGTGTTATCAGTAGGGTCAGAGTCCGAGTCACCTGTCGCTGAAGTGATCGTGAGGGCCGTGCTGTAGTGATCAGTAATGGTTGTGTGCAGAACAGCTGATCTGACTCTATTCATATCATACAATTCATACAAGTTCGGACGAAATACGAAAAAACCTTCCCTCCACACTCACGGTGTACTCTTGGAAAATTTATTAGCTTGTCACTCCAAGTGCGGCGCTCCAAGAGGTCCTACATAGGTATTAATTTTTCCAGAAGACATTTGGGCTCCTCTAGGATTAATGTCTTATGAATTAAAGAGCTCATTAACACGGTACAAATACCCTCATTGTGGTCAACTGGGCATCTTTCAAACAAACATAAACGAATCTTACCGAGGTACCTGCAATCTCTCTATATTCTTCCAGCGTCTTCAATAAACTGTTCCCATATACAGGGAAGCAGTATTCAAAAGTTGAAAGAATCACAGATTTGATTATTTTAATTTTAGCCTTAGTTGACAGCAAGTCCACATACCTATAAAGAAAGCCCTCTTAGATTACCATTAAAAACTCGTTGACATGTTACTGTCACATGGTCAGAAAGAGTGAGGGCCTTCATCCAGGGTTACTCCCAGAGTTTTTATCTGCTTATAAATTACAGTATGTAAAAACATACCATCAAGCACGATCCCCTTTCTATTAAATCAGAAATAGCCTGAGGTATTGTGTGGAGGACTGAACATTTTATCCACATTTAATCTTAAGCCATATGTTTCACAGACCACGCTGCCTCAGACTTTAGCTTCACATTTATAATTTTAAAGTGTTTTCGACAGAGGGTCTTATCATGGTATGTAGTGAAGCTGACAATCATCAGCGTACAAATGCATCCAACAATGTTTTACCAGAAAGGAACGGATTATAACTTTACTATCCGTTCATCTATGGTTTTACGGTACTCCTGTGTAAATATTATGCAATATTGTCCCAAGACAATTTCCCTGTGGGAGACCTCGTTTTGGAGATTTTCCGACATTTGACATTTGTTAACTTTTGTAACTTGAGAATGGTTTTTTATGTAATACCGAACCCAATTCATTGATTTGTCATCAAAACCAAAATATTTTAGTTTCATCAGACATAAATTGGGGCAAATGGAATCCAACACCTGAAAGTAGTCTAATAAAACAAGTGTGCTGCATTGGCCCCTGTCTTTAGTTTGAAAAAGCTAATTATAAAGATTAATTAATGCCGTACAGGTGCTATTGTTTTTACGAAAGCTAGATTGAAATGTAGGCAAAATATTTTGTTCATCAATGTATTTTTCTATCTGACGAGCTACAATCTCTTCCAGAACTTTGGATAGAACTGGAAATACAGAAATAGGTCTTAGGTGTTAAACACTGGATGGGGATTTAATTTTCAATGGGCAATGAACAGACTATATTATTTTTACAATTCTCAGTAATTATGCCTAAAAACAAAGAAAACTTATAAGATGAATGATTGCCGTTATAATATAGGGTCCTTCATCTAGGCATAGGCTTACGCCTATTCCTAGTGTTAACCAGGCGAAGTGCTAAGTGCTAAGTAAATGACTTTCCAGCTAAATTAAAAGACAATAAAAAATTGTATTCTATTTGCAAATGACACAACTATACTGGTTCCCAAAACAAAAGAAAAGACAGTAAAAATAACATAAACGCCAGATTAGATGAAGCTACCACTATTTGCAATAGCCTAAATCTCAAAATTAACACACAAATACTAGTTTATATAAACTTCCTCTACTGAGTTATTTATTGGAACAACTCAGTAGAGGAGGAAGCGGCAAATGATCCTCAGTCGATGGTGGAATCGACCAGATTCTTGGGAGTCTTGGGGACATGCGCATGAGCTGGAATCAACACAGGTCGACGCACTCTGCAGGAGGCTGTCATGTGCACTATTCGTCATACGGAGAGTGAGGAATGTCACACAAATGAGAAAACGGCAATGGTTGCCTACCACTCCCTCTTCGCATCTCATCTGCGGTATGGGGTCATCACATGGGGCTCAACATTAATACAGAACCTGGACAGAATACTAAGACTCCAAAAAAAGCAATCAGAATAATTTTGCAAAAATCCACCACAGAACACTGCAAACCGCTCTTTGCCTAAAATAACGTTCACACAATCATATCCATATACATCCTCGAATCCATAATTCTAACAACAAAATCAAAACCTATCCTTAGATCTGAACAACACAATTACAATACACGAAGAAAAATGACATTGACCTCCCACAACACAGGCTAAAAAAACTAGCGATTCCCCAGCATATTCAGGCCCATATTTTTTGAACTTCTCCCAACTGATATTAAGAAACTTAAAAATACAAACTCTTTTATATATAAATTTAAGAAATATTTCTTTGTTAGGCCATACTACACTGTACAAGAACATATATCAGAACATAGATATTCACACACAGCTACAAATAAGCTCACTTCGTGAAGAGGTAAACCCGGATCCACGGAACCTGCTGCAGACAACGTATAAATGAGTTTAGGGAGGCCGATATGAATAGAATGTAGAGAGTCACCAAGGAGGTATGTGTGTGATATAAATTTTTATTTTTATTTTTAGTTTTGTGCATGGAGTGCCTTTGTAGTAGTGTTGCTTTTGTAGCATGTGTTTGATATTGCTTGGACTTTTACTTGGACTTAATGCTTTGGACTTATTTGTTAGTCAAGAGACTCATTTATTTATTTATTTATGTTATATTTGATATTTAGGTTAGTGACTTGGCCTATTGTTTGTAAACTTAATGTCTGAATAAATCTTCGTATGATTTATAGATCTGAAATTATATTCAACTTAACTCAAATTATAGAGCAGGGAATGATATCATAGACTAACCAAAATTTTTCTACGATTGATAATATGATCTCCCCGTGGCTTGACGTTTTCTTACCCAGGAGAGTCTCCTCTCAATCCCAGTGTTCATTTCGTTTATACTATTTTGAGTTTCAGGGTGTGGCACACCGATAAGAAAGGGTAAGAGCAAGGGGAACAAAAACTAAACTAAAAACAAAACAGAACACAAGATGAAACGACAATGTCAAATTTCTAATCACTTTCAATAATTATTCCACGTGACCACAGAAGCAACTTTTGTTACTAGAATCTATCTGAATTTTTGAGTTTTTGCAATAGAAGTATTTAATTTTTGTTATTTTATATAATTTATAATGCGTGGTATTTCAAGCGCCATGCGCCACAAGGTTCTCCTCTGTATCGTAGGTAAATAGTTGTGCTTATCAACTTCTACTCTATAGAACAGTTTATCGCTTGGAATTTTCATTTGTCTTTTACTATTAGGCCTATACTTGATCAAGACTACAACTAAGACTTGTTTGTGGTTCTTAGAAAGCTTTTATCCCAAAACCGTTTTTCTCCTCTGCTATTCTCACGTTATGGCCGTCCTAGACAGGCATAACCCTAATGTTGCTTGCATATTTATTTTATTAACATATAGCAAACAATTTCGTTAATTTTATTGAAACTAAACATTATGCATTTACCAATTTTAATAACATCCTATAATTATGTGACAGTTTTTGAAAGTGTAGGCCTATAGCCTTAGGATCTGTAGGCCTATGGGTCAATACTGATTTTGTCATACTTCAGTATTTTGCTCTCTTGGACTATTTTGTTCTCTCATAGCATAATAAGTTGCCAGAAAAAAATTACAAGCATAAGCCAGATGGTCAAAGTCCACAGTAAAGCCGCACATTATTTTCCACCATTTGTTTAGTAGCTAAGTACAGTGCTGTATAATAAACCAATCAAGGAATCAAGTTAAGTTACTGATAAGTTAAGTTACTGATATTTTTAGCAATATTATTTTGACTTTATCAATAAACAACTTCATTGACTTGCATATTCATTCTATGCAAAACCTTTCCATTCATTCTTAAGTCAACTTAAGAGTCTTGACTCAATACTTGGTTCATGGTGACCAACAGCGTTATTTATATAATTAATTTTAAGTTTCTAGTATCAAATTAGATGTTAGAGTACTTTTCCATATGTTACCTTAATCTTATTGCCTTAATAGAGAAATTAAGGTTAACCAACATAGCCCATATTTTGTCATTCAAGACTGGAGGGTCTCAAGACTTTTAAGACTGCGGAGTTCAGTTAGGCTGGGAATTGTCAGTGTAAATAAATTAATAGTACTGTAGCCTATCCATAAGATAGCTCAAAAATAAAAATATCTTAGTATAATATTATACATGGTAGCCTAGTTTAAATATCGGAACTGAAATTACCATTTAACTCATTAAGGAAGTCACGAGTCTTGACTCGATGCTGCTCGGATTGAACTG
Organism: Nephotettix cincticeps; assembly: GCA_023375725.1. Taxonomy (NCBI): domain Eukaryota; kingdom Metazoa; phylum Arthropoda; class Insecta; order Hemiptera; family Cicadellidae; genus Nephotettix; species Nephotettix cincticeps. Next base: position 33,337,487 of record CM041784.1, on the reverse strand, counting down.
ATTCAAATCAAATAATTTAATAACCATTAATTCCTCATGAACAATAGGTTACAATGTCAATACGATACAATTCATATATATACATATAACCATTGATCAATAAATACAAAATATATAAAATAATATTATCCTATACTATACAATGTCGATCTTATACAAATCTTCAAGTGAGTAAGGAGTGTTTTTTAAAAGAATTTAGCTTAAATGTAGCTTTAAGTCTCTCAAAGGCATGTTCCTCACATAAGAAGGTAGTTTGTTAAGCAATTTTATTCGTACAACTTTGTGACTTTTTAGTACTTTTCCTAATCTAGTTAAATGTAAATTTAAATCCGTACAGTGCCTTGTTGCATATAAATGAGTTATTCCTTAACTCAAATTGAACAATATGTTTTTTACATACATAAGAATATTTAAAATGTAAAGACTCTTTAATATTGAAATATTAAATTTAATGAAAAAATCTTTATATGACACAATTTGTTTTACACCAGCGATCAACCTAACTGCTCTTTTTTGCATAATAAAAACATCTTTTGCACCCACACTATTACCCCACAATACTATAGCATAAGAAATGTGATACTGAAAGAAAGCATGATACGCCATGTGAAATATTTTTTCCAAAACACAATTTTTTAATTTTAATAAAAGATACAAAACCTTTAACAGCTTGCTCGTAACTTGATCAGTGTGTTTAGATCATGTAAGCTTTTTATCATGACTAATTCCAAGCAGTTTGACCAGCTTATTCATTGGACGACCTTTTTCAAAGTAAAAAAATCTGTTCTGTCTTCTAACCAGACAGTTAGAAAGAAACCAGGCTTTTGCATGTTCGACCTTATTTTTATAAAGAATAAGGACTTCTTGAAGAGTATTTCCCTCAGTAATTAGGGAGGTGTCGTCTGCATAGAGGATGGACTTACATGGCAAACATTGGGGCTGATCATTCACCATAATAACAAACAGAGATGGTCCAAGGACAGAACCCTGAGGAACACCCCTCTCAATACTTCTGACCGAGGACTCTTTTTTTTTCTTGCAATTTGTTTCCTATCCTTTAAATATGATTTTAACAACCTATGTTCTTTTTACCTTATACCATTAGTGTTTAATTTTTCTAGAAGCATTCCATGATCTATGTAATCAAAAACTTTACTTAAATCAAGCATGTCTACAGAATTTTTTTCAAAAATCTCTAATACCCTATCTGTTACATCAGTGACAGCATAAATAGTATAGAGTCCTGATACAAATCTAAACTGAGCAGGCGAGAAAAAAATTATTATTTAAAAAAAATAACTCAAGTTGAGTTTCTATAACACATACTACAATTAAAAAAAAAATTGGTACTAAAGCAATGGGTCTGAAATTAGAGGGGTCATTTACATCATTTTTTTGTGTACTGGGATGACTTAAATAATCCTCAGGCAATCAGGAAAAATACCTTGTTAAAGAATCAAATGAATCAAATAAGTTACTCATCTGTAGGCTACTTAAAATTTATTGTTACTGAAACCAAACTTGCCTTTGATAACACTACAAACCGCTCTACATTTATTTTTCGCTGTACTAATCTGCAGTTCGTTACTCTATTTTAGCCCTCTTAATATGTTCTTTGTACTGTTTTCTCTATCTAAGATATCTTACTTTACTACATTCATTTTTAGATAATTTCCTTTCGTCATAAAGATAAATTAACAAATTTCTCTTAGTCTTTAACTCTGTGTGTAAACCACTTATTAATAGTCGATTTGTTTATTTATTTTTTATAGTTTTAGCAAATTTCCCATAGGGAAGAAGCTATTACCGTAGGTGTCATGGCAAGACTTAAGCCCGGGACCATGTTATTTTTTCGTCTTTTGGTGACTAGAAGCCAAAAACAATAGTCGTTAAAATATATATAAATTATTTATGCTCTTACTGTTGAAACAAATTTAGCTATTACTTCTGTGTGAGCATTCCCGATCAGTCGCTTTCTATTTTTACCATAAGTAAGCTTGTCTTGTGTAATGGTGTCTACACAGAATGCTATTTACATTGCCATACACCACATTGAGAAGACCACGATATTCCCTAATTATTTTCGTGATGCCGTGGATAACATAATATGTATGTATGTATATATATATATATATATATATATATATACATAAAAAAAACCAAAAATCACCTATAACCATTTGTCGAAAAATTCTTCGTTTAGCCGCTAGCCGCCATTTTGTATTTTTTACAAAAAACGTTACATATCAAGAACTATTTAAGATACCGAAACCAAACTTTGCACACATATTTATTGGTTAAAGAGAAAAATATTTACAAAGTATCATTTAATTGTCTTTTTTATTTTCAAAATGGCGGAGTTCAGCTGGCACAACGCGGCTTCTTTGCCACGGCCGCGCTGGGCCCTGTATTCTAACATTAAAAGTGCATTTTCTCAGTTATCCGTGGACGGATTTCGTTCATTAAAGTACCGTTCGATTTGAAATTAAACTTCCAATCTTTTTTGTGTCTTGTAAAAATTTTATTAAGTTAATGGTTTTTTGTTATTTTAATTTAAATACTTTTAACCGCCGCCATTTTGAAAATAAAAAAGAAAATTAAATGATACTTTGTAAATATTTTTCTCTTTAACCAATAAATATGTGTGCAAAGTTTGGTTTCGATATCTTAAATAGTTCTTGATATATAACGTTTTTTGTAAAAAATACAAAATGGCGGCTAGCGGCTAAACGAAGGATTTTTCGACAAATTATAGGTGATTTTTTGTTTATTTTGATGAGTACTATCACCCCTCAAAGTTTGTCCCCGACTTTAATGATATATATTTATATATATAGTCATAGCACTGTAATCTATCGTAACTTATCATTAAGGAATGGAATTTATCATTAAGTTAGTTTCAATACCCAAACCAAGAATATTTTCGATCCCTCTGGAAACTGTGAGCATTGCAGGTTCATTTGTATCTGTGTCATTTGTGCTGGCTAGTAAAACAACACAGTCAGCCTTGGTGAAATCTCTTAACGAAAGGTATACCATCCTGGACAGTATTTTGTAGTTTTCCTGCTGGCTGAGAATATACAAAAACATTGTAATTGGAATTCAGCGTATCAAGGTACCTAGTTACTAAGATGTTTTCCTTGGCTATGAGTCAAAATTACTACTCGATTCCTCCTCCTTGACGAAGTTTTCCTCAAAATCTTGTTATTATTAACAGTACATTTTTTGCCTTGGGTGATTTACTAGAATGGATTTCCGCTTTGACTGAGATCGGGTTCAGTAGATGGGTTGGGTGTTCAAGTGATGGTCGTAAGTTTATTATACTTTATTCTAGTTGATTGATTTGGCGCTTCAGGCTTTGCAGATTTTTTTGGCATTTTGATGGAATTGACTATTTTATGTGTAGCTCTGAGATTTCTTATAAGTTATTTCTATTTATTTACTTGTGATGAGAACAACTGACTGTCTGTATGCAGTGCATCGATAATTGTATTTTGTGAGGCTATTTCTTCCTTAAACACAGTTTCTTTTTTTTAACTCTTCGATTTCTTTTTTAAAACCCCAATTTCATTATTAACTTGTTCTTCGTAAGTAATAGAATCTTCAAGATTTTTTAAGTTTTCTTGTTTTTCAATATTAAGACGATTTTTAACAAATCATTTTCGTCAGACCAAAGGTTCCCCTTGTTAGGCATATATACAATATATGCCTAGGTTCTTACAGAATTATAATTGTATTAAGAATTAATTGTATTAATTCTTAATACAATTATTATTACAATTATTACAATTATTTTTTAATTAAATCGAAACTAAACAATTGTCAAGTTTTCATTTAGGCCCTACTGTCAGAGATGCATCCAGTCTATTTAATATCGGCAGTATAGGTGGTATTAGATCAAAAATGGCTTCACTGGTATATTTTTCAGAAACTAGAGCAAGAGATCCCCTTATGTCAATCGCCATGTTAATAACTTCATTATTTATTAAATCTCCTGTTAAAATTAATTATGCTTGTTGTTTTAGATTACCTCTAACTCTCCTAGTTATCATTGTATAAAATGCCAATCAATGAATTAGCAAGAAAACAAATTATAGGTATAAACGCCTTGAAATTCAGGACGTCACTTTAACTAAACACAGCTCAGTGTATGTGTGGCCGATGTAACGATGAAAGCGCTGAGCAGCAAAAAGTAATGTGCCGTCGACGGTACTCACCACTCGCTGGCCGCCGCATGGCGGTCAGCTAGGAAGATGACAGCTTTATTTGAATCATTAGTCTCAGGATTCGTTGATTAGACCATGTGGGGCTGTATACTTGCTTGGTTATTCTTGTTAGTGAAACGAGGTTTTGTTTTAGCAACAAGTACAAATACGTTACTCATTAAGTTATTCACCTACAATATTAGTTTCGTGAGTCCAAACTTCACGGCACTGTAAAAATATTACATCACCATTGATAAGAAAGTTTACTTTTACGATAATAACACTTTTAACAGAGCAACAAACAAACTCCCGAGAACACAACACGTTGCGCGCGCAACTCCGACTTGATAAATTCCGACTCTATGTGTGCATTTTGTCATAATTCCAAAGTTTTTTAACAGATAGTGTTACCATAAATGTCACTGATCAGGGCGGCAAACGGATTGAACAGTAATTAAGTTACTGTAGTATTTATGATCAAACCCTCAGTAATGTGATGATTCTCTTTCTAAATCATTTAGGCCTAGATTATAGTCGTAGCTTTTTGTTTTCATGTTATGTGTAGCCTATATTTCAACATAATAAATATAGCTTGTTTGTATACTTCCGATCGTTTAAATCCAGTTAACCTTCATCCGCTTGCGTGGTGGCATTTTGCCGCCTATTGTTTTGTTTTGCCTAAGTTTCGGAAGTTTTTTTACTCAATTATATTTATTGAAGGTGGTTACTTTAACATATTAAAACTTGCAAGAGATTAGGATGTCAAAGCAAAATATGTTATCTTAACTGCAATAAAGAAAATTATTATTATTATTATTAAGAAATACATTTTTTGTAAATTAACAGTTTTTTTGGGTTTAACAAATAAAAAATATTATTATTATTAGTATCCTCCTTATAGTACTAATACTAATAACTGATACTGGGGTACTGGGGGGGGGGGGGGGGGGCTGGTACTGGGGTTGTCTTTGAGTCTCCGTGACGAGTGGACGTGTTTGGTTTCTTATGCGTGTAATGTTTAGTGAATGGTTTAGTGTTTAGTGAATGTTTAGTGAGTGAATGGTGTGGTATTAGTGAATGGTGAACTGAGGAAATTTGACCACATTTCTCTTGAGAGGAAATCTCTTGGCTTACTGCCAATCAATGAATTATGCTTCCTCCGCATTTGAAGCCTTGTTCATAATGTCTTGACTGAGGGGAAACCTCAATACCTTAGAGAGAGGCTCAGCCTCCGTTCCGAACTTCGATCTTAGAGTACCAGGCAGGACGACATGATGGAGGTGCCTCGTGTGCGCTCTGAGTCTGATCGGAGAGGTTTTTCGTATTTCGCGCCAACAATTTTTAATTCATTGGGGTCCAGTATCGGGCATGTTAGAATGTTAAAAAACAAATTTAAGAAAAATGTACATGAAAAATTGCTGAGCGGTGATTTAAATGCTAATATAAGACCAATGGAATAGAATTTTACTTTGTAATGTACACAATGTAAATGTACAGTATTTTATTTTATTAAGTACCGTATTTATAAGCTATTCTGTAAATTTTCGTGTTTTTATAATTTGTTTGTGAATTTTTGTATGACACGAGTTGTTTTTAAAACCATTGTATTGAATGATGAAAAACACTCTAAATAAAAGACAATTTATTATTATAATGGTTTTTTTGTAAGTTTTTTGACTGCTTTAAACTTTTATGTTTTCAGCTTTATATCGGTTTGGTCCGGATTATATGTTAATTGTGCTATGTTTTAGATATTAGTTCACATGAGGACGGGATCAGATTCCAGATCCCGAAACGTTGTGAAACTTTGTTTTACATAAAATTGTGATGGAAAATGTCCGCAATAAAAATCTAAATAACTTAAATCCACCATCAACAATAATGAATTTCAAAGAAAGAACTGATAATACTAATACTGGTAATAGGCCCCTACTAATACTGATAAATACTAATCATAATATTGAATATATCGGTTGTTGATACTTGCGATAAAAATTTACTTCTCCAATTCATATTTTACCTAAGTTTCAGCTACTGTAAGTTGAGTTTAATATGTTGCAGTTTTTACTTTTAGCAGTCTTAAGTAAGCACACTATGCTTTTTTTAAAAACTATTTTTGTCATTTGAATGTTTAATTTTATTGCAAAAAATAACAGCTTGGCACATCGGTTTTTTCCTTTGAATTCATGTATTTTTAGTGAAGGGACCCCAATCGGGCATAGCCTCGGGGCAACCCAGTTATTCATCATAAATGTTAAGATCTAAATAATCGCTAGTAGTTTATTTTGTTGTATAAGTATAGTTGGTTTATGTATTTGTTTATCCGTTGAGTGGTTTATTGATATGTGAATTTCATAAGATTACTACTGTAATGTATTGTATTATATATTTTTTGATGAATAAAGAATTATTATTATTATTAAATTGATAATATATAAGGCATTGGTTATTTTTGTCAAAAATTCTTGGCTTAGTATTTCTTATTTCAGAAAATCTACTGACTCATTTCCACTATCATTCATATGGAATGTGAGTATGAGCTATTTGACATTTACTCTATTTACTTACAGGTTGAGGAAGTAAGCGATGGCACACAGAGAGAGCAGGCATGAGGGAATACGTTTAAGTGGATTAGTGCATTTGGAAAGGCACACAATGGAGGGTTCACGAATCATTAGGGATAATCTCAGTAGAGTTTGTGAAGAACTTCGTCCTTTGGTGCAGTCGAGAAACAGCAGCAGCAGTAGTGGAATTTCACCCCATATCACCCTTCCAAACTGGATCCAGGCGAGATCATTAGCTACTTCTACTTCTACTCCAATATCGTCTCCTGCTGTTTCTCCAAGACCAAGTAATAATTGCATGATTGTAGTAGGCGTAATTTACATTTATGAGGGAGATAGCCTATAATATGTGAGGTATATAATCCTAACTCATTTCAAAACATAATTTTAAAACAATTTAATTACTGTAGTAAACTTCTTAACCCATTCCCATCTAAGGACGCACATTGCGCACGTCCACGTATTTTGATAGACAGATGACTTAGGACATGCACTGTGCATCCGGAGTGGTTATAAGCAAATAATGTGCTTTGCCTGCTTATATTTTGGGGTAGTTCTTTATTCTGCTGTTAGGTGTGCTTGTTCATTTCTTATTCAATAGATAGTGTTGGCATCCTCTTTTAAATCATCGTATTTAGTGTCCAATGTTCCGTGTTAACAATAAATTATCGTCTCCTTCGCACAATTCATAATGATTACAGTAATAATGATTCTTTTTTTAAAGATTTATCATTAACTATTTATTACTGCAGGTAACTAGAAGTAGATGTACCAAGTGAAATAAAGGAATCCTTTGAAAACAATATAAGTCTTGATGAAGCAACGGTACCAACTTGTTTCTAAGCCTACTGCTTGAAACTGGTGAAAAAGTACCGTAGGCTAATCATTTTTTTTCTTGCTAAAAGTGATAATACACACAGTTACAGGGTAAAAAGTAACAGGGTAAATAAATCAAAACATATAGTTCATGAAGTTACCGTACTGTTAAATCTATCAAGCTAATAGTGACGCACAGTCATAGTAAACAAGGCTCGATTTGAGTTCAGGCCGAGGGCCTTAAGCGTTGGACAGATTGTCAGACATGAATGGGTTAATCTAGTTTTGTCTATAATATAAAATAACTGGCAGGGTGGTGTAGTGGTTATAATATCCGCCTTTTTGGGCGGATATTATTATATTAGGCTGGGGTTTGGACCGTTCCCCATCAAACGTTAATAAAAATAAAAAATCATGTTTAGTTTAGCATACTTAAATAATGTTTAGAGGTGTGCGGAAATTTTTCGGATTGGATTCCGATTGGATAATTAGGGTTTGGATCAGATAATTTTCGGATTCGGATACTCACAATAATACTTATCGAAGACTCACACTTATCTAAGAATAAATAAGAATAAAAATCAATAATAATGTTATCAACGCTATTAAATTGGACATACCAAATCATAACTTCTAATCATAACTTATAGGCTGAAGTACAAAACTAAAATTTATACTTCACCGCATTTAAAAGTAACAAATTTTAAGATGGCGTAATTCATGAATGAAATCAAGTAAAACCTTATAATTCTCCAATAAATTACTTCAACAGATCTTAAAAGTTCATTATATAAACTGGAACACTTATATAAACCATGGATGGATTAATAAATAATAATTCACAATTTTATTTCATGATTCAACTATTTTATTTATTAGGCCTACGACGGTAAAAACAAATCGCCTTACACTAAGAACCAAGGTTTGACGACGACGTTGGCTCGTTGTCATCGGCTATCTGCGTATCGGGCTGCCGTGTTACAATATTAAAACCTATGAAATTATGGTACCTTGTCGTAATGTAGTTATTTAAACTTAAAATTATCTAAAAACTCACCATTTAAAAACTAATGACATGTAAAATCATCCAACTAAGAGAAAATGTAGAAAAAACTAGTGGAAAATTTGTTCCTTTATGTGAACACGGAACAACGAAATAGGTCAAATGTAAATTTGACAACATTTTATTTTATAAAATCAGAGAACTTGAGAATGCTATAGCAAAACATAGTCTGTTATATCAAAATAATTAAAGTTTATTTAGATCTTCTACGACGATTAAAATGGAGTAATATATTATTTTTGCTGCAAATACTGTCACAAAAAGAGCTATTATGATGATTTAGCTATGTTACCAAATATTAGATCAACAATTCAAGGTTTTTCAACACCAAAATCATATTTTAGGCAGAATAATATCAAACCGAAACTATCAATAACGCTATGCTTTGTATTTAAAAATGCAATATCGTGTTGAACTTAATCGGTTACTTACTTACTTATGCATAGTTGAAGAATCGGATAATTATTCCGCATTATTGGACCGCCCAATAACATTCTTACATTTCATTGAGATATGAATTGTGTAATTTCGTCACCTGCTTCAAAACTTTTGTTCGATCAAAGATGTTGCATATCGCAGACATAATCTCAAACGGAAAGGTTTGCTTTTATCTTTCAGTTTTAATGCTTATTTTCTGGAAGTTGGGTCTAGCCGAAAGTTCTGATATTTATAAGACTTTACATAATACTTGATGATAATACTTGTTTTACATTCCAAACAACATTCCTTATTTTGGAACTAATCCGACTTTTCAGATATCCACACATCTCTAATAATGTTTAGCCTATAGATTATCAATTGCAAGTGTTAAACAGATAATTAAGGAAATTAAAACTTTACCATAACTATGGACTTTTCTATAGTACAAGAACAACTTTTATTTTTTCTGTAAAAGACTCCAAGGATTGTGGCATTTGTTAACCTTTAAAGCCCTACTGAAAATCACGGTCCCTGCTCATTTAGTGTAAAAAAATCAAAATATTATTTTCCTGATGTTCTTTATGAATTTAGGTAGCTTGAATAAAGTATAATAATGAAATTTGCTTCATTTTCATTTATCAAAGATTTTAAGACAATTTTTAGGTATTACAAAAGTAATTTTTTTTCATCTGGATGAGCCATTTTAGTTAACGATAATTAGTTATTAAATCCTATACATTAAAAACATTTACACAATATACACTATTTACTGCTAAAACACAATGAAAATAAACATGCATCGACAAAAATGTCAACAAACAAAAATACCTTACATTACCTATGTGGCCACTCAAACCGTAAAAGGTTTTTGGCCTCGCCAACTGCCGCATGCCATCCGTCTCGATCCTGCATGAGGTCTGGTGCAACATCAAGCTTCTGCATGTCCTTCTGCACCTGATCCCACCACCTTAGTCTTGGGCGCCCCAGTGGTCGTTTGCCTCGTGGAAGATGCTTTAAAGCTATTCTTAATGTGGAGTCCAGCACCCTTCTAATGTGACCTGCCCATCTCAGTCTTCTGCTTTTGATTAGAGCAATAATGTCAGGATCTTGATAGAGAGTTCTTAATTCCCTGTTGGTCCTTATCCTCCATGTACCTTGATAATAAACTGGTCCAAATATTGAACTAAAAACTTTGTTCTCAAACACTATAAGTTTCTTCTAACAAACAAAGTTAGCTAAAATGACAACAGCTGGCCATAATGACTTGTGTCTATAGGCGTAAGCCGCAGTACGGGAGTGAACGAATACTGGCCGAAGTTGCAAAATAGCTATTTCAGTCACTAGATATTTGAACCAAGCCGCCATATTGGTTTTGTGAGTACATAGAGGCTAAAGCAACATCACCATGCACTCAGGGCCGGTGCCAGGCATTTTCACTGAACATGCGAGAGTCATTTTTGGCGCCCCCCCCCCAAAAAAAAATAATCCCTCCACTTTGGTATTATATATATAATTATATAAACTCCTAATTATAATCAAAAGTGAACACATTGTCAAATGTAAGTAATAATATAGTATTGAATAAAATTACAAAATTAAAGTAAAAGAATTATTTATTTACATCAAATGTAGGCCTTTTTTACAATGAATAATGGTATCAAATGGAATATAAAGTTGGGACTGGGAGTTGAAAAATTTAAGCTCACATTTAAATATATATAACAATATTTATTTTTAACTTGTAACGTAACATCAGTACTTATCTTTATCACTAAAAATCAAAGACAAACATTTAAATGCCACCAGTTACTGATAACGTCATGAAAATTGACATTGTGGTAACGTTTACGGTAACAAATCTTATAAAAACAAGGTAAACGTAAACATGTCCTACGGCAAAAATTACAAAGACAAATATAAATATCACCAGTTACTGGTAACGTCATGAAAATTGACTGTGTTAATATTTACGGCAACAAAACCTTTAAAAACATTAAACATAATAAACGTAAACATGGCCTACGGCAAAAATGACAAAGACAAACATTTAAATATCACTAGTTACTGGTAACGTCATGAAAATTGACATTATGTTAACGTATACGGTAACAAAACTTTTAAAAACATGTCCTTTGGCAAAAATTACAAAAAAAATACTGCTAAATTTGAACTCTTCGGGGTTGTGAGTTGCTGTGACATAAAAGTATTTCGCGCGCATCGCGCATCAGACACTCAGACACACCCCTCCCCTCCTTCTTGCCCAGTGTCCTGCGCAAGTCTTTTAGAGTCAAGTGACAGGCTAGAAATAACGCAAATATTTCAGCGTCTAATTTGAAAGGAAGGCATAATACTGCAGTGTAGAAAGTCTAATGTTAATAATGTTATGTAAAATTAGAAAAGGTTCAAAGTGTAATATGTGAATCGTCAAAACTCAAAAATATAGTGTTTCTTCCACTTCCAAAAGAGAGGGCATGTCTTTAGGGTGGCAAGTTTTCTCTAAAACTAATGGGCGCTAATTTAGAAAGGATGGCGCCCTCTGCTGGTGCATTGTAGATTGTTTTGCTTATTCAACCAAGCGTTTCTTTAATTCCCGAAAAGTGCGGTCAGGTATTAAAAGGGACATGGAATTCTCATTGAAACAAAAAAAGATTCCAATTCAAGAAAGGATGGCGCCCCATAAACAGTATAAGTAAATCTTTGCTGTTCAAAACACCATAAAGAAACGGCAAAAGTTAATGGATTTTTTTATTCCCAAAAAATGGGCTCGTCTTTAATTGGGCGCGAAATTCTGATTGAAATTAAAGGGCGCCAATTTAAAAAAGGATGGCGTCCTATTTGAACGGTGTAAGTAATCTTAATTGTCCATAATGTAATAAAAAAACGTCAAACAGAAATGGAAACCCCTATAAAACGAGTCCATGAAATATTTATTAAAACTTAAGGACTCCTTAAGGAAGACGCCCTATTCCGATGTATTTTTCCTATCTCAAAAAGAAGTGTTAAACATAAATAGACCTTTTCTTTAATATCCAAAAAATATATGTCTTCAGCAAAAAATGTTTTGGTTCAGAAAAATGGACTCTAAAAAATCTTTAACAGGCCGTGCAGCCGGCCGCGCCGTGCCGTCGCGCGCCGGCTTTGCCGGCGCGTTGGCGCCCCTTTCCTCTTGGCGCCCCATGCGGCCGCATGTTCCGCATGGCCCTAGCGCCGGCCCTGCATGCACTCCATCGGTTGTTTCGCAAACTACAACGAATTAAAGTGACGAAATGACTGATTGCGCCTCAAGGTGTAGCCCGCGCTGTGTGACCCTACTGTGCCATGCCTCAAGGAGCTAGCTGCCCGGTAAGGGTTAACCTAACAGTTGCTAACCGCAATTGGGGAATTATTGACAATGAAAAAGAGTTTAAACAGCTGTTACTCATAACCAAGATAGGTTTATCTATCAAATTCTTACCAACATAAAAATTAGTAATGTGTAGTAAGTTTTATTATTAAAGTAATAAAGTTTGTAAGCAACTCATCATGATGTGATAACTGAACCACTTTAGTTGTTGGTTATAATTAAAAATATATCAATTCAGATTGTTGGGAAGAGTGGCTGATTCCCTTAAAAATATTCTATTCCAACACAATATGCAATCACTTGTCAATTTTCCAACCAGAGTCACAACTGAAACTGAAAGTTCAATTGATAAAATTTTCACTAACATATCAAAGCAACAGTTAAATATTCAAGGACTTGTTACAGAGCTGTCAGATCATAATGCCCAGCTGCTGTACATCTACCAAGGCATAAAATCAACCCCAAAATATCATACTCAGCTTAAACGAAAATTCACCAAACAAAATATATTAACCTTTTTGAAGCTGCTGGAGGCAGAGACATGGCTGGCTCTGTATCAGGCTCCAGTTCAAAAAAATATGACGTTTTCTTTGATACATTTATTTACTACTTTGATATAAGTTTTCCCAAAGTTAAAACTAGAATAAAAAGCAACAATAAAAATAATAATGGATAAATAATGAGTTAAGGAGAGCTAAGGATGAAATAATAAGTACAAGTCAGACTGTTAGAGTATCTAAAAATAAATCTCTGAAACATAAATTGAAAGAACAAAAAATAAACTATCGCATTAATACTAAAAAAAGTAAAACGTGAGTACATGAATAAAAAGATTTTGAATTCTGATAATCCAAGTAAAACAATGTGGAAATTGATAAATGATGAAGTAAAGCCAACAGCAGAAAGAAAAAATGAATGTAAGCTTATTGTTAACGGTATAGTTAAATCTAATCCATTTGTAATCTGTGATGTTTTTAATGACCACTTTATTAATATAGTAAGTAACTATGTTACCCCTAACATTGTTAATTTTCCAAATTTGACTTTTAGAATTACAAACAGTGCTCAATCACCAAAATTCTACATTAAACCAATAACTGAAATTGAAATAGATAAAATCATTTTATCATTTAAGAATTAAGTTCTCAGTTGGCTTTGATGAGATGCCAATGTCAATTATAAAGAGTGCAAAGGATCTGCTGATCAAACCATTAACCCATCTAGTTAATTCCTCCTTCATTACTGGTATTTTCCCGAATAAGTTAAAAACTACAAAAGTTAAAACTCTTTTTAAAAAAGGAAATAAACAAGATCCTAATAATTACAGACCCTTATCATTATTACCAACCTTTTTAAAAATTTATGAACGTTCAATTTATTTAAGATTAACTGAATTTTTGGAAAACAATAACCTTTTTGATAAGGAGCAGCATGGCTTCAGATCGGGTAGGTCTGTTGTTTCGGCAAGCATAGATGTTATTGAGTCAATAGCGGATGCAGTGGACAGAGGAGAACATGTTGTGGGTATATTCATGGATCTTTGTAAAGCATTTGATAGTGTCCTGCACGAAAATCTCATTACAACTCTTAAAAATATGGGAATTGTTGGGATTCCATTAGATTGGTTTAGATCATACCTCAAAGATAGGGAACAATATGTGGAATCATCTTTTATAAATGAATTTGGTCAGGTTATATTTGCTAAATCTGAGCTAAAAACCATATTACATGGAGTCCCTCAAGGTTCAATACTTGGCCTTGTTTTATTTTTGTGCTATTTAAAGGGATTGCTAGACACCGTGCCAAAGTATAGTGCTAAGATGTGTTTATATGCTGATGACTCGAATTTAATTGTTAAAGACGAGTCTTTACAAGAAATAGGAAATTTAGCAAATAACTATTTAACTTCAATCAACAATTTTTTTGCCAATAGTAACCTGCTGTTAAATCGAGACAAGATTAATTTTATGTTATTCAAAACACGCCAGAAAAAAATGTAATTCATCCTGATATTGAAATTGAAAAAACAAAAATCAACCAATTGAATGAAACAAAATTCTTAGGATTGGTTTTAGATGAAAACTTATCATGGGACCAGCACATACTTTCCATACAAAAAAAGGTATCATCAGATTTATTTTCATTAATGAGCTTGTCAAAATTCTGTTCCATTGAAGTTTTAAAAAATGTTTACTTTGCCCACATACATTCTCATATCTCATTTGGAATTACTCTTTATGGTGCAACGTCAAAAAAAATCTTCAAAGTATCCTCTTATTACAAAAAAAAGCTATATGCATTATTTTTAATTTAAAACCAATTGACTCTGTAAAGGAACATTTTTCTAAATTAGGTATTTTAACGATTTATGGATTACACATTTTGGGAACTGTTTTATTGGTTAGGGATGCCAGGCGTGGACTGCAAAAATTGGGATCCCTGGACAAATATTTCACACGAAATAGAAATCAGCTGGCATTACCCAAGATAAATTTAAATTTGAGAAATAAAAATCCATTAGTAGCCGGTATCAAATTTTATAATTGCATCCCACAACAGATTTTGACAATTATAATGATAATACATTTAGAAAAAAGGTTAAAGAGTATTTGGTCAGTAGGCCTTTGTATTCATTTGACAAATATTTTTCCATTAGTTAAATATAACTGTGTCAGTATTGGTAGCAACAGATTAGTTTAGCTACAAGATTGTAAATGTTTTTTAAAAAGGTATTCTGTATTTATACAGTAGGCTAGTTTGACTCCATTCAAGGATTGTGTGTATCTCTAATGTACAATTTATGCATATGTGGTTGCTTGCCCACGTGCAGGTGAGTAGGGTGAACCCTCTGTGCCCACCCTCCTCCACTTTGCATCGTACTCCCTCTGGGGTGGGGTGATCTCCTGCGTACCCCTTTTCCCCTGACTGGGCGCAGGTTCGTTCTGCCCTGCTGCTGCCTTCCTTTCTTCAACCCTCCTCCTGGCCTCGTTCAGGTTCCATGCCCTGCTCCAGGAGTTGAAGGTATCTGCGGGTTCCTGCCCCACTCAGTCCCTGTCTACGAGGATCATCCTTACCCCCTGGTTCCCCCAGTTTTGGGTATCTAGCCAAAGGTCGATACCTTTGACCCCCCCTCCTGTGTCTTGCGGTACTGGCCCGCGGCAGTTGCTCCTGCCCTGTGTTCTTGGTGTTTGCTTGTGCGGTACTTGCTCGCGGCAGTTGATCCTGCCCTGAATTCTTTTTGTTTTTCTTTTTTTCACCTTCCATATCTGTTCCCACGAGTAGCTAGGGGAATACCCGTCCGCCTGAACAGAGCCCCGCATGTCCAGGTAAGGCTACTTACTGCAGGAGGTCGCCCGGTATCCTGCAGGTACCGTTCTAGACACCATATACAAGGCCTGGTGCCATCCACTCCTCGGCACGGTCCATGTGACACCTTGAGTTGGCCTGAAACAAAGTGGAAGAGCAGGGTGGAGAAGGTGGAAGAAGAAGAAGAGAATGGGTTTATACAGATAGATGAAGACAGTCTATCCATGCATTGGAGGGGAGAAGAAACGTGGGTAGATAGAAAAGACCCTGCTCAAGAGGAGAGTAGAGAGTCAGGGAGGCTGTTTGCAGTGGCTATGCCACTGGGCGGTGGGATCGCTAACCCCTACGCCAACGGCAGTGCGGTGGCTGGAGCAATTATCAATTACCCCGCCCTTCCGCTAGCTGAGTGTTAGGCCGTTCCAGTGAACCTCACCTCCGTCCTAACACTCTACATGAGATGCTGCTCCTCGTCTCACAGGCAGTTTGTCGACCGCCAGGTCTAGATCTGCTGCCTTCTGCTAAAAACAGGGGCACCCCGAGTAGGCTATGTGCAAGCACACAGCACGACCAGCAACAAGGCCAGTCGGGCAGCACAAACGCTGCTTCACAGCGGTCTTGCAGAATCAGTATGCCCCACGAAGCTCGTATGGCACTGCCTGGGGGCCTTACGGTACCCCCTCACCCCCGGCCAGCTGATTGACAGACAGGCCACTTCACAGCGGTCTTGCAGAGTCTCCTCACGCAAGGCTTGAGGCATATGCTTCTGCCTGGGGCGCTCTCGCCAACCCCTTGCCCCCATTGTTTGGAGTAGCGAAGGCCTTAAAAGTTCCTTAAAACCTATTTAATTTGGTCAATTTAATTGAGTAAAATCTCAAAACCCTTTAATTATTCTATTATGCTCCTGACTCATGAACAACAATTGGGAATTTTTTTGTAAAACCCTGATGTCCTATTTTAGCATATCATTTTTAGTTATTTTTTTTTATTGCCATACAAACCTCAAAATTCATTTTACCTCAGGAATTTCTTATGTGCTGTTTTTCTGGCACCTCTAAAAATCCCTTAAGAACCTAAAATATATATTTTAGGTGTCTTATATTTTCCTAGTAACAAATATAAGACACTGGTTTCAACAAATTATAATTTTAGTAGGACTTAGCTCAGTACAATTTAAAGTGCTAATAAAAGCACATTAGGACATTGGGTGGGATGCCTACATAACTAAAGTCTCAACCCAGTACCGGACAATGTGCTATAAATGGCACCTGGGGACTCAGGAGTTTTTGAATGTTTGAATCTGGAAAGACACTTTGTGAAAGTTAGAATCTGACTGGTAAAAGGAAAAGATTTTTTGATAAAATTTTGTAGAGGGCTGAATCCAACCTGAGTTTTCTTTTAAAGACCCTTGTCTCCTAGAACACTTGAATCTATCTTGAATTTGCCTTGAATCAAACTTAATTTTGCTTTGAATGACACTTGAAATAGGTTTGATGTAACGTTTGAATTTCAAGTTAGATTCAAGCTGGGCAAGTGTCAACTTTGACACTTGAATCTGGCTTGCAATTCATAACTTGATTCAAGCTTCCGAGCCTTGAAATTAAAGTTTTAATTAAGTTAGATTCAAACAATTTTTGCTATCTTGGCTCAGTTAAGAGTAGGGTCTCTTCTATTAAAGTAAAAATTTTGATTTTGTTGTTTGTCTTTTCCCCCCAAAAGTTCTCCTGTTCTTCCAACTCTACTCCGGTCTGGATTACTTTCTTTGAATTCCCTGAATTTGATGAAGATGAACTATTTGAGAGCTTCTACATTAAATCATGTTAGATAGTATATAGTACATTTAACTCAATTTCATCCAAAACATTCGCTCTGTCTGACAAATCTCCTTTTAGTGGTTCTCTAGAAAGAACATCTGCTATGAGCATTTGCTTATCAGAGACATGGACTACTAGGAAATTAAATCTGGCGACCCTCATCCTAAATCGCTGAAGTCTAGCAGATCCCAGTAACTAGGATTAAAACGAAACTAATTTTATGTTATTGCAACCTTAACACTTAGTTTACAGAATCAAATATATTGTATTTACTTCTCATTGGAAATAGTTAAGATAATGAATATGTCTATTTTTTGTTTTCAGTTCATATACCCCTAGATCTAAGACATATCCATGTCAAAACGTAAATGATTATCAGATGACTGAACCACATTTGACATGTATTAACAGTCGGAGGGGGGATGCATCATAGTACACACAGGCTACATTCATCTGCTCTAATTTTACCAAAGTAAAAATTAATCAGTTAACATATAAAAAAATTGCCATTATTATTTTAAATGCATATGCTCAATATGTTATTAACATTGAAAGTTAATAGGCCTATTTAATATCCTTCAATCTTACAAAATGGATTTATTTCCCTGTGGGAAATAGCTTAAATCATGGATATGTCTAAAAGGAATGTTTCCACTTCTCCTCAAAACAGCTGTCTTCATATGACGTCACCATTTCATATTTTGCATTTCGAAAGTTGCCAATACCCCCTTCCCCAGACCTTAAACATTTATCCATGTCAAAATATCTTTATAAAAATTATTTTTATGTTGAATATATATTTGGGTTCGTTGTATCGATAATATATATCAGTACCTGGTGACCGAGCTTTGCTCGGATAGAATAAGACATGTATTTTACAATTTAATTAGCAATATTAAAACAAATTTATTGCTCAATGAAAACATTTATGTGGTTTAAATAAAACCGATTTAATACACCATAATTAATATAGCACTGAACAAAAAGGATTGTCCCTGATGGGGTTAGAACACGCGACCTTGATATTACGAGGCTAACACACTACCGCTAGACCACGGCGTCTGCCAAATGGGCAACGCCGGTTAAGGTGTTTTAGCCAACCTCAATTGTTTTAGCCGATCATTTACTGTTTAACTATCCATACAGTTATTATTAGCCTGTGACTAACTGTGACAACTGATTTTGATATAAACGGAATGAGGATTGAAAAGCAAAAGAGAAATTTAATTTACACATATTAATTGGTTTGTTACAGTGGCTTCAAGCAATACAACAAATACGTTTTCTATCAAAACACGGGAGATTTTGGAAATACTCTTTCCTGCTTTTATTTCGCACAGTTATGTTACCCTTAAGTTTTTACAAATTGTTTAGTAACCTGGTAATTCTACATTTATTACATACATAAAATAAATATCTATGAAAAACCTCTATTCACATATTGTTCTTTGCCGTCTTCAATCAAGAACTGTCAAACGGTTATAAACAGCCGTTTTGGTTTGTATTGTTTTACATTTTATTCTCCATAAGCGTAATGTTAAATTTTTAGATTTTAAACTTAATATTACAAGAAAACACAAATTTTCCTGGACATTAGACCTATCTAGAACTTATTTTCTACTCGGAAATTAGTTATTTCCAAAATTTAAAGAAAATCCTCGGGGCCGTTTTCGAGATCCGTGTGCAAATATATATATATACATATACAAACCTTGCTCGTATTATTGTATTGGATAATTATTTTAATAGTTCAATTATAACAATTATCTACTCTAAAATATGCATATCAACTGTTTGGTTTTTAAATGTTAAATTTAACATTTATAACAAGTTTAATTTATAACAATCAAACATTTCATTGATCAGGTATGATAACAAGGTAACAGTGTGTTTCAGTGAACAACAACAAGTTAATATTGTATGAGGGTTTAATGCAACAACATGATTTTACTTTGAAACATGAAAAACTAGATGGCGGGAATCAGTGGTTAGCGAGTGTTTGGGTGAGCCAAAGTTCCAGTTAGTGAATGTAAGATGACCGGTTACGGAAAGTCTGAGTTAGTCAATGTTCCTGGTGAACAGTGGTTAGTGAATGTCTGGGTTAGCGGATGTTATCGTCTATTTAAAATGTCTGTAAAAAGTAAGGATATATGGGTGTTATTTGTAATTGGTGTTCATTTTGCCTTTTATTTAACCCTTTCAGTGCCAACGTTCGTATATACGGACGTCGGCAAAACGTGCAAGAAAAGCCAGCGTCCGTATATACGGACGTCAAAAAAAATTAATTTTTTTCAAAAAAAATTTTTTTTTCTAAAATTTTTTTTATTCTTTTTTTTCAAAAATATTTTATATTAGGGTTTAGGATATAAAGAGCACATTAAATATAATTATTTAAGTTAAAATGTTAAAATGTTATTCTAAGTATTTTTGACTGCAGTCCACATCAACTTCTGTTGTTAGTTTACTTGTTTAGGTAGCAGTGAGACTTAAAAAGTTTGAGGTTATTATTATTGTTTGTTTAGTTTCTTTTGTAAATTAAATGTATTGATTCACCTGTCAATGATAAAACAATTCTTAGAGTGTTAAATAGGTGATAGTAATTTTTCCATGAGTAATTTGAGTGGGGCGATGAGTTGTCATGTTTAGGCTTTGATAACACGGACAGTGATCCAGATTTTGATCCTGATAATCAGAAAATCTTAAAAGTAATAATCAGAATAGTTTGAATCATTTTATTCATTTACTCAGCTATAGAACAAGTTCAAATTCCATGTCTAATGTAAAATATTTTCAAGTGTAATTAATAGTTTCAGTAACTTATGGAAAAACCAAACCTCACGATATTTTCTAAAATAATCACAAAAACTTTATTTTTGAAGATAAATGTTCAAACTTTTGCATTTATGTACAAAACTAAGTATAGTTCAACAAAAATACTCAATTTTAAGCATGAGGAATTTTCTACTGCCAATTTTTTTACTTCAAACTGAAAAATTCATTATAAAATATTAATTAAGTAATAGTTTTTCATAATTTATTTTATGAATAAAAATATTAAGTATATTTATTTTTTCTGTTACCTTTACCAAACTTATTTATGAACAAAACAAAACCAAAAGTATCCATTTTCATCAATAAATAATAAAACAATGACAGTTTTTCTCAAACAGCTAAAAACTGCTCATTTTAACCTGGCATTTCTTGCACACACAATGGGAGTAACACCTGGCACTGAAAGGGTTAAGAAAACAGCAACGTGACAAGCCAAACTGAGTTAGATTTAAAAACACCAAGTAATTCGTCTTTGTTTTAGGGGACTTGGAGTCATTTGTAATCAATTTGGAGTCAGATGAGAGGGACACAGCTGGCTCGAGCACCAGTAGATCTACTGGCAGTTCTCATATGGACAACCAAACAGTGCCTTCCAGTTCCCTACCCACTGGTTCAGATACCTCAGACTCCCTAAATAATTCACATAATGAAGAAAGTGGGTAACATATCATACCAAAGGATTTTAAAAGTTAACCTTTAAGAATTCTATTTTCTCTTTAATTTACTCTTATTCCTCTTTCAGTTTTCAGTTTTTTGTTTCTATTTTTTAAAAAAAATTAGCTTGTTGTTGACAAAACATTCTAAATATTTTTAATACCCTTACCCTTTTATCAAATTCGTCAATAAAGAATCTGATAATGTTGATTTTTCTCATTCAACTAACAGTATACACTTATATAACAGTATATAACAGTGTATAGCAGTGTCAACATTTTTTATCAATGAGAAAAAAAAACACTGAACAGGAAAAATGAATTAGGCCCTCATAACCGGCCTCGGTTTAACTTTAACCGACAAACTAAGTTTACGAGGTTTTCCTACAAGCAAGGGTTTTAGTAATGGCCTATCGCTAGTTATGTCATGTTATCAGTGGTCATGTTAAACTGTTCGTGACCAAGAGCCAAACATTATTTTAGCTCTGCTGGAGAGAGTGTCTGTATTTTTGCATTGTGACCAAGAGCCTTACATTGTTTTTAGCTCTGCTGGAGAGAGTGTCTGTATTTTTGAATTCAATGAAGGCAAAGATTTTTACACTAATATAATAAACCTCCTTATTTATTGTTCATAAAAGTTCTTTCCTCATAAACACTGGACAATTTTGTGGGCTATGTTTACCTGTTCACATCGGTGTAATGGCATGATAGTTCATTGCCACCTCAATTTTTTGTCATGAGTTTTGTGTTTACTGCTGCAGTGTCGTTTTATGTTCAGTTTATTGAACATAAAACAGTAGTGTTCAAAACAATTAGTGTGTCACAAAAACGTAATGTGGTAATAGTCAAAAAAAGCTTAACATGATTGAATGTTTTGATAAAGGTGAATCTGTGAAAAAATATGAAATGAACTGAATGTGGTAAAAAACGGTTAATGACTGGCATCAAAACCAAAAAACCTTGATTGATTTTCGTAGGGAGATAGAGAGTGAAAAAATTGCATCCGAGCGACGATACTTGAGAATACCTTCCTATGAGATAGTTGATGGCGCTTTCTATTGATTTTATAGAGGTTTGTATATTTTCCACAACACACACAACAATCACAGAAGAGATTTAAACCCTCATTTTGACTATATTTATCAAGTGCATAATGTTATTAGGTATAAATTTTCAGTTCAAAAATAGGTTGGTTTATCCAGGCCAAATCATTGACCGGCCAAGGGCTCGGACCCAAGGTGGCCGGATATGAGGGGTCCTACTGTACTGCAAAATATCAAACCAGATGAGGTGCGTCAGACAACAACCTGGATTTCCCCTGATTTTTCACTCACTCTGTTTTCACTCAAATGATTTCAGCTGATATGACTGTGTTGACAAAAAAACTCTGACTCCAAAATACCATCCATAAAAACATTTATTCTTTAACCAGCCAAGTATTATGGTACCTGAATTACCTCCTCTTCATTGTAGACCAGCCAGGGCTGGATGGACAGCGTCAAAACACTTACTAACTAGATGGCGGTGGACAGCCAAAAGTCCCAGCATTCTCAAAAAGCTTCGACACAGAGTAGTAGGGATTTAGGAGGAGAAGGCTCTTGACTCAGCGCTTGAAACTCTCAGCCTCCATCTCCCTCAGACAGGTAGAGCATTATAAATCTTAACTGCTATGACTGGGAAGCTGTCACTTGTAAGATACAGTCTGTACTGTTGGGTGTTTAACCTCTGCGCACCCTGATGTTGTGATGATGCAACTGGCCACGGGTTTCTTATAGGCCTATGTTCGTCTTGACGTGGACAGCAAAACCAGAATGTATTCGTTGTAGAGTGTCAGGATGTTCATTCTCTGGAACAGAGGTCTACAGGGTTCCAACCTCCCAATGACCGTAGTAAATCTCGAAGAGCCTGTTCTTGCAACCCAAGTACTCGGGCGCTGCTAGACATGTGACCCCACAACCAACATAGGCCACATGTAGTGATGTAAAATACCCGGGTATTTAAAACTCGGGGTAAATACCCAAAATCCATAAATACCCGGGTATTTATGAAATCAATTGAAATTAACTTACATCTATCCCTAAATATGTTATTGTTATCATTACATGATGAATTAGGATAGTCTATAACACCTTTTACAGTAACTTGAAGCTTTGCTAGTACCTTTCATTTAATGATTTAGTACTTTTTGTAAAATAATACATTAAGTTTGTAAATAAGCATGTGGTTTCGTGTTTTAAATCTACCGTTATTAAATTACGATAGTTAAAATTTTTATCGTATAAATGGCTTGGAAGGCTTGACAGACCTAAGACCTGATTGACATAGGCAGAATGGCAGAGTACTAAAAGTAATTGAACTTTTCTGTGTTACCGCTTAGTTGAAAACAATAATATATTTGGATAAACCTACTAAAAATATGTATCTCCTGTTTTTTGTATAACTTAATATAATTTTGAAAGATTTATTGTGCTATTGATTCAAATGTTTTGTTTCACAAGTTTATGAAATTAGTTTTTTTTTTATTTTGATACCAACAAAAGATCAAGAATAAAAATAATAATTAAATCCTGCCCCCCCCCTCAGATTGAATTTTAATTATTTTCTTAAGTTGTTTACAAATAGGCCACTACTAGGTTACTTTTTCCTGTCTTTCTAAATAACAATTATTACTTTACAAATTATTTTTCTTCACTTTCAATAAAATAAATTCATATATCTATCAAGAAATTAAAAAATCATAAGGAGTCAGGACCAGTGCAACCATGCGACCAGGGTATTTATGCCGACTATGCTTTATGCTCAGAAGAAAAATGCTAAAAGGGACTATATGAAATTAAGTTAATACATTTTATTAAGATTTCATCATCCATACTGTCCCTACAGTTTAGTAATTGAAAAAAATCTTAATCTTCTTCTTGGGGCGAATAATCCCAGAAGTAAAATGCTAGTAGTGACCTTATGAAATTTTGTTTAACACATTTTATCATCATTTTACTATCCTTAGGGGGTAATAATTGTAAAAGACATCTCAATCTTCTCTAACTTTAATTAAAATTATAAATACCCAATTTATATTGACCTACCCACTGGGTATTTACCCAACCCACATCACTAGCCACATGGCTATGAAAGAGGGAAAAGTACTCTATGAAGAGATATTGTTCAGTTATTAGGGGTTTCAACTTCCTGAGGAGGAAAATAACTCGACTCAATCTTGTGCAGACAGCATCAATGTGAGTGTCAAACTGCAGTTTGCGGTTAAGAACAAATCCGAGGAGCTTAACTGTAGAGTCTGCGGAGGGAGATGACCTAATCAGGGTGAGCAGCAGCCTTTGTGTCTTGTCCTCATTTAATATTAACTTGTTCGCCAGGTACCACTCTCTAGCTCCATCTGAAACAGCTACCAAGACCGAGAAACTGCCGAATCAGGTTTCTGCCCCCTGCCAAGAAGGGTTGTATTAAGAGCAGTGTTCCACCCACCCAGCCTAGGTCGTTAATCATGATCAAGAAAAGTTTAGGGCTGACCGGAGAGCCCTGCGGAACTCCGTATTTTACCTCGACAAGGGTGGACAGTGATCCCTGCACTGCCAGCTCCCTTTCTACCCTCCAGGGAGGACATAAGGGTGCCAAGAGCCGCCCGGCAAACCCCATAATGTTTAAATTTCTCCAGGAGCAGATCATGCGATACAACGTCGAACGCCTTCGATAGATCATACAGCATCCTCCCCTCGCAAAAGCAACCAGGGCACTATGATCAGTGAGGCAAGTGCAGTTGTTGTTGACTTTGACCCTCTAAAGCCATGTTGGGAGGCTGCAAACAAGTCATTCAACTCAAAGTAGGCCATGATCCGTTTCTGAATATTTTTTCCCATGATTTTGCCGATTATTTGAATTATCGAGATGGGATAGTAACTCGATGCCAGACTGGTATCTCCCTTCTTATATTCTGGGATGGTTATGGAAATTTTGAGGCAATCCGGGAAGTTTCCCGATTTCAGGCATCTGTTTATTATCAGTCAAGGGATACGATATTACCCTAACAATCTGCTTGAGAATCCAGCGTGACAATCCGTATACGTCCTGGCTTCTAGAGTTTGAGAAGCTCTTTGTGATCTTTATCACTTCCTCCCAGGATGGGGGGGGTCCACTCATTGAGGTATGCCTGCACCCGCCCTGGCAACAAACCCACTGTGCCACCGTTTCCATCGGCTCGGCTTGGTAGATCCACACTATTTACTAGGTCCTTAACTATGTTTATAAATTAGTGATTGTACTTATCTGGGCTGGTCACATTGTTTACCACTTCATTCTTTTTACTGGATGCATTAATAACATTCCAGGCCACCTTGCGTTTGTTGAAGGAGTTTTCATCTGCAAAACGATAGCTCGCTTTTCGGCCTCATCCATTCTACATTTGTATTCATGTTTTGCCCTGAGATGTAGCAAATAGAGTCCACCTCTTTGTCCAGGAGACTGCTCAGCCTTGTACCTATCAAAGACCAGCCGCACCAACACCTTGAAACTGCTCAAACCAGAAGTGTACCAATCCTTGGGAAGAGATTTGGCCCTCCCCTGATCCGCTTTTGGTTTAGGTTTTGATTTCGGCAGCAGCCAAAAATAGAAATCAAAGATTTCAAGCATTCTTGAGTGAAAAGTTTAAAATGAAGAAAGCGGATCAGGGTCAATCAAAACCAATGTCCGATCTACGTCACACAAAGCTTCCCTGAACTGCAGCAATGCATCTTCACTAATAATTCTCTTGTGGAAATTATATTTATAGACCCAAGGAATATAGGACAGTTTACTCACCCCTTTAGTCGTCCTCCCGCTTAAGTATATTTTAAGACTTTAACAAGCAAAGTAAACCTAAAGTAGCTTAACATTTTTAGTTTTGATTTTAATTACTCCTGAGAGATTAACAAATTATTTTGTTTCAGGTGTAACAGATTTGTTTAACCTGAGTCCTGAAGCAAGTTCGCTTGTCAACGTGGTTAAGAAATACCTGCCATTTGTGACAATCATATTGGCCAAAACGATGTACGACTATAGCCCAGGTGTGTTAAAGGAATAAAACTTGTTTATTTTAAATGTTTTTCAAGGTTTAAACTTCTTTATATTTTGAGATGATACTTTTTGAAGTGTAATCTTTTGTTGATATTTTTACCACCCACCCAGTAAATCTCCGGAGCATGTCAAAAACTAGCCTTTTCTAGTAGAAGCTTAAAGATTCACTTCTCCCCAAGAATCTGAGTAAGGCTGGGTATTCAGGCTGAATTGGAAATCAAGCCCCAGGGAAGACAAGAAGAAACGAAAATTAATAAATCTGTGTCACACTAGACAGCTAAATGACTGTCAGCCAATACTGCGACTGCTTCTTGTACCCCAATTTTGAACCTTAATCCATTGGTGACTGAGTTTCAAGATCAATAACTGCTGCCTGGGGCTGGCTTTTTTGCTCTAGCCACCTGCAGCTGAACATAGGCTACCTTATAACTAATACTAGGTGTAATAGAAAATTAATCAAGAGACTCAACTATAGTTAGGCATGTTAACTTGTCTGCACACTCGTTTAACTACCCAAAACTAGCTGTATACAATATTTATAACTGGATGGGAAATAGTCATAGTCAAATCTTTTTTTATACATCATGTACATTGGTGGTCATATAAATAATGTCATAAGTTTTTAATGTACTCGATTTCAACCTCTGAAGTTGTTAAAACCGCCTGTGAGCCTTGTAGGATGCAAAAATTAGTTTAAGTATTAAAAAAATTCTGTGTTCCTCTTAGATGGTACAATAAATGGATACATTGTAATCTAGAAATCAAGGGTATCCTTATAGACTACCAATTGGTATTAGACACTCAGTGTTGGTAAGGTCTTTCAGAATATTGTCACTGAACAACTCTTTTTCACACATTTTGATTTTGTGACCTTTGTACTAAAATATATGTATATTTCAGCTATTTTGCTGTTTGTTGGGTTGTGCGGCACATTTGCCTTCTACAACAGTCGTCTTAGAGCAGAAATTGCTCAGCATTCACAGCGAAACATCGGATTTCTCATGTTTGCTGTCACTCATTTGATTTTCACCATATGTTTCTTTTACTACCTCTATGATGACATGAAACTATATTTGAGGTTGGTATTTCTATTTTTGGATTACATTTTAGGTAATATTTGTACTAAAGGGATCTAATGATTTAATACTTAAGTTTTTTAACATTTTAGCAAAAATCACCATGGTCAGATAATTCAGATATTAGCTAAATATTTGTTTCCTGGCCACTTAACTTATAGGTCCAAAAGCTACAAATAATACATCAATCAAATAGTCATCATTTGGGCTTCATCGAATAACGCTTAACTGCCTTTGTTCGTGATTTTTTTCTTGTGACGAGATTATGTTATCGGGTGTTTGTCAACTAGTGGTTCTTTATTAATTTTCGGTTGCTTATTTCTCAAGTTATAATGTTCAAAATTTGCATGCTTACTAACAAATATGTGTACTAATAAAAATTATCACTAAAATGTATGCAATATTTTTTATTCATGTAGGATAGTTATCTAGGTTTTCCTAAATGTTTTTGGTTAATTTTTTGAATTTACATTTGGTAACATAAAAAAATCAGTTAAAACTTTCATAAATATTTAATTTTTTTAAAGGAAGTTTGATTAACCCTAGAAGTGTCCATTGTCGATATCATTGCCAAAACGTCGGTTCTACAGCTCAGTGAAATTTTTGCCGACAGCTATGTACTGGTTTATCTATTGTATTAAACCAAGTCAAAAACATGTCATATATCATTGGAAAGCTAAAATTTATGTTCTAGAGTTTATCAAGGTCGTCAACTTTGATGCATTGTCATATTTTCATTAATGGCGTCACACTGTCGTCTGTTATTGCCATGAACAAGTTTATTTACATTGTTTATCTTTTTGTATTTTTGACAGTTTTTTGTGGTGAAATACATTAATAAATTATTATTTAAAATTTTGATTTTTGATGGATTGCAATACACCAGAGTCCCGGTAATCCGAACATCCGGCTCTTTCGAACAACCTCATAACGAAAAAGGTTACTGAGTTAAATTAAAAACAAAGCAAAGTAATCTACAGCACGGTTACACTAATTTCACACTAACACGTACACATTGTGAATAATATACAAAAACTAACTTTTTGGAACATAAGAATTTAATTATTAACTTTTGACATAAGAAAGAAATCCTGTTAGCCAAGTTGTGCCATAGTCTCATAGCATAAAAATAAAGCATTCAGATGTAGCAGTACACTGTGGCTCGAGATAGCGTAGAGCGATGTCTAGCTACACTCGCAGTACATTACAATAGATTAGATTCTCATGGTCCAACTTTATATCCTCACTTTTCGGCAAACTACTTTTCGAACATTTGAGTTTTTCTCTTGCAATGACCATGCTACAGATGGCACTGTTTATCATTGTTCGCTTAGTTTTTATGTGTCAATGTGTGTGTCGTGTTTTATATTTCTAATCTAATGACAGGTCCATAACGGATAGAACGTCTCTGCAGGAACACTTGATACCGTTCAGGCATCAACAAAACATGATACAAAACATGTAGTGGCCAAACCTATATGCGAACTGTGATAAGATGTATGTTAATTGCTCTAAATACATCGTTTAGGTCTAAAATAAAGGACTTCAATAGTTCTTTTAATGAAGTTTACACTGCACTTCCGAATAATCTGAACAATTCAGTAAACTGAACAGGGTTCGGTCTCAATTAGTTCGGATTACCAGGACTCTGCTGTATTATTTTTTCATAAAGAGCGTATTCTGTCGTCGTCTGTTTTTGTTGTGTAACAAATTTGTTTACAGTGTTAATCTTTGTGTTTTAGATCGTAAACGCTTACGATACGCTTTTGTGGTGAAATATATTTACTTATTATTATTTATTGTTATAATTGTTTCAATAACTGCCTTAACTCCAATATATTCCATACTTGTGTTACTAACTATTTGGGTCCTTAGTATGAATAAACAAGTAATACTAAAACCCGCTCTGCCTTTTTGAGGAGGGAATATACCCCACTGATAACTTAATGAGCTAAGTTCAAAATGATAACAGCGGCGTGATTCAAGCTAGTGATGACTATCTGTGCGAGTAATTTCTTTCCCCGCCCAGAACGCTGATTCCGTATCTAAATGGGATTACAGCGTAACGTAACATGCATTTGTTGCCGACAAACAGGACTCTGCGGAGTTAGGTACGGTAGGTTATTGATAGTATAAAAATATCAAAAACCAACCTAACTTAACTCTGCAGATTATTATTTGTTGGTGACAATTAACATTTCGCATAGGTAACCTTATATTCATATTTATTTTGGATTTTTGTATTACTGAATCACAAGGAGTAACTTTTAGGTTATTTGCCTTATGTCTGCCTTGTGATTCTTCACTAGTAAACTACTGCACAGAATCACAAGGCAGACATAAGGTAAATGACCTATTAAAAGAATCTTCATATTTAACTATACAGTTTAGGCTGAGCAGGCCTTAATATTGCTTGTTTATTCATATTTATGTCCCAAATAGTAACAGAAGTATGGAAGATAATGGAATTGAGGCAGTTATTGTAAATAATTACCTTTATTGTTTTTTCATCAAAATAGGAGATCCTTGCGGATTCAGTGATATAAGGGAATTTATCAACAATTAAAAAAATAAGTTATTGTGATTCTTGCAACTTTCACACTTTTGTTACCTAGCAATGGTTTATATTATTTCAGTTAACTTTTGTTCAAATTAATTTTTTCATGAGTATAATTTTGGTTTTCAGCATTAAATTTCAAACAAATTGGCTATTTTAATTTTTTAAATTTATTTATATTATACATAACAATAAACATAGAAAAATCACATGTATGTGTATTTATTTACTTTCTAATGAAAATTCTTTTTAACTTTTATTTTATTGGATTCTCTATTTAATACCGAACAAAATTATGTATAATACTTAATGTTTTCAGTATTTCTAGAATTAATAAAGAATGTTTTTTAATGACTCGCAAAATCCTAAAATCAATGGTATCCTTGAAAGAAATATAGTGGACACTTCTACAATTAAAACCTAGGAAAAGAGGAGTATATAAGCTTTTAAAAAAATGAAAAGGTTATAGCCATTTTGTATATACATTGCATTTGAGTATAAAATGGCCTCTCTATACATAAGTATTACAATATTACATTATGTGTTTTATAAACAAATTATTGATACAAATTTTGATTATTCACAAACAAATTTTAATAAATAAAAATACATACCTCTTTACGAATCCTGTGTGAGAACTATAGAGAAATAACAACTGTGTATTTACTCCTAGACTAAGGAAAGTATTACTAATGTGTCATAGCCCTTCTCTGATTAGTGGCAGTTACTGTCTTGGGAACATTTTTCTATATGCTACATAAGTTGTGTATGACATACATAAGTATGTGTTGTTTTATGTGGTTTTTATGAATGACTGCTACTTTGTGCACAGTATCGTGTTCATACCACCGTACGTGCAGCCGTTGACGGTCACCGATCTTCTCTGGCTTGTGGCAGTTACTGACTTCATTCTCAAGCTGATCACTATCATCATCAAGATACTAGTCACATTAATACCAAACTACCTCTTTGATGTAAAGAAAAGGGTAAATGTTATTATATTTTTATTTTTGGTTCCAAACAAATAGTATTTATTTACTGTCTTACTTTTTTAAGGTTAAAATTTTTGTATGAATAAACTTTATTATTGGCATTTTACAAACTTTTTAGTAAAACAGTGGACTGCCGATTATCCGAGGTCTGGTAACCCAAAAGGGGTGGGGTTCATAACTCCCAGGTTTCACTTCTCCCAGGTCTTAAAAAATTATTAAATATTGACAACATCATAACTCCCAGGTTCACTTCTACCAGGTCTATTTAAAATAATAAGCAAATCATAACTCCCAGGTATCATATCTCCCAGGTGTCAGAACTTATAGGTCTCTAAAATTAAATAAAATCGCTTGCATCATAACTCCCAGGTATCGTCAGATCCAAAAGTTGTTGAGCGGATTGCCGCTTGGCAATGGAAGGCATTTGAGCTAGGTCGTCGCGCGAAGCCGACGACGGTCACCGATCTTCTCTGGCTTGTGGCAGTTACTGACTTCATTCTCAAGCTGATCACTATCATCATCAAGATACTAGTCACAATAATACCAAACTACCTCTTTGATGTAAAGAAAAGGGTAAATGTTATTATATTTTTATTTTTCGTTCCAAACAAATAGTATTTATTTACTGTCTTACTTTTTTAAGGTTAAAATTTTTGTATGAATAAACTTTACTATTGGCATTTTACAAACTTTTTAGTAAAACAGTGGACTGCCGATTATCCGAGGTCTGGTAACCCAAAAGGGGTGGGGTTCATAACTCCCAGGTTTCACTTCTCCCAGGTCTTAAAAAATTATTAAATATTGACAACATCATAACTCCCAGGTTCACTTCTACCAGGTCTATTTAAAATAATAAGCAAATCATAACTCCCAGGTATCATATCTCCCAGGTGTCAGAACTTATAGGTCTCTAAAATTAAATAAAATCGCTTGCATCATAACTCCCAGGTATCGTCAGATCCAAAAGTTGTTGAGCGGATTGCCGCTTGGCAATGAAAGGCATTTGAGCTAGGTCGTCGCGCGAAGCCAAGCAAATGATATTAATTCGTGGTACTTGCTTTGTGCTGGTCCATTTATTAAGATGTATTAAATTATACCATACCTTTTACAAATGTTAATTTACATTTTAATGAACGTATATATAGAAATAATTTTTTTCCAAAACGCTAAAAATTAGTTAATCTTTTTATCAGTATTGTTCTGATCTTTTTGCAGGTCTGTTCTTTAAATTGTTACTGTTTAATAAATCGATCATTGTGTTAAAATTTTATATCTCTGTAGCACTAGAATTGTTTTAGCATAATTTTTAATTGCTGAAAAATAATTTTCTTTTAACAAATTTCCCATAGGGAATAAGCTATTACCGTAGGTCTCATGGCAAGACTTAAGCCCCCGGCCATGTTAATTTTTGTATTTAGGTGTCCAGAGACCAAAAACAATAGTCGTTAAAATTTATATATATATATATATATATATATATATATATATATATATATATATATATATAATTATTTAACTGTTTGATAGGGTAATGAAAGGTTTTTCGAATTTTCGTTTAATCTATATATAAATAAAATTAGAGTTCTGCCTGTACATTGCTCAGAATCATTAATTTTTTTAGTTATTTTTACTTTTTGTGCGTTAGAGAAGCCGAAACCATTCTTAACTCAATTTTTGTTTGTTTTTTTGTTTGTCGATTTGTCTGTTTGTCTGTGACGCTCCAGGAGGCATTTTACGCCGTCTTTTCCAAAAAAATGGAAGAACTGGTGACAATTAAACTTATTGCATGCATTCTCTACATTCCAGAGAAGGTTTGTAAATGCTTGAAATCGCCCGCGGCCCCTTGAAAAGTAAATAACGAGCATTTAAAAACTCACTTTTACGCAATATTACTTGCATTTTGATTCAGTTTTCAATGAATAACTTGGTAATGATCAGCTGTCTTTAGTTTAAATATTTAATAGAAATAAAAACAAACAGCTGTTAGATCAATGTTAGTTAGTTTATATTGGTCATTGATTTTAAACCCATATAGAAATCATACTATATTAAACAGTTATTTTAACGTATAACTTATTTTAATAATGGTATATATATTCTAATCTATTTAACGTTAAAGCTGGGTACTCATTCATTTTCTTAGCATTGATTTGTTTAGGATTTCAGGTTTACATTTAGGTATGATGATCTTTCTTCTTGAAACTGAATCCTACAACCCATACAAAGGACGGGCTTACTGCTAGTTAATGTATAAACGTTTTCAAGCAATTGAGAGAATAGAAATTAGAGAACAATAAACAGTGACTAAATATTTTTACATGTGATTATCTTGACAGTAAATTTTGAAAATTGAACATATGATTTGGTACATTTTATAATGAATATAAAGGTTTATACATGTAATTTTGAAATGTTAATTTCAATTGAGTTGAATCGTTTTGTATCAATTTATCTCAAATTTAAACCGGATGGAATTTTTTGAGTTCTAAATATATATATATATATATATATATATATATATATATATATATATATATATATATATGTGTGTGTGTGTGTGTGTGTGTGTAAACATGACAACTCTCGTAAAAATGGTCCGATCGAGAATTTGGTAGAAACGTGTATTCCTACATTTACGGACGAATTCGTAGTCCAGACATATTGGTCAATCGAAACGAGTAGTACCCTAAAAATTGGGGTTTTTCATGTAATTATTGAAATTTTCAAATTTTATCTTTTAACATTAGAATCAGCTCAAAAAACTACACAACTAGGTCCAGAATGTTTTTCTATACCTTCAACGGTTACTGAGATATTAAAAGATCTAAACACATTACATTGTATTTACAGGCTCCAATGCTTATCTTATGGAGAACGAGGAAAAATTAATATTACCCTTACTAATCAACAATTTTTGATGAAACTTTGTATTTAGCTTCATGTGGTTGGAATCCATACGTTTATGCTAAAAAATCATAGTTCATGTGTTTCTCACAGCAGCAAAACTGCACACTCTTTCCCATGTTAATCTAATGGAGAATAGGCTAACTCCTTTATTTGTGTCCAGATAATTATAAAACTTTGTATATGGTCAGAATGAAAATAGTTTATGGTAAAAATGCCTATTTTTACTGTTCCTCATAGCAGCAAACCTGCATAATCTTTCCCAAGTTAATGTTACGCAGAATAGGCAAATACTCTAATTTATCAACAGGTCAATCATGTCATTGATCAATATCTTGTCACATACTTGTACTATTATGGTCATATTTTGGAATAGGAAATTTGCTGAGTACGCAGGTCTGTTGCAAAGGGGGTATTTACCAATATTTTTCTTCAGATTTTTCTACATTCAAAATAGTTATTCTCAACAACTAATATTTTTAAAGTAATAATTCTAGTACTGTTGCTGTATTACATAGTTGCACATGCATAGAAAATTTCAATTCCCTAATTCTTATAGTTCCTGAGAAGTGTACCTATCAAACTAAAAATCAACTATCAGTAAATAAGCCATAAAGGGAACCATCAAACACAGAAAATGTAAACATATTTTTTACCATCCCCAATTCCGTTATTAGAACTATGGATAAAGGAAACGACAGCTTTAATGGATAGCATAATTTTATGTAGGCCTAAGCTGAAGAAATAATACAGTTGGTACTTCTCTGCTTAAATAACATTTTATCAGACTGCATGTGAAGTATCTATTTTCTTAAGAGCTACATAGAGTTGCTAAGTAACTACATTTTATTTTAAAACTTTGTTTTGTAGGAAATGTCAAACAAAACCAATTAAATAGTATAATTCATTTCATTTATTTGCCATTAAGTTTACATGGACTAGGTTTCGTCAATAAAGAAACATACTGCAACAATAACACTAACACCTGTAAATAAATCACGCATTCGTAGAAAATAAAACATACATAGAAAACTTATAGTTTCTGGTCAAAAAACTCTTCTAGAGTATAAGGGGCATAACGTTAAAGAATTGTTATCACAGTTGTCTTTAAATGAATTTGAAAAGCAATTCCCTTATATGGGTTGACAGCTTATTTATTTCTATAAGTATGTAAAGGATATTTATTGAGTTTGATACTCTAGCAGAAAATGAAATAAAAATGGTATCATTAAACGAAATCATTCTTTTTGCCTTAAAATCTCTTTCCGTATAATCTATAATGAAGTTTATGACCACTTTTATCGCTAGCCTTGGTAGTTCAGGCGGTTGAGTAGAATAATTTTACGTCGTAGGTCTTGAGATCGATTCCTCATAACGGCAATTATTTTTGATCCGACTTGAAGAAATTTTATTAATCTCTGACTGAAATTTCCAATATATCACCTACGCAACGATCAATATAATGTAATTAAGCCTAGTAATTAAATAGTTATTAATAAATAAGGATATGGAACACCGGAAACGGGAATCTTTTGGGCTATGTTTGATTGTTCACAGATCAGCTCGGTGGTATGCCAGTCACTGCCACCTCAATTGACACTAATCTTAACGGTTGATTCAAATCATCAGTCAGGTCTAATATAAGATTAATAAATCTTAGATTAGCGTGATTTTTGTGAAATCTGTGCTGAGTTCTACAAGGCGCAAGAGAGCAAACGAAATAACAATTTAGTTGGGAACTTAATAAAAATACCCCCGTCGCAGCAGACCTGCGTACTCAGCGAACTTCAAAATCAATAATATAATAAAAATAATATATGACAAGTTTTATAAAAATCTGTCCATAAACATGAGAATCAGTTGCCTATTCTCCTTAAGAATAACATGGGAAAGTGTGCAGGTTTGCTGCTGTGAGGGAGACTGAAAAGTTTATACAATAAACAATTTTTATTTATAACATTTATACCAACTTTCATACACGGATTTGAGACCTTTAATTCGAGCCCTCTCACCTTGCTTAACTAATTAGATTAGATTAAATCATTGAAATGGCAACCATACTACAATGTAGGTATTTTACTTCAGTTTCTGCGAAGAAAAGGAAATTTTGTCCGTTCTGGATTACGAGTATATTTTAAGATATAAGAATATACATATACATTCATAATTCATATATTTAGTAATGGATATATTTACCATTTCTATGATATATTTATACTATATATATTTTACAATATGTATCTCTATAAATCTGTGGGATACGGTTTAAATGTTTTGACTACCCATGGACTGATTATTACCTTTAAAATCTTTGAAAGTGTGTTTTTTTATTATTTTATTCAAATAATGTCAAGGAATGAAGAGCTGTGAAGAAGAGGTTCAAGGAATTGACCATCTTAAATTGTTCAGCCTGACCGGAAGGGAGTCCTTCCGGTCAGGAGATTGAAATAGGTTTAAATTCCGCGAAAACATATTGCTGTCTGCAATTGAATTTTTAATAAAAATCGCTCAGTTGTGATCTGCTCGCCATGGAGGACACTCCTGTTGTAGAGATTGCTGGTCGTCGAGCTGGCAGTACTTATTATCATTGCGGAGATGGTTTTTTTTTCTTTGTCAACAGTTCTGATAGTACTCGTGCCTATTTAAAGTGTGCCAATGTGCGCGACTGTAAATGCAGGGCTTCTATGCCTCTGAAGAAAGAATTGCGCACGTATTCTACGTTCCACATAAGTGGCGTTCACACCCACGAATCGGATGGGCAATTGGGTGATGAACTGGATTTACGGAGAAGAATCCTCAAACGGTGTAAAGAGGAACCGACGGAGGCAAGGCAAATCTTTGACGAGGAGTGTGCAAGGTAAATAAATGATTTACATACTATATCAGTGTACTTACACATACTTTCTCCCTTAAGTAAATTTTAAATTTTATTGACATGAATATGTCTTAGCTCGGGGGGGGGGAGTTGGTGATTTGTAAGATGGAAAATATGTAACAGGTTTCCATAGAAACTAACAGGGCTATTGCTTTTAATCTTTAATATAAAAGAAAAAGAACAGCTGTTTAGATGAATTGAAAACATTACCTTTCGACATATCCATGATCTAACCTATTTCCCACAGGGAAGTAAATACAAACATTTTTTATAGTACCTGGTGACCGAGCTTATAAAATAATTAGCAAAAATAAAACACGTTTATTATTTTTCATAAAAATCAGTGTGGTCTGGTACACAGTCACACTGAATCTGGATTCTGAGAGCCTCATAACGGATATATCCACTTCCAGCTCTAATTTGAAAATTTTGAATAAACAGTACTTTCTCCATATACTATTGTACACTGTACAACCACCGACCGGGGTGCGGCGGTTGTCCGCTCATGGCGATGGTGGATGGTGGGGCCATACCTTATTCCAATTATTATTATCCATTATTATCTACTGCAGTTACGGTATTTTTTGTGCTCATACAAAACAGCTCGTTTTGTTAAATATTACGTACGAAAAATTTTTTTCAGGGTGCCTTTGGAAGTGGCCTCAAGAATAGGCTATTCAGAGATGAAGTCATCAATTGAGAGGGCCAAAAAATCCTCGATGGATAAAATACCGCAGTCTCTGCAGGAGTTCGGTGACATGCTCACCAATCCAAACAATTTAAAATATGCCGAGTCCGTGAGCGGAGACCCTTTTTTCATGGGGTCTATAGAAGACGAGGAAGGATCGGTCTCCATTTTATTTGGCTCACTCATGTTTTTAGAGCTTTTAAATACTGCTGAGGAAATCCACGTAGATGGAACATTTAAGGTCCGCCCCACGATCCCTGCATCGCGCCAACTATTGACAGTAATGTCAATTCACATGAATCAGGTAACAGAAAGATTGATGTATTCATACAAATACATAATTAATTAAAAGTTGAAAATTAAAATTGTTATAATTCAGTGGTTTTCAAAGTACATGTCAAAAAAATTGTATGTGAATTGATTTTAACCGTCCTATCAGACAAATAGCGAGATAAAACAATTAGTACCATGCCAAATTTAATACTAATTAAATTCTTTGCCTTTTGTGTTTGTATTAATCTACCTGCAATAGGATACATGATACATGCATACTTAGAGTATTGATATATGTAGCTGCAAACTGCGTTTTTCAATCAAAATATTTTAATTTTCTGCCAGCCTAATATTTTTCATAATTAACAACACATTTCTAAACTTAGGAAAAATCCTACAACTAACATAGGGAGTGTATTTTGTATTGAAATCCTTATCTACTAAATATTAATAAATAACGTCAATTACAGGCATTCCCAGTGTTTTATGTTTTAATGGAGCGTAAAACACTGGCTTCATATAGGAGGGTCCTGAATTATATTAGAGGAAAGGCGCCAAACTTCAATCCTAGAGTAATCATAACGGATTTTGGAAGAAGTCTGCAATCAGCGGCTGTAGAAACATTTCCAACAGCCAAAGTCGTTGGTTGTTGGTATCACTCGGCAAATGTAAGTAAATGGGTCCCTATTTGTTTACATAAAGTTATGACATTTCGTGTGTGGTTTTATTTATCTTTTCGCATTAATTCTACCATTACTACAACACAGATCACAACGGATAATACCTTGGATGTGCATGTGCATCGGTTACCCTCCCCCTCTACACTACTTGCTACAGTCTAATGGACAAAGTAAATTATGTATCTGTCAGAAATTGGCCCAATATTTTAGTAGTAAAATATTTGTTTCTATTTTTTATTGATGTTTACATTAATATGTCACTAGCTGAATAAAGTAAATCGCTATTTATATCATTATTTCTACTATACTAATTTTTTTCAATTGACAAATAATTTTACTAATAAAATAGATCGGAATCTATTGTATACAATTGTTATAGATTATAGCGATAAAAACTTGTATGTGAGCCATAAGTATGTTAGTTAAAGTTTTGTTTTATATTAGATACTTGTAAGACTTTGAGCTAGATATGATGTAGGCTATTTCTCAGATCGTAGTTACACGCAAGCAAGCTAACTTTCCTATTTTTTCAGTTATATGCTTCATGTCATTTGGGTAATGGCTTCTGTTCAAATAACAGGCAATGAGAAAAAAAGCAAAGAACTTGGGTCTCACCGACCTTTTAAAAACAAACCCACATGCAAGGAAGGCGGTGAACATGACAATGGCCCTGCCCTTGCTGCCTACTAATGACATACCAGCAGGCTTAGAAGTGACCAAAGTATATACTGATCATAACGGTCTGGGAGACAGTCTTCAGCAATATTTCCAGTATGTCAAACATACGTGGATAGAAGGTATTGGATTGATTTTAATATTTCCATTTTAGTAACAAATCAACTCACTTAACTGGTAAAACGCTTTGCTGTACAGTAGAACCTCGATAAATCGAAACCCAAGGGGAACCGGAAAACTTTGAATCATCGAATAATTTGAATAAAAGAGGTTTGATTTATCAAGGTCGACTTTCCCTTAGTTTGATTGATTGAGGTTCAATTCAATGTGAGCAATGAATAGACAGGAGTTCCGGTAGGTTACAAATACTGTAAGGTGTTTTGTACATTGTGCATTGTTATTAATAACATATTGTAATGGTTATTACAGCAATACATAATTACGGAATAACATTTAATAATGAACGTACTTACAAATTAAAGAAATATTATCATTTAGTTTACGTTCCTTCTTTTTGGATTAATCAGTTATCAATAATGGAATCAGAATTCTTACACACAATTAAATTGAGATGAATATTAATCAAAGGTGAAAGTGATATGACGGTGAAGTTTTCAATAATATAATACTACCTAGGCCTGAGAGAGTTATTTGTTAGTTTAATTTAAATTTCTTTCAATTCTTTGTTTTTTCAGGTGTGGGAGCTCGACACTTTTCTGTGTTCAAACAAGCTCGAAGGACTAATAATGACCAAGAAGCCTACCACAGGAACCTCATGCGCAAAATGAGACATTCCCACCCAAATATCTGGGTATTTACAGGTAATATACCCATAACACGAATTTGGACTTATAATATTTTAAAATTTGTGGTGTGTTGGCGGAGAGATGAGACTGATCCACTTTTACCAGTAATGTTGCCCGTCTCATTGATCAACAGCTTGCTTAATGGTTGGCGCATTCGTCACTTCTTTACAAATACAAAACTCCAAACTAAAAAATATAATAAGTCTATATATAAAATTATGATTTGTTATTTGATTGGGAAATGTGGGACGGTATAACAGTTATACTATGTTAACAGTTTTATAATATTTTGTTTTAGCAGTGAGGGCAATAATTCACCCGCCCTCAAGAAGGCCTTGATGTAGTTGTTTTTGTCAAAAAAAATTAACGGATTAATTTAAATTTCAGTTCATTTGAAGGGCGTTGAACACTCATACAGACAGAAATACCTCAGGCTGGTAAACGGAGGTTCTACCCCTGCCAAGAGGCCTTGTTACTTAGCCCAGGATCGCCACATCTCTGACGCCACTAACAAGTATGTGGAGGGGCTGTACACAGTCCTTGATTTTCTGCATAGAACTAGCCATTCTATTAATGATGTCATGAGCACTGCAACTCCAGCTGAAGATGATGATGATGGTGCTAGGGAAGACGTTGGACCCCCTCCTCATGAACCAGGCAATTTGGGTTGGTATCTAATATTTTTTAAGAAAACAACAGTTCTTAAAATTATACTGTCCATAAATATATTGTGCTTTTTTATCTGTTTCTTAACTTATTAAGAAATAAGTAAAAATAATAAAAATAATATATGTACTTACATATATTATTCTGGCATAAATAGTCTATTCTGTTGTTAGTTTATCGGTTTTCGTAACACAGCTATATCATTAAACCACAAGTGTATTTCTCTTTTATCTCTCATTAAAAAGGTGATACATTGTTGTGTAATGCTTAGGGGATTCAATGATGTACTATGTGTTGGTTGATTGCCTACTTCGAAGTCATTAAATTAGGCCTAAAGCCAGTTGATTTTTTAATATGAAACATAACATATGTCTAAACTAAAAAAGGTTCGATTTTGCAGAAGACGAGGTGCTAGACATCGCACAAGAGGCTCAACCCATTATCAGGGGCGATGGAAGAGGCCGGAACCGAGGAAGAGGAAGAGGGGCCGGTAGAGGAAGAGGTGGGAGAGGCCGTGGGAATCGAGTCACCGAACAAGCTGCAGTTATAGGTAAAAAGCTATTAAGTGATTCATTGTCTTCAGATCTGGACCTCAATTAAATCCAAAAGGGAAACAAGTTATCTACCAATCTATATAAATAAAATTCGAGTTTTGTCTATGCATTGCTCAGAATTATTCATTTTTTAGTTATTTTTACTTTTTAGCCGAGCTATTCACACCCCTCATACATGACACCCCCCTCATAGAATTCGAAATTTCTAAGATTTCGAAAATTCGAATTATCGAATTTTAAAAGGAAATTCGATAGTAACTTAACTTTAGAAAAACACCGTTTTTTAAATAAATTCCAGTATTTTAAACATATTATTCTTACTCTGAATTTTTTTCTACCACCTTTTGCAGTGAACCGTAAACTGTGATAATTTAGTAATTGAAGCAAATCCATGAAAAAAAATATTCATATTCCATTACAGAAGTCAAAGTAAGTCCTAAAATTGAATTACACTATACACCAGTTGAATGTTGATTGTGTAGCAATAAATAAATATGTTCTTGAAACGAAACCATTAAATTAATAATGTTTATCACAATTATAAATATCATAATATTATTCACTTTAACGTTGTAATAATAATTTTTAGACCAGGGTAACGGTGTCGATGACCCACCAGCTCCAGCCACGGCTCGTGGTCGTGGCAGAAGACTTGGGAGGGGCGGAAATGGTCACCGTGGCGCTCTTGTCCAGGGAAATAATGGTAATTTTGTCATATTTCCTCAGTGTGATTTACAAATAATATAAATACTTCATATTTTTCCTTTTGTCATTAATACTTAGACATTTTGCTACAAAGGGTCCTAGGGTTATTAATAAGGTGTGGCACTGTTAAGACAAAAACAATTATATTGTAAGCCTATAATCGTTTTATAATACAGTCTGGTTCAGTATATTACATTATATATACTTAATTATAATTAAAATCACTGATAGTATAAAAACATTCAAAACGGTCCTTTAATTATCACTGGACAGAAATTTCACTGTACGTGGTGTTTTACATGTAGAGGGGGGTCCGACCTTCTTCTACTTGTCGGATGAGTCATGCTTATCTGCGAACTGTCTGTCTACACTTTCCTGTAAAGAGGCCATTTCAAATGGGCCTAATCCCAGCATCCACATTTAGGATACACAACAATAAAGCGTCCTTTCCGATAAAGAAAATGGATTAGGAATTTGACGTGATTTTCAAGTCTTGACGGGGTTATCGGAAATGGCAGCTTTATAAAATATAACCTTATTGGAAATGCAACATTACAATGTTTACGGAGGAAGAGGAAATAGCCTTTAAGAGTTTTCTGTTCCGCCAACGGAGGAGTTTAGAGTTAGGTAGTTTTATTTGATGTTACTTTTCATATCATCTATTGCTTTTTGACATGGATAGTTAAAAGCTCGGAAGCTCGGAGGAAAGCTTTGGTCGGAGGGGGTGTTAGCAATTTGTAAGAACAAAATTTGAAACATGGTAACAGCTGTTTAGATGAATTATTTGTTACAGAAAATGCCGACCCATACAGTAATTACAGGGTGGTGCCGACCCTTGAGCCCCACATGCGGTTCATGCCATTGGCCGATATAGAATGCCAAGCTGAAGAGCTCAAGATGGGGCTCAGTTCCCTACCGTGGGATGACGAAGAGAGCGACATGAACAACTGTTGCTCTATTTGTCAGAGCAACAGGGCATCCCGTGTTTGTAGCCCTTGTGGGCATGCGGCGTTTTGCCATAGCTGCGCAATTGACTTTGTAAATAACAAACGGTTTTACAGTACAATTAGATTAAACGGGGAAATTGAGGAGGTAGATATACGGCTACCCCTTATATGCCCCTCATGTAGAGCTCTAATTGGGCAACTAATTGGAGTATATGTTTAGTTTTATAATTTAATTAGTTACTTATTTGTTTTAAATTTAATTTCATTTATTAAATTGTATTTTTTTCAAAATTATATATTACATTTTTTTATCAAATATAAAAAATTGCCTGTTTTCCTCCTTATTTAATGGACCTGTTACTACTGAACCTCATGACCCCTCAATGTTTTGAAACAAAGCCCACGACAATGTTTTTTACCAGCAATGGAATCCAATGTCTATAAAGAGTATTACAGACAAAATATTCTAAGACACTGCAATTGGATGAAGAAGGTTGGTATCAGTGCTTAATTTCTAAATTTAAAGATATCGGAGCTGTCGACAACTGGGGGCAGGGGGCGGATCCAGAGAGGGGTCTGAGGGCTCTCCGGAAATGTTTTAAAAATTAGGCACTACAATATGCGTTTTTATAAATATCCTGAGACTTGAAACCTAACTGGTTTTATAAGATTTTTAGTAAAATATCATCAGAGTAATAGTGAGGTTGGATCAGCTGATGTTGGATACATTACGGAGAAACTCTAGGGCTAGTGTACAGTAAATAAAAGAGTAATAAAAGGTGTAGTATGGTTTTATTTCCACAGAAATAGCTTTAGTTGGTGTTAGTGTTGCGTTTGGTAAAATAACATTTTTTTAAGAAGAAACATGAAAATATGAATTTTATTGCAACCTATTTATGAAAAACACTTCCACAAAACATAATTGTCTTTTTCGTACTCCTTGTGACTTTTCTTTTAGTTTGTGTCAACCGCTGAATGTTTACCTTTTGACAACCAAGACTCTACGTGGCGTTCAGATTTGTACTCAGTGAGAGGGGGTCCAACTAGTTTGATAAAAAGTAGGTCACATACTGTTTTTACAAGTAAAGAGTATCTTGAGGGCACCATTATCAAATTCATTGCCGAAAATCCTGAAAATATAATAACCAAATTCAATTATTGTAGCTATACAAAAGCTGGAAGTTAATTTCTTTTCCCATTATAT
The DNA here is from genome assembly GCA_023375725.1 of Nephotettix cincticeps. Taxonomy (NCBI): domain Eukaryota; kingdom Metazoa; phylum Arthropoda; class Insecta; order Hemiptera; family Cicadellidae; genus Nephotettix; species Nephotettix cincticeps. The sequence continues at coordinate 33,293,808 of CM041784.1, read as the reverse complement.
TCCTAAACATGAACACTTCAAACTACATTGTTCAAATATTCAAAAGTCAGAAAAGTATAAACATGGAAATTAAATTATTTAATCACCTATCTTCACAAATTCAGCATTTACGCATGAAAATTTTTAAAAGAAAATCTTTAAAATTTATTAAAATATCAACCATATAATTATTTGGATGAATTATTTTCGGAAACCAGTTTTATATAAAGTATAAAATAATTTCATGAAGAAAATTTATTTAATTTAAGATCGACTTAATCTTTTCCATAAGAGCTTACAGTTCCCAAAACCCTTTGTTGACTTACTTTGATACCTTGAGTTTTTCCAGCTCCTAAATTTGAAACGTTTCTACAAGTATTGCAGGCTACCTCTGCTCCTATAATAAGCCATGGATTTTTTATTTTAAAATCAATGCTCTGTTACGTGGACCAACAGGCTGGTTTAAACATGAAAAATTCTTTGGACGTATTAGGCTTACTGGTACTTGATGATGAAAACGTTAACCCCCCTTGATCCGAAGAAAGATGCTGTTTTTCTGATTCTACGTCACGGTGTTGGTCTACAACAGATGATTGCGAAGGTGCAGGTGTTGGTTTCTCGATGACAATGTTGTTTATATTATCGTCTAACTTAACCTTTTTATTAGGCATAAAAAACGTAGTTATTTTTTTAGACATGGTCACAGAATATTTTTACACCTAACTCACTTCACAATTTCTTCAACATCATTTGTGCACAATCTTGCACTTATGCATGATAAGCTTGAAGAATTAGCAGATCTTTTTCTGCAGCTGCAAAAATCAAGCCTTAACTTAGTTCAAACATATAATGACATCAGCCTTATGATAAAAGTGCTTGAAGGTAAAAGTAAATATAAAATAAGGTTTTGTTCAAAGATTATTGTTTTTATCACAAAATTCAGATTTATTTCAAAATTTTATCAAGCATGTAAACGTGAAGAAAAAGGAACCGGAGCTCCGCTCAGGTGTCCAAAGAAGTACCGGAGCTGTGCTCCAGAGAGCTCCGGCTGAAATTAAGCCCTGGTTGGTATAGATGGTTGACGGAGGTTGGTATAGATGTCTTTTGTACAGGTTATAAAAATCTATCGGCTGCGCCTACACAGGGGTTTCTATTTTCATAAACAAAACGAGTTTAATAAAAAATTTACTTTATGTATCACTTGTCCAATATTTTAATTTTTTTCCTTATGACCTTACAGTTAATCACACTAGGGAAAAGCATAATTACTTGTTTACTCATATTATGAAAGCGAAATACATACGGACACGTTCTGATGCAGCATGTATACAGTAGATGGATCATTAAGATGAAATATTTAGGACGTCAGTCAGGAAAGTGAATTTATGAACTCTCCATAACGAAAGAGTACGCAGGTTTGATGAAGTATCTTGATAAATATGTACGTTAAATTAAATGTTGTTATGACAATCAATTGATCGTTGAATAACGAGAAGACATTGGCAGTGTTGCCTTGACATATAGGCCACCAGCGAACTTCTCTCGAAACATAATTTTTACGCCGGTGACGTTATCCTGTTAAAATTAATCTGTATGTAACAACATTACAAGCGTTTATTTTTCAAACCAAAGCTTGCTGTTTTAATGTTCGCATATTAGTATTTAAAATCTAGTTTCTGTGATTGGGTAATTTGGGTAATTGTTATGCTTATTTTAGTGTTCACGTAACTATGAATCAATGCTTGACTTATAACTTAATTTAATAATGTTAATTAATAAATCACCTCAACGGTAAGCAAAAATCATTTGTTGGACTAATTTGGCTACGTTGATTAGTTTGTTTCAGTAAAATATATTCAAGTTTCATTGCGTTGAACATACGAAAGGAAAATTTAGGATTTATGTAACTGGGAATAAAACTGAACTTATGAGTAATTGATCTCGACAGTATGAGCCTGTGTACCAAGATGTATATATGTATTTTCATTTGACTACTACGTACGATATGGAAATTACTTATTCGTCAAATATAGAATAATATTCGTTTAGGCCTACGTGGAGTGTATGTGTGTGTGTGTGAGACTGTGTATTTAGGCTACTAGGCTGAAAAATGATTAAAGGTACCTACTCTGGTGTAGTCTGTCACAATTTTTAATATATGTTTTAATGTTTGAAGTCCACATGAATATAGTAATTTCTTACAAATATTTTGGCTTAAAATACGTGTACATACCACCATATCAGAAAGTTAATAATATTTATATTATTTTTCATATTTTACAGCGATACTAAACCTAATACATTTGTTTTGTACGTCGCAGCGACGTACGACGGCTAACGGGTAACTCGTGTGAAACGTGACACAAACGTTTTCATATCTTCATGTGAAACTACATACTTACTCTGAATGTGGAATTATACTGTATCACACAGTTATATAGAAAGACACTCGACTATTGGATCGGTTTTGATTATATAAATTGTTCAAATATTGTGTCCGTTATGTCAACATATTATAAATACAACCAATATTGTGTAAACAATGTTTAACAATCATATTTCAATAATAACGTCTAAAACTAGAAATATGCAGTCTTTATATGCGACCAATCTTTATTTAGATCAATCTTTTAGTGGAATAGAACACACTTTAAGCTAATGCAAGTTTGATTTGAAAAATTATAAAGCACACAAAGAAATATGTTAGTGTACAAAAAACTATAAGTATAATGTGTAAAAATCTGTTTGATTCAACCCCACTTATATAAATTCAATTTTGTAAACCCCCCTACTTAATCTAATTTGTAAACATTTAATTTAAAGAATAGAAGATAATATATTGCAGCTACCTTTGGTTGAGTAGAGCCCTAAAAATCAGAATATAAAACGAATCATACCCATTTAATTGTCACTAGTTTAAATCAAGGGACCTAAAAGTAAATAATTAAGTATGAGTTCACAAAACAAAACAATTTCGTAGTTGGAGCGATACCTGTATTATTTTATCAAATGGCAATTGAATCCCACAGCGAAGCTGGATGAAAATTTACTTGTCATTATTATATTTTCATTGGGATATTCAATATTTGGGTGTTTAATTTAGGTTGAGAATTTATTAATGCCAAGAGTTTCTTGCTACGAAAGAAATGTTTTTAATCCAGATTTTTTCATTAATTTTAATTTATTTACTTCAATATGAAATTATACAAACATGTATTTATTTTTTACAATTCTCAAATCCGTGGTTAATAAATACATTCAGTAAATAAGCAGGTGCATGGTCTATTAAAAAATTATGGTCTACTATCATTATCGCTGATAATAAATTACTGTATTAGTTAATTAATATTGGCTATTTTATCAAACAAAACATGTATACTATAAAAATAAGTAAGTTACTGATTATTTTCGCACTCTTTCGTTTGGAATATTTTTACAGTTTAATTACGGAAAGCATATTAAGATTTTTTTAACTGTTCGGACAACAGTCTAGCTAAGCTGGGCTTACAGCTAGTTTAAAAATAAATATTTGCTTCAAAAAATTAAAATAATTTGTATAAATTGCACCATAAACACGTTTTCTGAAAAGCGCTAAAATATGCTAGTTCCTTTTGAATATTAACAAAAATTTTAATTATTAACAGGCTTGTATAAAGTAATAATAAACATACTGAATTAATTTATAGTCATAAGTTTTTGTTTAAAGCCAGGAAGGTGATGTATGATGATTTTATTACCGCCGCAAGTTTGAGTTGGATGCGTTCGTTCGCCCAAGTGCCTGCAATGTGAACTAGGCAATCCGCGTTGTAAACAGCCTCTCTCGTCCCAGACTGTACACCTCGGAGTTATGAACCTGGGAATTGTGACGCGCTCAATTTAAATTATTTTGAAGACCTGGGAGTACTGACACCTGGGAGTTATGATTTGCTTATTATTTTAAATAGACCTGGTAGAAGTGAGACCAGGGAGTTATGATATTGAAAATATTTATTTCATTTTTAAGGACCTGGGAGATATGAAACCTGGGAGTTATGAAACGCTCCCACCCAAAAGCTCGGTTATCAAAGCTAATCCTTGATGGATAAAAATAAAACTCTTAAAATTATACAAAAATAAGACAAGAAGTGAATTTTTTACTCACAGCACGTATTTTATTTTATTATTTTAAATTTTTGCTGTTTTTGACAGGCCGAGTAATATGCCTCTACTAGTTGTTAGGTTGAGCAGATTATTTTTGGAAATATGGTTAATTCTAAGAATCATTTGCCTCCTCGTCTTATCCTGTGTATATCGAAGTTGTTTATCGGTGCTGAACGATTGTGAGATGTTGAAATAATCAAAATGCTCCTTATGGAGAGGTTCTACTTACAGATCGTTTTGATTGCTTAGGACGATGTTTGATGTAATTAAAATGCTCCTTATCAAGAGGATTTGCTTATAGATCGTTTCAATCTCTTAGCAAGATGTTGAAACAGTCCAAATGTTCCTTAATGAGAGATTCCGCTTATAGATTGTTTCGACTGCTTAGTGACAGATTGTTTTGTTTTAATCTACATGATATTTTCTATTCTTGCATAAACGTCTAAGCACTCAAATCGTACTGGGTGAAGTTAGTATTTACTGATGGGCAAAATAACCACATAAAAAGTAGGCACATAGACTAACTAAATTATTTGAAAAATGGCCAATGTTCTTTGTTGTTATTTGTTGCGATATATCACTGTCGTTCGTTGGCTCACCGCTAGAATGTGTTAGCATTCATTTATGAACGGTTTCCTTATGCCTTTGTGTTTGTAAGCGACGTTATAGATTACTCGAAACCAAAACAGTTGACTGTGCAGATGTTTACGTAAATCTAACGACCGGTAAGGATCATAATATAAGGTGTTTTTTATTGGTTTTATTACGTGTTAATAAATACTCCTGATAATTAGTTAGTTAATAATAAGTGCATTTTAGTTTATTTTCTCTTTGTAATCTATCCCTAAAGTAGGCTATTATGGCTCGTTTCTTGGTTTAGAAGAAGACAATTGAAAAAATGTAAGTTTAAACCTTTGAGCGCCGCAAGACTCAATATAGCGCCGCAAGCCGCAATATATTTTGGTGGCTTCGGCTTCTATTCCCGAAATGTTCTTAGCAACAAAATATTGCTATTGTGTAATTATTTGTTTGTAGCATTGTTTCAATAGCTATAAGCCTGTAGTTTATACTATTATAGTGCATAAAATACCCTTCTAAAATATATATATATACTAGCTGACCCGACGAACTTCGTAACGCCTAACAGAAAATACATGTTAACTTTAAGATTGGCCATTTTGTGAAGGCAAACAGCATTGCGGCTTCGTTGTGATAGCTTTAAATATTCAACAGCTGATTATTATAATAAACATAATATGTATAAACATTGTGATTATTTTATTTGGCTCACATAGAAACATGTTACTTTTAATCATACAGAAAATAAAAAATATGAATACAGTTCATAATTCCCAAAAACCGCAAACTATTAACGTGGCGTTGTACAATACACATTTACTCCATAGTTTTACATTAATAAATGATTCAGATGGCATTGGATAGTAAAGCATATTGCTAATGGAAAGTAAAACAACAGCTGTAGCTTAAGAAATCAAATGTTTTTATTGAAGAAAATTTGTAAACAAACTTAGTCCTCATAAGGTTAACATTAGAAATTTAAAACGCTATTAAATGGAAACTAATTGAATTTATGGAAACTGCCTAAAGCATGACCGTAACAGAGGAGAATCCTAAAAATCAAAGATCATTAAAATCGGTTCAGCCGTTCTCGCCATCTCCTTCAAAAGAACGGACATGTTCTTTAACATGGATGCCTCGTCCTCGCTGGCATTGTCCTGCTGCTGGCGAAGTGTTTGCCCTTTGAACGCCGCACGAAGAGGACTTCTTCTGGGGGGGATTCCCTCTATGTGACCTATCATGTGATGTATCAGATGTCTCTATCACCAGGTCAACCTCCACATTCTCTATGCCTGATCCGGCATCACTCACCTCCCTGAACCTTTAGTTGGAGGGGAGGTTTTAATTCCCCCATTCGCCCATTTCCTCAATTGTGTTTGAAGAGGATTGTGGACACACCATATTTGAGAACCACCAGCGCATCGTGCGGCAAGGGGTGGCCCGGAATAGCCAGGAACGGGTATACCCTTTGAGACGAAGTCCCTACCCTAGTTCTCCGGGACCCGACCTTCGTTTACCCAGCAGCGGAAACCTGACGTGCAAGGGGTCACCCGTTGCAATGCAGAGCCCGAACTCTACACCCGTACCGCACTCCCTGACTAAGGACCGAAGTGGCTGGCCTCTGACGACACACCGAAGACACCTATCGGCAGTGCGAGGCACACATTAGCCCCTGCAACACAACAAGGGCACTCCCAGAGTTCTCCAGTTGCGCCGGTGAAAGAAAGAAGGAAGAAATGACAATCATTTTGGGTCAGAAGAAGGAAGAGGAGGGCAAGTGTAGCCCAGAAAAGAACAAAGACATTGAGCTAGGACCTGAAATATGTGGAATGAAGTCCCTAGCTCTAAGAAGAACTGTGAGTAGAGTCCCACAGCTTGGCACAGGTACCTCGGGGTCGCCAGCCCTCCGAAAGGAAGGGGAGGCCTCCCGTGTTGTCGAAAGGCAACTACCCCTGAGGGGAAGAAAAGTAGATTAAATAGTATAAAACATTTATTAAAGCTATTTTAACTATTACAATTTGAGTTAATCTTCTGCTCAATTTCAGGATTTTCAAGTTTTTGTTGAGTAGAGAATGAGTTGACAAGAGAAAATAGGTAATAAGAAAATAAGAAATAGGTAAAAATTGAGAAAGAGTAAGTATGGGTACCTGCCACTGATACTGATGAAAGCCAACTGGTCTTGGAACAGCTGTCGGCCAATGATGTTGCAGCACTGCTGATGTGGTTAGAATGGCGCCAAATTCAAATAGGTTATGGGCTTAGATAAATAGTGGACTGTATGGTATTATTTTGAGGGTGAAGGAAGGAACTATATGAATTAAAAATAATAATGTGAAAGGAAATAAAAAGGGTTGTTCCCTAAATTAAATTAACTCTTCATTTAATTAAAGAAAAGCTTGTTTTTGTTTGTGATGTAAATAAAATAAAATAGTTTCTTAACAGTTTTACTTATATAGGATTGACTTATTTTGAACAAATGACTATATCTTACTTTACAAAGAAAGATCCATAAAAACATATCAGAAAGCCTAACCCTAAATAAACTAACCACACACCATACAACCAGTAACCAAACACGACAATAATGAACCTCTCCGGTCGCGAGATGGAGACAATCAACTGTACCGCTGTTTCGGTATCTGGTCGTCTAAGGCGTAGCTTTTGAAAACGAAATAATAAGGAAACAATACATAAGTGAAACTAATGAACTGCAGCGATGTAACACAGCAAATATCAACACAGAACGTAGTTTTACTGTGAAACAATGTATCAAGTCAGGGGCCCTTTTTAGTACTATCGGGTGAATGACATATGTCGGAAAAACTGTTAAGGGGTTAACCTATTTTCTTAACGCATGCAAGAAGAATTTTGCATAAAAAATATGCTCTTTGGGACCATTAAGGGGTTAAGTAGAGCTCTTACTTATTTGAGTTTTCAAATGAAATGATAAACATTTTTTTGTCACTTCATTATTAAGATTTTCTTGTCTTCACGCAGGGCAAGTGGTATTTGGCGATAGAGTCGTCATCACAACTATACCGAAGTCTAGTCCCGATTCAGCCATGGCTGTATTATCTCCTGGAGTCGTACCAAGGGCCACAGAAGGTGGTGGGGGTCTTCCTGTCTGCTGCATACATGGTGTCCAAGGGTGCAGACCTGATGGCAAGGGCACGAGCCTGGTGGGCCTCTATGCTCAAGCTGCTCCAGAACGTTGTAAGTAACAGAAACCGAAGAAAATGTGTGTCAAATTTGTCTATGGACATGGTCATAGAAAATATGATCATGTCTCAAGTACACGTCTGAAGTTGAGATTATTCCCCATATCAGATGTTTGGACTCTTCACACAACTATGGTAGTCCACAAAGCTTTGACTACAAGTAAGCCTGAGTATTAAGGGCCAATCTAAAAGCTCAGTTTGAGGATCAATCTCGAACTACCAGACAAGATACCATTCTGGAGTTTGCATTTGTATGCGGTTTAAGCTTGACCCAAAGTCTTTTTGGATACTTTGCTCCTAATATACAAACAACCGTTCTTAGTCAGATTTAATGGTCCAATCAATGGGCAAGCTGATAATAGTTAAGTAATCTTGAATTTTTTAAACTTTTAAATGTAATTTAGTGTTGTTTATCCTGTTTTATCTGGTTGACTTCAGTTTGTTTATAAAAAACAACTACTATTATGTTGAAAAATGCTCACAAATAAAGACGTTAGTCATTCATTCATTCAAGTCGTTATCAGTCAGCCGATGCGGAAGGTCGCTCCGATAAGCCGCTCCTGAGTGTGTTCGCCGGCCTACCTGCCCGTGTTTAATCGTGTCCAATGACATTTTTACGTTCAAGCGGCGTCTATAGTGATTTTTTTCCGTTTCTCTCGGAATTTAGTTACAGTTGGTGGTGTTTACAAGTACTGCACCCAGCTGACTATTGCTGTGTGTTGTGGTGTCAGGCCAATTTTATATGCAGGGTGCTATACGCGGTTATATAATTGTCAAGTTTTTCTTTAGTGTAAAAATAGCACAAAATGAATTGTCCAAAGTGCAACCGTGACGTATCAAGTGGGAAAAATGTAGTAAAGTGTGTGGAATGCAGCATGATCTACCACGCTATGTGTAGCCGTATTCGGACTGCCGCCAAACTTACATCCATGTCGGCACAGGCTCTCGCCTCCTGGAAATGTGACGAATCCGCGGGTGATCTGTGGAGTGTGAAGTCGGACTCTGATGACCCAAAAATACTCGATATACTTCGTTCTATTCAGCGGGAAATTACGGAATCCAAGCGCTCTAACAAAACCGGTTTTGACACTGTCAACAAAAACCTGGGTTCTATGCAACTGTCTATTGATGAACTGAAACAAAAAATATCTGCAGTTGAGCGCGAAAACGAGTGCCTGAAAACTGAATGTAGTAGTCTGCGTGTTGAAAGTATCACTTACGTCACGAGTATGTGACCTCGAGTTCAATGTTGAGGACTTGCAACAGTTACATCCATGTCGGCACAGGCTCTCGCCTCCTGGAAATGTGACGAATCCGCGGGTGATCTGTGGAGTGTGAAGTCGGACTCTGATGACCCAAAAATACTCGATATACTTCGTTCTATTCAGCGGGAAATTACTGAATCCAAGCGCTCTAACAAAACCGGTTTTGACACTGTCAACAAAAACCTGGGTTCTATGCAACTGTCTATTGATGAACTGAAACAAAAAATATCTGCAGTTGAGCGCGAAAACGAGTGCCTGAAAACTGAATGTAGTAGTCTGCGTGCTGAAAATGTATCACTTACGTCACGAATATGTGACCTCGAGTTCGATGTCGAGGACTTGCAACAGTACTCGCGTAACCGTAACGTGGAGATCAAGGGTATTTCTCTGTCGAGAAATGAAAATATATATGCTATTTTGGAAAGTGTCGCCAAAGCCCTGGGGGTTACCTTTGACCGTCAGTCCATCTCCATAGCTCATCGGCTCCCATTTGTGAAAGGGAAACCGTTCCAAGCTTCCATAATCTGCCAATTCGTCAGTCGTACTATCAAGGCCGAATGGATAGCCGCCGCCAAGTCGAAGAGACTGCAATCCTCTGACGTGCATCCGTCGCTACGCCCGTCTCCCGTGTTCGTCGTAGACCACCTGACACTGCACTACATACGTGTCCTCGGATATGCTAGAGCTCAAGTAATAGTCGGACTCCTGGCCTTATATACGAGGGCAGTCCAGATAGTCTGTCACGTTTTGCGTTTTAGCCGCTAGGGGCAGGGCTATCACGGCAATTTTGGCGTCAGGACGTTCCTCCGTTCAGTGGATATCCAGCCGTGCTAGAGGGACGTTCGTGTCGCTCTTTGTTGTTTTTCAATAACAATTGAAAATGTGTGCCGCAATTCAAAATCCCGCGAGTTGTGAAGTACGGTCGGTAATACGGTTTTTGTTGGCTAGAAACAATAAACCAATTGAGATTCATCGCCAAATCTGTCAAGTTTATGGGAACGATGTTTACAGTGAAAGTGGAGTACGGCGTCTGTGCATTCAGTTAAAAAATGGCTGAACTAATGTTCATGACGAAGAACGAAGTGGACGGCCAAGCCTCGTGACTGACGACATTGTGAGTAAAGTCAATGAGAAGATTAGAGAAAACCGCCGATTCACAATAAGAGAGCTATCGATTTTTTTCCCAGAAATTTCAAAAAGTTTATTGCACGAAATTGTTAACAAAAAATTAGGTTATCACAAATTTTGTACAAGATGGGTGCCCAAAATCCTAACAGAAACCCACAAAAATCAGCGGATGGCTGCTTCGTTGTCATTTTTGCACGCTTACGACGAAGATGGTGATTCACTACTCGATCGCATCGTGACAGGAGACGAGACTTGGGTGAAGCACGTCAATTGTGAAACCAAACTTCAGTCTATGGAATGGGGTCACACAAACTCACCCAAAAAACCAAGAAAATGCCTTCAGACATTGTCTGCAAGGAAGATCATTTTTTGAATGATGACCGCGGGATTTTGAATTGCGGCACACATTTTCAATTGTTATTGAAAAACAACAAAGAGCGACACGAACCTCCCTCTAGCACGGCTGGATAGCCACTGAACGGAGGAACGTCCTGACGCCAAAATTGCCGTGATAGCCCCTAGCGGCTAAAACGCAAAACGTGACAGACTATCTGGACAGCCCTCGTAGCTTATTAATAATTAATTAATTATATAAATTAATTATTAATTTAAATGATTTTTATGATTACATTGATAAAACCGTCTCGGATTGATTTTAACAAAAAATCTTGTATTACGCATATTTTATATGCATTACAATGTTCAATGGTCTCTGTTTTGAATGTTATGATCAGGGTCTTGAGGCTAGGACTTCGAACAAAAAACATTTTAAAGATTACGTATGTCTACTGTGTACAAACAATATTGAGATTAAGTTTGCTTAACATATTTATAAAGTTTATTTTTATTTTTCTATTTCGTTATTGTGTATGTATATGGAGACTTATAATATACATCAATTAACTAGGTTGTGTTTTAATATAATAGGAGCATCAAAGATATAGTGGTTCATTTTATATAAATCATTCTTATTCATTATCTTTACAAATATTCCGTTACTTCTTTTAAATCATTTTTAGGGCAAGTAGGTTGTAAATGAGCATAATGGATGATGTCTTAGATGAAATTTCAAACCATAGAACTGTAAATGCTTGCGTATATGGGGGGACTAATTCTCAATTTTATTTCACGATTCAATCATTTTATTTATTACAATGATAAAAACAAATCACCATTAACAAAGAATCAAGATTTTGCGGCCGACGTCGTTCGCTCGATGCCATCGGCTATCTGCGTATCGGCAGGGGCAGTGACAATGCAGCTGCTATCAAACAAAGGCCTCTGCGCAGGTGCAGAGTTTGAATATTTGGCAGATAAAATACCCCGATCGGCTGTGTAACAATATTGAAACCCATGAAATGATGGTACTTCGTCGTAATCTAGTTAGTTATTCATCTTAAAGTTATCTAAAAATGTAAAACTAATAACGCTTAAATTTATTTAACAAAGAGAAAATGTAGATTGAAAACAAGTGGAAAATTTGTTGGTTATGTGAACACCGAACGACGAAATAGGCCAAATATAAATTTGGCAACACTTTATCGTATTGCTCAAACCCGGAGTAGTTGAGAATGCGATAACTAAACAATTGATCGTCTACGTAGACGATCAGAATGAAGTAGTATTATTTTTGCTGGAAACCCCGTCGCAAAACGATCTATTATGATGGTTTGTTACCAATAACATTAAATCAACAATTCAATTCAGTCATGCATAGCGATGTACTACTTTAGTCATAGTATAGGTATCGGTAAAAGTCGTATTGTCATATATATTTATACCGATTAAAACATTATTAAAACTCATTAAAAATAATTACAGTAGAACTTGGATAATTCGAACCTCAAGGGACAAGAATAAAATTCGAATTATCCAAAAATTCGAATTAGAAAAGTGTATGCAAGTGGTTGAAATAAACAATCAAACATCATGTTTTAACATTGTATATTATAAAAAAGGAAATGAAGATATTATTGATTAAAAATCCTAATTTTTGTTAAATGTCAATAATGTGTTTAATACCAGCTATTACAAACTTTTCAATCCCTTCTCTACTTGATCGCCGTTTTATTCTTGCACGTCAGAGATTGTAAGTTCGCTTTGACGAAGCCATTATACACACAATTAATATCAAAATGAAATCACAATTTAAACGAAACAAAGACGACAATATCAACAAAAACCGATGATCCACACACAGATGTCAATGTTGTGATTTGTAATTATACTATATCTTTCTAGCTAAAAATAGACTGAGGACAGGAAGCCCGAACGTCGTTTCTGGAAATCGCACACAATGACTTGTTCACTTATACACAACTATAGATTTCCGCAGTAAAAACTTCGAATTATCCAAAATATTATTCGAATTAACCAAATATTTTACATTGTTTTATAATTCTAGGGACCGACAAAATTTCGAAATAAAAATTTTTCGGAATAGTTCGATATATCCAAGTTCCACTGTAGTTGATACCTCAAGGACGTTTCATCCTTAAATATATCCGTGATAAATGTAAAGTAGTACTAATAAGATGTAGTCACAATAGAAGTACGATATTTAGTTATCGTGCACTAAAAGACACAGCAGCGGAACAACGCAGAATGGCATTTTGCCATTATTAGCGTCTACTAGGCATTACAAAAACCAAGAAGCCGTAACCTTACTTTGGTTTGGTTGTTGCTACATTCGATTGTTTCATTCACTATTTCATTGTTTATTATCGATTAGTTAATTCAGAATAATGATTTGAAATTTAATTTGAATATCTAAACCAATTAAAATCATTCAAAATCCTGATCTTTCCAAACTTCTAAATATACCGTTTAGTGTAATTATAGATATCGCATCTACCAGTCAACGACATTGTTTTGATGAAAGACTACGTAATACGTCTTTTAAGCAAAAATTATTCCGGCTTCGCAGGTATTAACTCCACGCAAATTTCGTTGTTTTTGTACAAATTGCTGAAATATACAGTCTATCCGAAAATTCGGATATTTATCGGATATTACCGGATATCTAAAATACATTCGGATCGGTTTCGGATATCCGATCCGAATCCGAACCGAATTTTCGGATATCCGCACACCTCTAGTTGAAATGCTTTCTCAGATGGTGGAACTTTTTATAGTGAACTAAACCTATGTTCTGTGAAACGTTTGTAGCCAATAGGAAGTACACGTATTCAAGTCCTGACCATAAGCAATCCCAATTTGGCTTGCCAATGTGTGGTATAGTGGTAGGGGGTCCACCTTAACTAAACGGCATGGGTGGAAGTTGATGGTGATTGTAAGTTTAATTGGGATTGCAGTGGACACCTGTTTTGCTTCTTTCATGACTTTATGGTTAGGGGGGCATGTTTTGTTTACTTACTATTTTAAGAAGAGTTGTTTAATTTAAACTAAAATATAATAAAAATAAGTTAGTAAATAAAGTAAGTTCAAAAACTCTGCTACTCGGAGGGTTAAAACAGCTTAAAATGTTGTTAATAATGTTGCAGCAATTGGGAGTGAGTCCAGACAAAGATAGTCTGTCCAGTGCAGGGTTGACATGTCCGATCTGCCACGATGACTACGACACGCCCGTGCTGCTCGCGTGTCGCCACATGTTCTGCGAGAGCTGTGTTGCGCGATGGTTCGACCGTGCGCAGACTTGTCCTTTGTGTCGAGCTAAGGTCGTTGATGATCCATCCTGGCGAGATGGGTCAACGACCTACTTCACCCAGCTTTTCTAAGAACATTCCAAAACACTCTGTTCTCCCAACAATAAATGTGCATATTTCTTAATCATTAGTAAAACCTTTTGGCCTGGACCAAATCAAAGAATTGGAACTTGTGGAATTGATTTCATAAAACAATAACCTAGATCAAATTATAAATTTCAGTTTCAAAACGCCAATTATTAAGGAGGTTTACACAACCAAATTTTAGTTTTTGTGTAAAGGTTTTAGTGACTCAGTATTAAATTATAGAACCAAACTGTTGTTATGCATTCTTAATGATTGGATTGAAAATATTAACAGGTCACCAGTATCAAATACATATTTTGTGGGAAGTTTAACATGTGATTTCCAAATTGTTGTGTTACTGAACACATTTAATTGTTTATCTAGTGTTTAATTGTTTCTTGAATTACAAAAATCATGTCTAAGGCTAGTGAATCATCTGTCATGATTATATATGTTTTAGCTTTGTTTTGTATCACAGATAATATGTAGTATGATTCAGGGGTGTTGAACATCAAGTGTATGTAGTTTAAAAAATAGTTTTCTGATATGTACATATCCTACCTGTCTGTATCAAGTTATCGTATTTATTTTGTTTGTCGCCATAAAATGTCTGCATATACACGTTTTACATTTGAAATTACTTGAATTATTACTAGAGGTGTGCGGATAATGAATTATTTTTTTCGGATCGGATAGCTCAAGTTCAGATCGGATCCGGATCGGATAGTTTGGTTTCGGATCGGATAGTTTTCGGATTCGGATACTCGCAATGACTAAGTGAAATCAGATTTATCTAAGAATAAATTAGGAAAAAATCAATAAAATGTTATCAAAATTATTAAATGGTACATAAAAAATCATAAATTTTTCATAGGATCAACAACAAAACTAAAATTTTTACTTCACTGCATTTAAAAGTACCAGTAACAAATTTTAATATAGTATAATTCAAAAATTAAATCACTAGAAAAATTAAATGACATAAACTTTCTACTAATTCATCAATTCATTCTATTAATCAGCAACTAATTCTCAATTTTATTTCACGCTTCAATTATTTTATTTATTACAATGATAAAAACAAATCACCATTAACAAAGAATCAAGATTTGACAGACGATGTTGGCTGGATGCCATCGGCTATCGGCGTATCAGCAGGGGCAGTGACATTGCAGCTGCTATCAAACAAGGGCCTCTGCGCAAGCGCAGAGTTGGAATATTTGGTAGATAAAATACCCCGATCGGCTGTGTAACAATGTTGAAACCCGTGAAATTATGGTACCTTGTCGTAATCTAGTTAGTTATTCATCTTAAAATTATCTAACAAATGTAAAACTAATAACGCTTGAATTCATTTAACAAAGAGAAAATGTAGATTGAAAACAAGTGGAAAATTTGTTGGTTATGTGAACACCGAACGACGAAATAGGTCAAATGTAAATTTGGCAACACTTTATCGTATTGCTCAAATCCGGAGTAGTTGAGAATGCGATAACCAAACAATTGATCGTGTATGTAGACTACTTTAGTCAAAGTAGGTACCGGTAAAAGTCGTATTATCGTATTTATTTATACCGATTAAAACATTATTAAAACTCATTAAAAATAATTAGTTGATACCTCAAGGACGTATCATCCTTAAATATATCCGTGATAAATGTAAAGGAGTATTTAAAAGATGTAGTCACAATAGAAGTACGATATTTAGTTATCGTGCACCAAAGGACACAGCAGCGCTGGCATTTTGCCATTATTAGTGTCTACTACGCATTACAAAATCCAGGAAGCTGTAACCTTACTTTGTTTTAGTTGTTGCTACATTCGATCGTTTCATTCACTATTTCAGTGTTTATTATCGATTAGTTAATTCAGAATAATGATTTGAAATTTAATTTTAATATCTAAACCAATTAAAATAATTCTAAATCCTGATCTTTCCAAACTTCTAAATATACCGTTTAGTGTAATTATAGATTCACTTTTCAAGAACACATATTTTCGGGATATATTTCATGTTGGCATAATGCTTAGCGATTCGAATCGCTATAAGTGTATCGCGTCTACCAGTCAATGACATTGTTTTGATGAAAGACTACTTCTTTTAAGCAAAAATTATTCCGTCTTCGCGGGTATTAACTCAACGAAAATCTCGTTGTTTTTGTACAAATTGCTGAAATATATAGTCTATCCGAAAATTCGGATATTTATCTGATATTACCGGATATCTTAAATACATTCGGATCGGTTTTGGATATCCGATCCGATCCGAATCCGAACCGAATTTTCGGATATCCGCACACCTCTAATTATTACATTTTATTACAATTTATTATTAACATCATTGCTCAGTGTTGTTGTGTATTAGTATGAATTATTTCTGTTAGGAAACGCTCTTTTTCATATGTAAGAACTGTTCATATAATTTCTGTTTAAAAACTTATTCTCACATAGGTTTTTTCATCAAATTGTTATTTACAGTTGAATCCATTTTATATGATTTCTCAAGAAAGCAATAAACTGTATTATGAACTTTGACAACGAATCCAAATCTTAGTGTTCTTTCTAGTCCTTCCTACTATTTCAGGACATGCACTTGATTAAATATATTTTTTGTTTGATTTTACCACTAAGTAAATTATCTATTTGTTAATATTTTTAGTTTGTTATGAATATTGCATTCACTCATGTACATACAAAATAAAAATGTTTATACAGTTGACTCTCTCTAATCCGGACACCTCGGGACCGGGACCCAGTCCGGATTAAAAAAATTCCGGACCATCCAACGGTTCTATATATTTACAACCATATATATAAATTACAACTTGTACTAGCGTACAGTATCTATACAAATCGCATTTTAAGACTATTCTAAAGTGTACTTTCCTAAACATTACAGGTTTTTGTATGTTGGATTGTAGTTTTTTTGTGACGTTGATAAATTAAATGTGTCACCATAAATAGGAATTAACGTGAAATTATAAGGCACCACAAATTGAACCTTTACAAATTTATTTACATTATGAAAAAACAGAGCTTCAACTTTATATTACCCCATTTTTGTCGGACAGAACGGTCGACGCCTGAGGCCACCCGGGCTGAGCGAAAATCGAGCCTCGTTCACTACCACTGCGTGTCACTATTAGCGTGAAAGAATTAACAGTAACTTTATGAATGATATGTTTTGCCCTGTTCCTTATACCCTTTAACTGCTTACACAATCACTTTTAGCAAGAAAAAAATTATTACTAAACTTTTTTCACCAGTTCCAAGCTGTAGACTTAGAAACAAGTAGGTACTTTTGTTTCGTCAAATCTTATTTTATTTTCAAAAGATTCCTTTATTTCACTTGGCAGATCTACTTCCAGTTACCTGCAGTAATAAATAGTTAATGATAAATCTTTAAATAATAATCATTATAACTGTATTATCATCAATAAATACAACCGCTGAACGAATTGTGCGAATGAGAAAATAATTTACTGTCAATACGGAACATTTGACACTAAATAACATGATAAAAGAGGACGCCAACACCATCTATTGGATGAGAAATGAACTAGAACACCTAAAGGCGGAAAAAAGAACTACTTCGAAATATAAGCAGGCAACGCACATTGTTTGCTCATAACCACCCCGCGCCGCGGGACACACGGCGCACGTCATTAGACATCTGTCTAGCGAAGTACAAGGACATACAGTGTATGTCATGAGACGGGAATGGATTAATAAGATTATCCCAAACGTATTCACTATAACCTAAGAAGAATGAAAATCTTGGCTTTACAATACTGTACATATTAAGATAAATTTGATATTTTCTTCTGCTTTTTCGCTTAAGCTGTTTTCTTGAACGCATAATTACGCCATTTTCTCATAAATATTACATCCACAGCTGATGCGATTTCTGTTTCTCGACGTAGAGCAACTGGCGACGTTGTTACCAGTTCCAGTGCTCCCATCTGCTTTAGTCAAAACACACCGACGTTGTCATTTCCCATTTTACTGAAGATCTGAATCGAACCCTCCGGTTCATTACAGATTTTCAGGTAATATTAAACTGAACTGTTGTTTGTGATGTTATTTATTTATATTTAGGCCAGAAATAAACAAACACGTTCCATCCTGTCGATTCCTGCCATGAGGAACACGACCACATGCTGACGACTCATTTCCAAGAAGTAGTCCGGACCATCCGATGTCCAAACCATCCAAGTCCGGACTAGATGACTGTATCCAACTCAATACAACCACCTGTAAAATTTAGAAAAAATATTGTATTCAGAAATATGTTCTTACATTAAAGATTTCTTTAATTATGTATCTATGTAGATACACAGACAAAGATGCACTGTACTAATTAATTTAAAATTCTATTTTAATAATATAGTGGTTTTATTTTGTTCATTATTTTGTAGGTTATGGAGTATATAAGATTTATT
The DNA here is from genome assembly GCA_023375725.1 of Nephotettix cincticeps. Lineage (NCBI taxonomy): Eukaryota > Metazoa > Arthropoda > Insecta > Hemiptera > Cicadellidae > Nephotettix > Nephotettix cincticeps. Next base: position 33,275,326 of record CM041784.1, on the reverse strand, counting down.
TTGCGCTTTCAGCAGTTAAATTGTGATATGTAAATCTTTTATTTTATTGAGCCAGTAAAAGACTATTGACTCTTGTTTCATTTTTAAGGGGGGCTAATAAATATAATAAAATAGTTTATGTCTATTTTATTACTTTCCAAGACCATAGATTATATAGTATAGTTTACAGTGTGTGAATAAAATAAAATAAAATCAAAATATCATTTATTTTGCAAAAAATACAACAAATATATATATATATATATATAGCGGTAAGACAGCTATAAAATGCCGTTTCTAAAAATAGAATGTAGCTAAACAATAGCCGCAGCCCTCACGTTGCACCACCGACCAAACTTTCTCTATTTAGCTATATGTTGCCTTCATCTCGGCCCGATTTTCTTGACGTTATATACGAGGTTTGAGAATTTACTGACGATATATCCGAGGTTTTTTCTTATGTAAATACCTATAGTTTGGCGGAACCTAAAAATAAATGACGTTATATCCGAGTTGATGTTATGGCCGAGGCCGCAATAACCGAGTTGCACTGTATTTAATTTCATGAAAACATTACTGGTTAAATAATTGTTGTTAAAAGATGGTTATAAGGTGTCAAATTAAAGTTACTGAATTACATTATTTATTTTATTTTCTGGAAAAAATGTAAAGAACACTATATATATTAAAAAATTAACAGGTAGTTAAGGTTTTTTTTATCTTAGTTATCAAGTAGTTATCTTTTTGATGGAAAATGTAATTCCCTAAATTACAACTTAACCTTTAATTTTACATATCAACCAATTTTTTATGACTATTGAATGATCAGTAATGCTGTCACAAAATTAATATTGCTCTTTTGGGGCTACAATTCAAAGTGATGGAGGTAATTCAGACTCTTAAAGATTCTGATAAATAACAAATATGATATAAAAGGAAAAATCTTCATGAATAGGAATAGGAATCAATCATACGTTGTGTTTCACCCTGTATTTTATAATCTCTCACTTTATAGACTACAGTAGAACTCCAATTATCCGAATTAATGGGGACCGGGACCCATTCGGATAATCAAATATTCGGATAATCTGAGTTTTTTTTAAATTGCCATTAGAGAGAAAAAGAGCTACGTTTTGATATTGCACTATTTTTTTTATTGAATTAAATGTAAGAAACATGATATTTTCACATGTTTTAAATATAAATAAAATGTATGTACAAGTTTAGAAATAAAAATCATGGTCTTAAACATCTCCGTCAATGTAAGCTGTTTTGCGGTCTTCTTTCGTTTTCGGGCAGCCAGGTCACGCTTGACGGTGAGCGGTTGCAAGTGGGTCACACTCGGGCTTCGCGGGGGGAAGAATAATAGCGCACTTAGACCTTTTTGGACAAATTTTTTTCTGAAAGTGATTCGGATAATCGGCGATTCGGATAGTCGGAGTTCGGATAATTGGAGTTCTACTGTACTTCATAAAATAGTCTTTCTAGAGTCACTCTGAATTATGAATAAATTAAGTATCAAGTAAATTTATTGTCTTGCTACTAAAGAACATATCTCGCATAACTGACAATGAAATTTAGTTCCTTCAAATTTTAGATTTTAATGATTAATTAAATACATCATTCTTCATTCTTGCTTCATTAATTATTTTCATTGATTAGTCCATCTCCATGTTATGGTATGGAAAGTTGCTTCATGCATGAATTTTCTACAATTAGGTTTAATTAATTGCTGCATGTTTTAAGTGTGGAATGATTCTCTGTTAATACAGTTAATAAAACTTATTACTTTTTAAGATAAATCTTCAGTAGCTTGTTTCATATGGATTTTGTATTTACATACGTATTTTGCATTGGAGAATTAAACTTTGTTTATTGGACAATTTTACAATTGCATTTTCATTAAGTTTGGCAATACAATTTTTAAACAATTACAATTTACAACTTTTTTTACCGGCATTGTAACTCAGGGATAACGCTGTGGCTGAGTAAGTTAAAGTTTGCTGAATCAATGGCCTGAGACTCCACGTGACCGCGACACACGTGTTTAGACGGATTTGACGTTCTCAGCTGATTCTCTCATGAATAGGCCTACAAATTGTCTGCTAGTTTTTTCTCAAGCTAGGACTGTTACATTGACCATGAGAAGAGACAGACCATTTGGTGCTGCATTCTAGTGAGTTTTTTATGAAACTACGTTCATGCCACATGCTCTGCAGTATCAAATGTCCCGCTTGGTAGAAAAAATCCTGCGCTACTGAACTGCGGATCGCCAACTTATGCTGTAGTTAAATACCCCCGTCGCAGCAGACCTGCGTACTCAGCGAATTTCCAAATCAATAATATAATAATAATAATATATGACAAGTTTTATAAAAATCTGTCCATAAACATGAGAATTATTATTAGTCTATTCTCCTTAAGATTGACATGGGAAAGAGTGTGCAGGTTTGATGCTGTGAGGGACACTGAAAGTAGTTGTTTCTACCATATATAATTTTTTTTTTTAACATTCATACCAACTTTCATCAACATCTGTACATAAATAAAGGAGTTTGCCTATTCTCCATATGATTAACATGGGAAAAGAGTATGCAGGTTTGCTGCCATGTTAAACACATAAACTATAATTTTTAAGTATAACTGGATAGATCTCAACCACATGAAGCTAAATATCAAGTTTCATCCAAAAATATAAGATAATAAGTGAAAAATTAATTTTTCCTAATCCTCCATAAGATTAACATTGGAGCCTCAAAATACAACGTACTGTGTTTAGATTTTTTTATATCTCGGTAACCGTTGAAGATAGAGAAAAACTTTAAGGAACTTAATTGTGTAGTTTTTTTAAGCTGATTCCAATGGTGAAATATAAAATTAGAAATTTTTAAAAATTTCATGTGAAAAACGCAAAAAACCCCATTTTGGGGTACAAAACCCCCCCAAACTACCCGTTCCCATTGACCGATATGTCTGGTTTACGAACTCGTCCGAGCATTTATAGGAATACACGTCTCTACCAAATTTGGTTTCGATCGGACCATTTTTACGAGAGTTATCGTGTTCACAGACACATATATATATATATATACATATATATATATATATAAAAATTTTAACGACTATTGTTTTTGGTCTCTGGGCACCTAAAGAAGAAAAAATAACACGGTCTCGGGCTTAACTCTTGCCATGAGACCTACGGTAATAGCTTCTTCCCTATGGGAAATTCGCTAAAAGTTAAAAAAATGTACGCAGATCAAATAAAATCAAGTTTATTGTCTTAGGACTTTTACAAGCATTGACAACATCAGAATGCCGCCGATGGCCAAGTCAAAGTATACAAATAATATTGCCCTTAATTATTGACTAGTGCCTGCATAAGACTTAAACCCTCAACACACCTCATTGGTTTAACAAGCTTAACAAGCTTGGTTTTTTAAGCTCCATTAATAGTCAACAATCAGTAAAATTTAAAAAAAGTAACAATAACAATTAATTTAACAAAAAGGCTAAAAAGTAACTAAATAGACCACCCTAGTGTAACAATCATTAGACTTTGACAAAAACAATAAAAATTTGACAATAATTAGACTTTAAACAGAAAAACATGAACATTTTTGATAAGCAAGATGGATTAAAATTGTATATTTGAGGCAAAAAATTCCTCTAATGAGAAAAAAGGGGAATTGAGGAGCCAGTTCTACAGTTTCTGTTTGAATAACTTCTCTGGATATCTAGTCATGATATGTTCAAGTTTATTATAAATCTTTAGTGATATTACTACATGACTGTTCAAAGATTTACTAAGCCTGTGAAAGTTAATTGTTGTTTTGTCTTTATTACGGGTGTTGTAGGTATGGACATCATGAGTAAAGCTTAGCATATGTGGGAATTTCAATACATACAAAGCGAGATCAAAAATATATAGACTAATTATTACAGTTTGGATTTCTAAGTTCACAAACAGGGGTTTGCAATGATCTCGAATCCTACTTTTAGAGATTACTCTAACATCTTTTTTTTGTAACAATAAAACACTATTTATTTTACTACCAATTTGGCTTGAAAATGTGTGGTACAGTGGTGCGAGGGCCCACCTTAAATAAACAGCTTTGGGGGGGGTAGTGTTTTAGGTTGTAGTTGAGGTCTTCTTTCGTTTTCGGGCAGCCAGGTCACGCTTGACGGTGAGCGGTTGCAAGTGGGTCACACTCGGGCTTCGCGGGGGGAAGAATAATAGCGCACTTAGACCTTTTTGGACAAATTTTTTTCTGAAAGTGATTCGGATAATCGGCGATTCGGATAGTCGGAGTTCGGATAATTGGAGTTCTACTGTACTTCATAAAATAGTCTTTCTAGAGTCACTCTGAATTATGAATAAATTAAGTATCAAGTAAATTTATTGTCTTGCTACTAAAGAACATATCTCGCATAACTGACAATGAAATTTAGTTCCTTCAAATTTTAGATTTTAATGATTAATTAAATACATCATTCTTCATTCTTGCTTCATTAATTATTTTCATTGATTAGTCCATCTCCATGTTATGGTATGGAAAGTTGCTTCATGCATGAATTTTCTACAATTAGGTTTAATTAATTGCTGCATGTTTTAAGTGTGGAATGATTCTCTGTTAATACAGTTAATAAAACTTATTACTTTTTAAGATAAATCTTCAGTAGCTTGTTTCATATGGATTTTGTATTTACATACGTATTTTGCATTGGAGAATTAAACTTTGTTTATTGGACAATTTTACAATTGCATTTTCATTAAGTTTGGCAATACAATTTTTAAACAATTACAATTTACAACTTTTTTTACCGGCATTGTAACTCAGGGATAACGCTGTGGCTGAGTAAGTTAAAGTTTGCTGAATCAATGGCCTGAGACTCCACGTGACCGCGACACACGTGTTTAGACGGATTTGACGTTCTCAGCTGATTCTCTCATGAATAGGCCTACAAATTGTCTGCTAGTTTTTTTCTCAAGCTAGGACTGTTACATTGACCATGAGAAGAGACAGACCATTTGGTGCTGCATTCTAGTGAGTTTTTTATGAAACTACGTTCATGCCACATGCTCTGCAGTATCAAATGTCCCGCTTGGTAGAAAAAATCCTGCGCTACTGAACTGCGGATCGCCAACTTATGCTGTAGTTAAATACCCCCGTCGCAGCAGACCTGCGTACTCAGCGAATTTCCAAATCAATAATATAATAATAATAATATATGACAAGTTTTATAAAAATCTGTCCATAAACATGAGAATTATTATTAGTCTATTCTCCTTAAGATTGACATGGGAAAGAGTGTGCAGGTTTGATGCTGTGAGGGACACTGAAAGTAGTTGTTTCTACCATATATAATTTTTTTTTTTAACATTCATACCAACTTTCATCAACATCTGTACATAAATAAAGGAGTTTGCCTATTCTCCATATGATTAACATGGGAAAAGAGTATGCAGGTTTGCTGCCATGTTAAACACATAAACTATAATTTTTAAGTATAACTGGATAGATCTCAACCACATGAAGCTAAATATCAAGTTTCATCCAAAAATATAAGATAATAAGTGAAAAATTAATTTTTCCTAATCCTCCATAAGATTAACATTGGAGCCTCAAAATACAACGTACTGTGTTTAGATTTTTTTATATCTCGGTAACCGTTGAAGATAGAGAAAAACTTTAAGGAACTTAATTGTGTAGTTTTTTAAGCTGATTCCAATGGTGAAATATAAAATTAGAAATTTTTAAAAATTTCATGTGAAAAACGCAAAAAACCCCATTTTGGGGTACAAAACCCCCCCAAACTACCCGTTCCCATTGACCGATATGTCTGGTTTACGAACTTGTCCGAGCATTTATAGGAATACACGTCTCTACCAAATTTGGTTTCGATCGGACCATTTTTACGAGAGTTATCGTGTTCACAGACACACATATATATATATATACATATATATATATATAAAAATTTTAACGACTATTGTTTTTGGTCTCTGGGCACCTAAAGAAGAAAAAATAACACGGTCTCGGGCTTAACTCTTGCCATGAGACCTACGGTAATAGCTTCTTCCCTATGGGAAATTCGCTAAAAGTTAAAAAAATGTACGCAGATCAAATAAAATCAAGTTTATTGTCTTAGGACTTTTACAAGCATTGACAACATCAGAATGCCGCCGATGGCCAAGTCAAAGTATACAAATAATATTGCCCTTAATTATTGACTAGTGCCTGCATAAGACTTAAACCCTCAACACACCTCATTGGTTTAACAAGCTTAACAAGCTTGGTTTTTTAAGCTCCATTAATAGTCAACAATCAGTAAAATTTAAAAAAAGTAACAATAACAATTAATTTAACAAAAAGGCTAAAAAGTAACTAAATAGACCACCCTAGTGTAACAATCATTAGACTTTGACAAAAACAATAAAAATTTGACAATAATTAGACTTTAAACAGAAAAACATGAACATTTTTGATAAGCAAGATGGATTAAAATTGTATATTTGAGGCAAAAAATTCCTCTAATGAGAAAAAAGGGGAATTGAGGAGCCAGTTCTACAGTTTCTGTTTGAATAACTTCTCTGGATATCTAGTCATGATATGTTCAAGTTTATTATAAATCTTTAGTGATATTACTACATGACTGTTCAAAGATTTACTAAGCCTGTGAAAGTTAATTGTTGTTTTGTCTTTATTACGGGTGTTGTAGGTATGGACATCATGAGTAAAGCTTAGCATATGTGGGAATTTCAATACATACAAAGCGAGATCAAAAATATATAGACTAATTATTACAGTTTGGATTTCTAAGTTCACAAACAGGGGTTTGCAATGATCTCGAATCCTACTTTTAGAGATTACTCTAACATCTTTTTTTTGTAACAATAAAACACTATTTATTTTACTACCAATTTGGCTTGAAAATGTGTGGTACAGTGGTGCGAGGGCCCACCTTAAATAAACAGCTTTGGGGGTAGTGTTTTAGGTTGTAGTTGAAGAACTAATGAATTAAAATTCTGGAAATTTAGGGCCTCTTAGCCTCTATCCGTTTTGAGGTTCCTGTAAAATTTGAATTAAATATATAGGACTGTTACATTGACCATGAGAAGAGATCGACCATTTGGTGCTGCATTCTAGTAGGTTTATATATATGTACATAAAGAAAAATGAGGTTGGTGGGTAGTTTTATCTATATAGACTACAGATTTAGGTGGTACATACAAGAAAAGAGGTGAGCTGACACATTACCAGGACAGCTCTTTATATATATATAAAGAGGAAATAAAGAGCTGTCCTTGTAATGTGTCAGCTCACCTCTTTGCTTGTATGTACCCATTAGATCTGTAGACTATATGGGTAAAACTGCCCACCAACCTCATTTTTCTTAAAAAGAAAAATGATTGATGAAGAACAACTTCCTACCTAATATATATTAGACACTAGTAACATTATTTAAAAGGAATACTATTATTCCAGTTAATTATATAAACATAAACATTCTTGACACCAATGATGTCATAAGTTTTGTTTACATGACTGACCTCTTATGATTCTAGATACCTATGAACGTAAATGTGACTTGTACATTTGTTACTTGTAGACAAATCATATATCAAATATTGTAATAGTTATTGACACAGGTGCAGTACATCAAACCAGTATACTTGTGTAAATACTCTACATGGCATTCTCAATTTAAGTTCTTTTTTGAAACTGTTTAAAATTGTAATTCTTATGTGGAAACCCGTGTAAAAACATTTCCTTATTGAGGAAATGAGCCCAAGTGTATCGTTTGTGTATTTTTCACTCCTAGTAATTACAGAGATTGTTTCAGTTAGTGGGATTTATAGAGGATCAACATCAAATTGCAGAAATGTGCGAAGTTCTGATAAAAAACATTTTGTGAATATATGTCCTGCTCCTGTTCAGACTCGAGGTTGGTATGTTTGTTTGTATAAAATAAAATACAGCCCCTTAACCATGGAATACTGAAGTAGTTATTGAGTTAATCTGTAGTTGAGATTCCAGCCGAATCGTGACGAAATATATAACTAATTTCGAAATTTTTTAAGTTAAAAGAGAATAAAAACAAAGAATGATTACGAAGTTGGAACTTTATTATTTCTACTTTTTGTCTTAATATCTTACCATTCCTACAACTAATCTAAAAATCTTCTCTTGATGAATATTACCTATCAAAGGTGTTAAAAGTGAAAGATACTTAGAATGTGATTTTACTAAATGAACATTCGAAGCATTACATTATGATGGCCCCAAAATAGGTACACACAATTATTATTACACATAATTATTTTGTCATTTGAGGAGCATGTTAGATCAAGTCTTTAGGAGATTTTATTCCTGTGAAGATCTTCCTTCCTATAGGATAATAAACCCTCCATATATACTGTCTGCTTTACTAAAAGGCTAAGGGGGCCTTCTAATTCTTGACTTAATTAACTCTTGCCTTCTTGGGTGCACTATTTGCTACACTTAGTCCTGGTGCAGACTCACAGACCTCCTTATTACAATTTGTTTTAAAAGTGCTTTTTACTGCTGGAAATTAATTTAATAATCTAACAGGCTTAAGAATTGATAACCCTATGTAAACTAAATAATATAAAATTATGTTTATTTAGTGGCTGTAATCGATATATAAAATAAAAGAGCCCTTTAAATTGCAAAACTCATGACATTCTTAAAACTATAAAAGTGATATGTCAAAATATTTACGTTTTTCCATTTCATATGATTTTATGAATATAAAAATGAAGATACTAATGTAAACACATATTATCAATCAAATTGAGGCAGCTGCTTTAGAGCTATTTTTAGTTCATAATATACTGTAAATCTACAGGCATTATAAAATGCCAAGGCCTACAGGGTTTTTACTGTCATCATCAGTATTACTGTCAGTTTCACTAGTCACTCCACTACTGGGGGCATTTTCACTGTCCTCAATATTAAAAATGTTTGAGAGTTCAATACTAACCCTTTTTAATTTTCACCTAGTTCAGATTTCAAAAATCATCTGAAGCAATTTCACTCCACACAGTATCCTTATGCCATTTTCTAGTGTCTACTCAAAATCAGACCCCAAAACACAAAGATGAGTCAAGGGGTCAGGACCTGAATTCATCTCGTACTGTCCTGGGTCCAGTCTCTCAGACCTGTGACAACAATAAAATTTTTAAATATTCCTGCTAAGGGCACAACCGGCATATGATAGATAATAGGGGTCAGTTTTGGTAGTTGTGAGGGAGAACTACACAGTATGGCAAGGAGTAACGCCCTTTGAAACCCTTAAATTTGAATAAAAGAGTAACCCCAGGGGCTATGAGACTGGACCCAGGACTTAAAAGATTAATGAAAATGTTAACTTTTCCAGATGAAGTGTGTGCCATGCAGGATACTTGGGTTGAAATCATCTCTGATCCCACGCTTGACAACAAAGAAGCTAGAGAACTCCAGGTTGTATGGCACGTCCCGAAATTAGAGATGGGAGACAGCATCAAACTCTACAAGTTTTCTAATCTGGGTTTTGATTGGCCCATCTTTGAAGTGATACCCTATACTTCATATGGATATGCAGATACAGATGTCTATGAAATTTTTATCGATACTGAATTCAAATTTGAACATGTCTGTCTGGGGTATTACGTCATGTATTGGAGGAAAACATCAGGTTAGTTAATAAGTAGAAAAAGGTTCACCAAGGTCTTTCATTCAGACCACTGCTGAAAAAGTTGACATTCAGTTATTGTACTGAGTTTTTTAAGTGTAGAAAATACTGATTCTAATCATAAAGAATTAACAGGTCTAAAGAATTTTTATCAGTGGCAGCATATTTGGTTGTAGCCCTATAAGAGCAAATTATAGCATTGTAAAATTGCCAGGGATTTTTGACAGCATTACGAGAGGTTTTTTATAGGTCACCTCATGAATACTTGGAGGTTGTTAGAACATTATTTAGTCTTCCACTGGGTTATAAGATCAAATCCAAACATTACATCACATAATGAAAGCACTCACGAGATAATTACCCGTGATATCAGGATTATGATATGATAATATGTCATGAAAATATGTCAGCTGTGCAGTTATGAAACAGAATCTAATTAAACCCATCAACTATGTTAGTAAAAGACTGGATGAATAGATACAAGCCTAGTCTAGGAACCCAGGCCTAGGTCAGTAAAACCCCACCCAAATTGATCCTCAAGAAGAAAAGTTATTAGGTAGCTTTGTTATTAAGTGAAAATCTAAAAAAAATATAATTACAATGATAAGGTGTATACAGGGTGTTCATTAAATTAGGGGACGAACTTCAAGGGATGGTATTAATCATCAAAACAACCAAAACATATTCAATAAACATATGTTGAAAAATCATTTGTTTAGCCACTAGCCGCCAGTTTGTATTTGTTACAAATATCATTATATCTGAAGGACTACACAAATCAAACTTTGCATACATATTTATTGACCAAAAAAATGTATTTTCAAAGTATAATTTATTTTGCTTTTATATTTTCATAATGGCAGCGGTTAAAAATCGTTTAATATAAATAACAAAAAACTGAAAAAACCCATTAACTTTATAAAATTTTTACAAGATATAAAAAAGATTGTTTTTTAATTTTAAATCTATCAATATTTTGTTAAACGAAATCCATCCACAGATAAGCGAGATAATGCACTTTGAGCTTACAGAGCCCATGCCCCACCACCACGCGTCGGTGCACATAAAAAGTGCATTTTCTCGCTTATCTGTGGACGGATTTCATTTAACAAAATGTCGTTAGATTTTAAATTTACATTACAGTCTTTTTTATGTCAAAGTTTGATTTCTGTTGCTTATACGGTTCTTGAGATATAATGATTTTGTAACATAGAAAAAATGGTTTTTGTTTATTTTGATGAGTACTATCATCCCTTGAAGTTTGTTTCTGACATTAATGAACACCCTGTATAGTTAGCTCTGAATTAGCATCAAGCTTCATACTTTTTCTGCTGGGGCATTACAAATCTCAGTTGATCCTTCGTCTCATAGATAAGCCTCTCCCACACCTCTCTTTCTGCTGCCATTTCCATTGTCCCTTCACACTGACTCGCATCTTTTTCTTACTCTCATATCACCTCATTTTGGGTCCCCCCAAATGTGGACATTTTCCAACTGGTACAGCAGCACATAATATGTGCTGCTGTACCAGTTGCTTTGCGTAGGACTTGGACTTGGACTCAATATGGTGATCAATGAGGGCCCTTCACAGACCTGAATTGATGTGTGTTTCTTTTCCATATTGTATTATAACAACAAATAATGAGTTTTATCAGGATGATTCAGCACTCCTTAGAAGCAACAGCACCTCCATAAATTATTCATTTCCTCAGTGGTTTTACTAATTTTGTACCTAGTATTCATTCAGTGGTCAGAATATAAAAAAAAACAGCCAATGCTATAAAAGTTTTTCTGTGTCATATTTTACTAATAAACCGACATTGTTTATACACTCTGTATATTAATATAAAACAGTAATTGTAAGGCTGCACTTTTTCAGTTTTGGCAAATAAACCGACATTGTTTATACACTCTGTATATTAATATAAAACAGTAATTGTAAGGCTGCATTTTTTCAGTTTTGGCATCTTCATGCTTACAAACCAACCCAACATGGATGAGATTTTATGGTTTTGGAAAAATGAAACTATGGGATATGTTTATACCAGGTACTCACGATTCCTCAGCCTTTCATACAGCTTACCAACCTGAAGATGTTGGTTTGTTGGAACATTATGTTTTCACTCAGGTAAAGTAGACATTGTTAAGGGTAGACCGGGACTCAGGGAAAGGGCAGGGATAAAGTGAATGAATTAATGAAATTCTATATTGTTCACATTACATAATATTACAACATGCATTATATAAACTAAATTGCATGTTTCAAATATTTAAATTCACAAAAACACACTTCATAACAATAAAGTCTGCATATCTAGGTAAAAAACCTGTATGGGATGATTATTACCACGGAATTACATAACATTTCAAGCTCAAGCAAGGACCGTGGCCGACACACTGATATAAAATATTACTATGTGCGTTGATTTTTATGATACCACACATATGGCTTCTCTAAAAAAATTAATGCAATTAAATTAATATATTTTATGACTATTTTTATAATTGTATTATGTGGAAAAAGGCATCTAAATTTTCAATTTCTAATAATAAAATTATAATTCTAATAATAATTTGATGAGCTGATTACCTACTACAATTCTTGGTTTATTTAATATGGTAGGATTTTGACAAATTTAGGAGCTAAAAATGTATGACTTTTAAAAAATGAAAACATGAAATAAGTGAATTTTTTGGCTGAGTTTGGCTGAGGTAAATTAGCTTCTAATTTACGTCTTTAACGTAATAAGTTGATTTATTCAAATTTATGGTTTGGATTCTATCACTACTCACATAAAGAAATGGTCTTAGAACTTTAAACACATCCCAACCCTTTTTTCCTGCATCCTACATATAAATGTCTCATATAGTAGATATAATTGATTGAACTGTATTTACATAGGGATCTACCCAAAATGCCAAGCCATACCCAAGCTTCAAATTGGTTAGAGTAAAGTATACAGATTTTAGTTTATGTTACAAATAGTCCTTAGTAAGTAGAATATAATCTACATATTTTTTCCAAGTCTTTCTTGAATCCAATACTAACTCCCTATAATTATTTAATCTCTTGCACATGTTCAATAATAGGACACATCAAATTTCTTATTAAATATATATAAATTATGGCATTTTAAATTATTAGAGAAATATGTGTTCCTTGATTGATTAAAAATTATATACCTTACTGTATTTAGTATTTAGGCTAATACCATGAGTTTTTTTGTAAAATACCATATTATCCAAATCTGTTTTCATGTCTGCATTTATCTGATTTGAGGAATTTACTTTATAAAATAAGGCTGTGTCATTGGTGAAGGCAATGAGGCTTCCGCGAAATGTGCCAATGCACAGGCCATTTACATAGTTTGGAAAAGTGGACCATACAATTCAGAACCTTGAGGTATACCATATTTTATAGAATCAGATTCACAAAGAGTATCATTAACTCTGGTTTTCTGGGTTCTGTTAAATAAATATGACTTAAACCAGTTTAATGCAATACCTCTTATTCCAGCATTATTCATTTTAGATAGAAGCAAAAACTATACATAGTTAACTATATCATTGATAAAGGCAATGATTATAGTCAGCGATGAATAGTAAAATAGGAATAGGAAAAGCATGTCGGCCAGATTTTTGAGCTAACACCTATAACAGTTTTTAGGAAAGTTCTCTCTTTATTTTGATTGTTTAGTACTGAAATGAGTGAACACTTCCGACAATGGAGGGTTCATTATTTGTTTAAGAATTATTTTCATGGAGATTGAGCCAGGAGGAGAGCTGGTTCAAATTCAACTCTTCATTCACTTGATACACCTCGTACATAGATCTCTTGTCTACGTGGGTGAGTGAAATACAGTGGAATTCCTATAGTCAATTTGACACATCCCAACAGTTGACAATGAATCAACTGCCATCTCTTTCAAAAAAATTAGTACCTCATGAATATTTTCACTGCATTTAAATGAATTGGGTAGAGTGTAAAGAGTGGATAGATATGACTCTTGAAACTTAATCTGAAGAGTTAATAATCAATCATGTTTCATGTTTGCAGGAAGAAAACATCCTGGAACAGCTTGTTCATGGTGCCCGAGCCTTAGATTTGCGGGTTGGAAAAGATAAAGGAACCTACTTCGCTCATCATGGCTTGGCTCGACTCTCCCCATTTCAAACCGTCTTAAGTAACATTATTCAATTTGTTGAAAAAACCCGTGAAATTGTCATTCTGGATTTCCATGACTTCCCTCTGGGTGATTTGTTTATTTTAAAATTTTTGATTATAAAGATTTTCTTAGCCCTGAACAATTTTATTTTATATGAGGCTAAGCATTGTTGTTCTTATATAAATGAATTAATCAATTTAATTTAATAATAAGTCCAGTGTGTTGTTACTCTATGACTTTTGTGTTTTCTGGTTAGCATTCTTTGAAACTAAACCCCCAACTTCAGTGACCTCAAGTCCCTGAAGTATTCCTTTGTCTTCAAGTGGTGGGCAAAAGAGATGGCCTACATCAGGATTTATTTGGGGACTCTTTTACTTCCAACTGTTTGGTAGACACTATGCTGCTTAATTGCCATTGGTGGTGTCTCGTAGTTCTACAAAATATCTTCAAAGTACAGTGGTGTCTTTTTCTACAGCAGAAAAGACTATGCATAGTTTTTTTCAATTACTGGAATTCAGAAGACTAGATTTATAAATATTCATGATAAACCTAGTTTGTATTTTTTTAATAACATAATATTAAAACTTTTAGTTCATGGTAAAATAAATATTTTTTTTCTTTCTATGCCAGAATTTAACAATAAAAACTGTTACAAATAGTAATCATGCACATGGGGAAAAATTTATGAGTACTTGTGGACAATTTATTTAAACATATAATGTGTATGCTCTTAACCTCTAAAATAAAATCTTCTCATGTTCATGGAAGCTATACTGCAGTCCTAAATATATTTAATAACAAAATCAAGATAGATACTGTGTACATTGAAGAACAGTTATAAAAAAATACAACATAAACAACTTATAACATAACATATATGCTCATTTGCTGAAAATCATCTTTTATGTTCTTCTATTGCTAGTCTACTTGAAAATTTTTTTATGATAGGTATTTTCAATTTCAATCTTCTTTAGAAGGAAAGAAGGAAATGCCCAATATGGCTACTGAAAAATATGAGGATGATTTTCAAATAAAAATTTGATCCTTATAAACAGTAGAGAGAGGAATTTTTTGAAACTGGAACCTTTAACTGAAATAATTTTGTAATATATCATTGTTGAGAGGACAGAAAAATAGTGAGCCATTCATGTGTAGTACTATGAATAATTAATTAATTAAGATATGGAAATTTGCTGTGGAAGTCTGCTGTTATGGGGCTTTTCCATTTTTCAATATGAATCACTTGATGAACTTTCAATATTCATCAATTATTCTTGTTCTCAATTGCTCCACAGCTAGATTGTCTTAATGAGCTTTTGTATACCTAGAACAAATTTTATTTCATTTCAAAATAAAAGGTTTATAGAGGTTTATAGGTTAAAAAGTTAAAAAGTATGGCATTCAGATTAATATGGTACAAGCATAACTATGTTTTACAGGATTCAAAACTTTAAAAGATCATATGGAGTTTTTAAACTTTATATTCAGTCAGTTGAGTCAGTATATGGTCTCACCTACCCTGGGTTGGCACGCCACTCTCAGTGAGATCTGGGCTACAAACAAGTGTATCATTGTTTCATACAATGATGAGAAAGCGTATGAAGAAAGGAAAGACATGCTTTGGCCTCCTATAACCCAAATGTGGGGAAATGTACAAAATGTCACGGCTCTCTATGATTACCTGGCTGGAGTGATTGAGAGGTAAATATTGCTATGCAGTACTACTAACATTACTTATCACTATTTTCTAACAGATGGCTTCCCAATACTTAAATTGCTTTGATAGCTTCTTCCCAATGCACTCACAATGCACAATTTGGCTGTGGGGTAGACCATTGTCTTAACCCTTAACGTCCTGGGTGTGGTCTCACAGACTGCTTGAGTTATTTATTTATTTGAATTTAAGGGATTCAGAATATGATGACCCCAGCCGTGCCAAGTAATTGCCCCTCCCCACCACCGAAACCGATCCCTGTTGTCACTTGTCTTCCGGTCGTAATATTTATAGATATTTGTAGATTTGTTTGTCGTCAGCGGTCTGTGAGACTAGACCCAGGATGGTACGTGATGGATTCACGACTCGGCCCATTGTCTCATGTGTGCGTTTTGAACTCAGATTTCGAAGAGATGTTTGGAAACTATTATGAGGATGCTTTTTTAAGTGAATTGGATGGTGAAACCACAATTGTAGTGACGTTTGTAGACCACGACGAGGCTGAAATTTTGAGCATGCATACGTCGAGTACTAGGAGTAGAAGAACCTAAACCCGACACGGTTGGTGGTAGACTTAAAAGAAAGACATACTACACATGTGATCCGAAGAAGATAAGAAAAACTGCCTACATTTGCGATTGATGTAAAAAACATGTTTGCCTCGAGTGTACAACACAAGTTTGCAATGAATGTAGATCTATGTTATAAGCTGAAATTTGCTGTAAAGCAACTGTCTAAATTTTAATGATAATACGTTTGTTTATAAGTGTCTTTTTTTTGTATTCATCATATCCTATGGAATGAAATAATACCAATAACTGAACATTTTGTCATATTTATCATTATGTTTTTTAGAAAATGGTTACATTTTTCATCAGATTTCGCCATGTCCAAGTTTTTTAATCTTATACATCTATTATATGTACTCAATAAACTTAATTTAATATTATTCACATAGTTAACATTTAAAATATAGCTTATTAGGTTGATAAAATGATTTCCAACAGTAAAAAATAATTTTAAATGTTTTTCTTAAAGGCGGTCTGTAAGACCGCGCCCAGGACTGAGTGTAACAAAAAGTTCACCCAGGACATCAAGGTTCTGCAGTAGCTGCACCTTTGCACCAGAACTACTTTCCTTGGTGCCTTTTAAAATTGTATTATTTCAGTTTCCTCCATCTACTCAGAGGATATAAACTATGAAATATTACTAAAAAAATCAGCTAAAAATAATATTGCCACATTCCAAGAAGACTGCTGATAAATATATTTATGATAAACATATTTAGATTTCAGACTAAACGGATTAGTTGTCAATAGAAAAATCATGTTTGGTAAGAGATATAATTAAAAGTTAAATTTCCCAACTTTTATATTTTCTCAAAATCTAAAATATAATAGAAATTTTCAAATAAGAAATAACCTATTTATCCATTTCATGAATATGTATTACAGCTTAAATTCGGCTTAAGTTCATATGGCAGACACGCTTCACTCAGTTGGGCCACAATAGTACCGTATTTTGGAATATTGATTTATAAGAATAATTGTTGGATAGTAAATAAATACTTTATGTTATACATTAATATATTATATAATTTTAAAATTAATCATAACTATTTAATTTTTTTGACAACATTAAAACTAAAACTAAAAATCCACGTACCGGTAAAATTAATCTCAGAGGGGCAATTTTACACTTTTTATCCTTCTCTTGGTCAGTCATTCCAAGGTGGAGGTATTGTACTGAAAGAATTTTCATTTCATAAAATTTTAGATTCAGAAGTCTGAAGAATTTGAGTAAACGAAAAAATACTATTGGCAATTTATTTAGCAGTTATACGGCTGCTTCAGGGTCTTTAGTTAATTTTATGATGTAGACTAATCATAGCGCACCTGTAGTGTGTTTTGTTAGGGTCACTCAATAATTAGACTAATGAGACAAATTGCATTAGCTCAGAAACGGTCTATTAAATCAGTAGAGAAGTTTAGTTTCGTGTCAACATAGTGATGTCTGTCAGAGTCAGTGTACTGTCAGTTGTCAAACAACTTTTTTAGAATCAAAGAGCCTCAAAACTGATACTTCTACTCTCAGCTCAAATTTGAATATTTGAACAAAAACAATTATTTTGCTACATATGCTATGTATAGAAATAGAAAGTAAAAATATCCATCACTACATTTCAAATCTTATCACTGTCAAAGTATCAATATTTCATTTATTATTGATCACTGTACTGGATCATCATACTTGTCATCTTACTTTAGTAAGATATAACATATCTAGATACTGTAGTATTATATTACTTAGATATTATATTTCTGTCTTAAAACTACCTGTTTGTAAACAAATTTCTATCATCAAACATATATCTTATTTTATTTGAAATAACAAGTTTTCATATAATTTAAAATAAGTGTGTATAGGAAAAATGAATTCTTTAGACTTATATACCACTTTAAAACTTTCATGGAAGGAACAAGATGTAGACTGAATTATAAAACAAAAGGCAGGGAGGTTTTAAGGTGCTGAATATAATTTAAGGTTAGTGTTTCCAGTTGTAAAATTTTAAAAACATAAACTATATTTTTTATTCTTTATGTTCAGTTTTTGGTCTTAACACATTAGGGCGTGTGGGCTACTATTGTAGCCCATTTACATTATATTTTGATTTTTTTTCAAATTATACTTTAAGTATAAGCTTGTGTAGGTGATTGACTGTAAGAACATAAAATAACTAGATGTTACAGAATATTTTTTAATACAAAAAAATACTATACTCTTAATGCCCAAATTATTTTTATATTGCAAAAAATGTTTTTTGAAATTGCACTCTAGGGCTATTAAATACTATCATAAACTATTGAATTTAGTTTCTGAAGTGTTAGGGTATGTTTTGAGGGTTTGTTGGAAAATGCAACATTGGGACTCGGGGTTGTAGTGGGTTTGTTGCAAAAATGAAACAATGGGTGTTTGTTATCGATTTACTAAAAATCAGTTTATAAACTTAACAGAACACCTGAAAAATATTTTATAAACTACAACTACGAAAGGAAGACCTATTTAACAGCTCTAGGCTTTTGTCAGGCACAAATGGACATCATATTTCCCGCATATGATGACTGTAATTCCTTTAAAACTTCTTACAGCATCTTTGTCTTTGTTCTATAACTATTGGCCAGTAAACCAACCATCCCGTAACACCCCCCCCATGCTGTAACACCATCCCTTCTTATTTCCTATTCTTGAGGTGGTCTTGCTGGTCCTCTTCTTTTTTTCTTCAAACATTTCTTCCTCCAAGCTTCCAACAGAAGGCCTTCCTCTTTTATTTGTGGGCTGTTTTTCTCTTCTGTGCTTAGCACTGAAAATACTTTAGATCTGAATGTAAGTAAATCCAGAATATCTTTCTTATTAGTTGGGTTTGTATGGCAAGCACGGCGATAAATAAGCCATTTACCACAGTCATATCTAAAAAGTGGTAAAATATTCTTATGTAGTACTTCCTAGATTTCAAATCTATTCGTTAGTACGCCACTAGATCATCCAGGAGGTCATCAGAATCACTTCCTTCTCTGGAGTCAAATGAAATCTTTCTGGAACCTTGATTTTTCTGGTAGATATTTGAATCTGAAAGTAAAAATGTATAAATAACCAGGTTTATAAGTAATATCAGTAACAGTAAGCTATACAATTATTTTGGCATGTTATTATTTTGATGCCCACTGATGCAAAAAAGCAAAAAACCATATTTTAATCAATAAACGTAAAATACTATGAAAGAAAGAAACTAACTTGTACATATAAGACATAACTGAATAGCAATAAAGTACAAATAATTTCTTTACAAGGTTACAACTCACCTTGATTATGTGTAATAATAACTTGAAGATGACTGATGCACAAAACAGACATAACTACAACATTACTCTAGGTGTAAGCTTATAAACAAACTTAACAAACATCAGGATGCACTACTGCCAACTGTCCAACACAAAATTGACCTGTAAAATTTTCAGAATTTGCAACTTTGGTCAATGATGGTGGGGAGTATCATTCCCATAGAGATAAAAATTAAAACTAGGTTTGTTGTAAAATCGCAACTCTGGGAATGAAGAGGTTATTGTGTTTTCATACAATAAAAAACTACGAACGTCTAGAGCTCAAAACAAAAAAAACTTTAAATTTATCTATAAAACAAAGTTATTACTTTTGATAATATACTTGTTATACACACCTGAGTACATGAAATCCCTGATTTGTATAAATTAGGCTCTACAATAAATGTTTTTAAGAAAAAGTAGGTAAGTTACACTTTTTGCAAAATTAAAAATTCATTGCTGTACTTAACCCTAGAACACAAAGGCTCCCTGAGCCAAGCGTTGTTACAAAGGCCTCTCAGACTACTTTTTTTGAAAATAAATGAAAAATACTTTTAATGACAGGGAAATTTTTTAATTATAAAAACCCTTAAAGGGAACATTGAATTAAGGTTTTATAAGAGTTTAATCTCGAAATCTTAATTGTTCTGGCACTGGCAGCAGATTGTCCCTTGGTGTTCGCCACACATGACATTTGTGCAACGTCCACAAAAATGTTTTGTCATGCGCCGTAATCATGTTACAAATTGTTGGACTGGTCGTGGAGCTTCATTTGACACACTTTCATTTAAAATATAAGCAATAGATTGCCGGACGAGAGTTCGTGGCAAAATTGTGGCCTGGAACCAGTATATCAGGAGCTCTCTGTGCGTTTCTCAAAAATATTTTGACGACTTAGGGGCTTACACGATTGGCTCAGACACGATTTTCTACATATAATATGTATATATCATTTAAAGTGATCTTTATGATGTTATAAACATGCATAGGGGCCACCTCCTTGTTTTACGACTGCAGGAAGTGTCACTGCACATTTTGTCCAATTCAAATAAATATTTACACTATATACAACATATATTTCCAATATAATGTTTAACTAACACTAAAACACGTGAAAAAGCAAAGGTATACTATACTTTGCAACAAGACACCACGATCCGTACACGTTGCGAGTCTGCCGCGAACTGTGCGTTGTTACAAAGGCGTAGTCGACCTGACGACGCGAACTTAAAAAACTTTAAAATTTCTTTAAAAATTCTTTAATTTTTTTTTTATTTTCTTTTTTTAATTTTTCTTTAATTTTTTTTTCTTAAATTTTCTTTAAAAAGGACGCAAGCCAACACCAACCAGACCCTTTTAAGATTAGGCCAAGACCGACAGCTACAAGGAGTTTTGTGAGTTTTAGTGGAGTGGAAGTGGGTAAGGGGTAAAAATGACACCTTGCGTGTCGTCTCTCAGACGACGCCTTTGCGTTCTAGGGTTAAATGAATGTATTATTTTACAGCTTTGTCCTTGTTTTTTGAACGGGTTTCAATATACACAAGTCGAACACTAGTAGAGAATGGTTAGAGCAAATCTTGTGTCCACATTTGTTGACCTGTTCCTTTCTCTTCCGCACTGGTAGTAGCGACCATGCAACTTCAATAGGACTGCATTCTATCCGGGTATCTTTAATTCCAAGAGGTTTTATCCCCTATGTCTCAGCTCAACTGGCAATTAAAAAATCCTCCCTTATTTTTTTTCCCTTTCTCTTATTTCAGGAAAATAATTTCCCAGGTGACGTTTGTGGTGAACTCACTTCTTGGCAATGGAACGTTGTTAGTCTACCGTTTTATAGTATTGATAGTGCATTGATGTTGAGTAAATAAAAAAAACATGCACATTTGCTATGACCTATTGTTTCTTGATACATTGTATTTTGCGCACATCCTGAAAGTTTCAACTATTACTTTCGTATGGTTTTAGAAAGTGATCTTAGGTTTTCTCAAATTCCCTGCTATTTCATCGTTCTTGTAATAATCATGCTTAGCTTAACTGAGCTAAAAATTATTACTGTACCTTAACTCAATTAACAAGTTCATCCAAAACTATTAGCATCAGACAACAAACAACGTTCTTGGCCACTCATAACACTTTAGGTTGTGCGGGCTACAGTTGTAGGCCCAACAACTTCAACAGCAAACAAGACGGACATGCTCAGTCTGTCAAGGCTAACAACACAATGAATATGCAGAAGGAATGACAAACGGCAGCTAAGTGTGTGCTATTTGTCCTAGAAAATAAGACAATAGACAATTCTCTTTATTTGCACTTTCATTAAGAAATACAATGGTGTCATTGTAAATAAATAAATAAATTAATCTTGCTTTACATGTTTCAACATATTTAAAAAAATTCCTTGATAGAGTAAACTGGTCGTTCAACTAGCCGGTTCTGAGATGCTTCTTCAAAGTGTTTCCTGTCATGTTTTTTAAGTCTTGTGGGAGTGAGTTGATAATTTTTCGGCCAATGTAAGAGGGTTTCCTGCTATACTGTTTTGTATGGTGAATGGGAAGGTTGAAGTCTGCTGCCCTTCTGGTGTTGTATGAATGAAAATTTCCATTTCTAGGTAGGTCCAACTGTTTGGTGTATATGAAAAACTGCATGGATGAAAAGCCCTGTGACTGTTAGTAGCTTTAGAGATTTAAAAGCCTCTCTGCAGCTATCTTTAGGACCAAGGCCAGAGAGTGCCCTAACAGCTTTTTTCTGGAGCACAATAAATTTCCTTTTTTCCTCCTTTTTTGGGATGTTCCTCCCCAAACTTAATCCATATCTGATTTGTGACTCTAGTGCATAGTAGTGCACTGTTTTAGCTATTTCAACACCTCCTATCCATTTACAGTAATTCTTTTCACAGCATATATTCCAGATGAAATTTTCCTAGCCAGATTGTGTATATGATCTGTCCAGGAGATTTCGGTATCAATTGTTAATCCCAATAGTTTCGATTTTCTTTCAGTCGAAATATCGGGAATTTCTTGAATTTGTTTGTGTCGTCAGCTAAAATTTATATGTGTGGGTTTGGATGGATTTCTAGACAGGTCGTTTTGCATGGAGTATTGAAGAGCTTTATTTATTGATATTAGGATGTCTGAGTGTAATTGTTGAGCAGTGTCGTCTGCAAAAAGAAGGGTTGTATCATCTGCATACATTATGGTTTTGACATGGCTGTCATTGATGACACTGGAGAGTTCATTTGTGAAAAGGATAAATAAAAAGGGACCCAGGACTGATCCTTGTGGTACACCTCTGCTTACTGTAGGTTGCTTTAATCTATCATTTCTTCCCATTATAATTTTGTTGAATTTCAACAATTTGACTCCGTTCTTTCAAGTAGCTGGCCACCCAGTCTTTTGCCATGCCTTCTAATTCTAGTGATGACAGTTTAGTCATGATTAGATCATGGCCTAAGCAGTCGAAAGTTTGCTATAATTTGCTATAACAGCTCT
The DNA here is from genome assembly GCA_023375725.1 of Nephotettix cincticeps. Classification (NCBI taxonomy): domain Eukaryota; kingdom Metazoa; phylum Arthropoda; class Insecta; order Hemiptera; family Cicadellidae; genus Nephotettix; species Nephotettix cincticeps. The sequence continues at coordinate 33,252,405 of CM041784.1, read as the reverse complement.
GAGACATGTGAGTGTTCCTCTAAAGTGTTATTCATATTGTTACTCCTAAGAAGTAATTTTTTGACCAATTGTTCATGCTTTTTTTTAAAGTTTTATGACAATAAAAGATTTTGGTATGATTAAAACATCTATTATTTATTCTATGGTTTGTTAAGGCTGTTGTGATGGATCTCCCTTTAAGGTAGCTGTGCTAATTTTTTGGTATTAAATACGTACCGGAATGACAAGAAAAACAAATACACTGGGCTACAACTTTAGCCCGCGCGCCTACTGGTGTTAGTAAAAAATATAATGACAGATAATTTAATGAGTTAATTATAAAAGATAATTTACGCTGTGAATGCTTTGCATCCTAGAAAGGTAAACCACTCAAAGTACAAATCATCAAGGTTCAACGTTCAGTGATGGTTTTCATATAAAACTGTTTTGTTTATTCATTGTTTAGCTAAAAAAATATGTTCAAAGAATTAAACAATATAACAATATCAGAGTAATATCCAATATGTAGCTAAATTTTGGGAAATGTTATAAACAGAACTTTTTATGTAAGGGATATGTCAAACACTAACATGTCCTGAAATCAATATATAAAAATAACTAACTAAATTGTTTCAGTCCTCCAGAAGGCATGTGGTCTGCGCAAGCAGAACTGACAGCGAAGGCCCAGCACATTGTGACCAATAGTTTGGGAGGTTTGCGAAAAATGGCAGCGGATGCAAATAATCTGGTTTCTAAGTGGTTTCGGAAAAGGTGGGGCAGAATGTGCCACATTGTAGCGATGGATTTTGTACGATCTTCATCAATTGTAAGTGTCGCTATACAGTGGAACTTACGAAAAAGCTACAGAACACTTTGTCCAGTAGAAATTAGAGAGCAATTAGATGAGGAAAAGAGAGCAGAAGAAATAAAAAGACAAAGGTTACAGGAGAAACTGGACAAGCCAAGAAAAGACGAAGAGAAGAAGAGGAGATTGGCAGCTGCAGAAGCAAAAAGAAAGTTAAAAGCTGCAAGGGAAGAAAAACGAAACAGATTGATGAAACAAAGGGAAAGAAACGCAGAACTAGAGAAGAAAGGGGGAGGTGAAAATAAACCAAAAGCAGAAGAGAGGAAAAATCTTTGATAAAAAAGTAATTAAAGTGGGAAGAGAAGGAGGAAAATCTAAGAAAGGAAAACAATAAAAAGGAAAGAAGATAAATTGAAAACAGCTATTGACAAACAAATATTATAACCCAAGTAAAATACACGTTAAACAAAGAGAGAAGTGGGAAAAACCAAATGACAAAAAGGAAAAGGGGTTTTGGAAGACAAAATTGAAGTATAGGATGAACAGAATGAAACGATGGAACCAGAAGATGCCCGTGAAAAATTATTGGTCCAAATATCAAATTTTCTAAAACCGTATTAAACTTTTTGATCCATCTTAAAAACTAAATAAAAATATTTTACAACAAAAAAATTACATACAATTTTGAATTTCAATGTAAGATTACAACCAATATACTGTGCTATATTGTTTGTATTCTGTCCTTCTAAGTTAATCTCTAATTGTGTGAAATGAATAATATAAAATTGAAGCACTAACTCTAATTTTAATTATATAAAGCAAATAAGCAGGTTTAGTGTGATAATTAAGTATATTTATAATATATATTATAAATATATATATATTATTATATATTTATAATCAACCATAGTAGTACAGTATCTAGTACTATATCTGTAGTAGTATCTTTATAAAACCATCCACTCAGTAAAGGCCACAAGAATTACTTAAAACCTAAAAAAATCAGGATATAGTACACAGTACCTATTTAAGTGAAATAGTAAACTGTGAAATAACTTGTTTTTATGAACATGTTTATCATTTGCAGTTTGTATATTGACATATCTTTTTTTACTAAAGATAGACATTTAGTTCTACTCTTGAGGATAAAGTATAGAAACTATGAATGATGAAAAATAAACTCTTAACATAATCAGTTTATTTTTTATAGTTTAAAATTTTTTAATGTGATGCATTTCATATAAATAAATTCATCCTCTTGTAAAGACTTAAAATAGTACAGCAACGTGCTTAAGAAGATTTTGGTCTAGGGTGTTGTGGGTATAATATGGGAGAGGGATTTGCTCAATACAAAGGAAGGTTATGGGGGGATGGTTGTACTCAAAGTGGTGAATTATCTGTGTTTTACGTGTAGTTTGTAAACATGTAAATTTAGGTAGTCAGTAAGCAGTAATAGAAGTAAGCTAAAAATCATGAACAAAATAGATGGTATGATTTTTGTTCTCCTAAAAAAATCCCTTTTTTTTAAAGAACATAAAAATCATAGTTTAATAAACAAGCCCTAATACTTTAAAAGTTGATATTATTTTGTAATTTCTTTTACAAAACAATCAGTACCTACTTTATTAATAAAAAAGGTTCCATTTATATTTTTGGCATATCCCAAAAATACGCAATTGATGAAATAGGGGTGAAATATGGTTTATAGTATATATGAGTACATATTGCTCCAAAACAAAAATACTTGCTTTCACTTCTAATTATAGGAATAAAAAACTGGCTGAGGAATTTCTTATGCCAAATGAAGTACTTTGTTCAAACTCCAATAGTGTGAACTTTTTAGGTTTTACTTTGCAAGATAATTTAAAATGGCATGAACTAATTCTGGTCATGCAAAAAAAGCTGAGTAAATCTTTGTACGCTATTAGGACAATAGCAAACATATCAGATATGAAAACAGGTCTTCTAGTATACCATGGTTGTTTTTTATCAATTATAAGATATAGTATCACCCTTTGGGGAGGAACATCACTAATCGATAAAATATTCAAGCTTCAAAAACAGGCCATTCGAGCAATATTTAAACTAAAATTTAGAGCATCATGTAAACAACAATTCAAAAGTTCTAAGCTATTGACAATACCAGCACTTTACATTTTTGAAACTTTGAAGTTTTTCAAGAAACATGCAAATTATTTTACTAATAATAGTCTTGGCACTCAAGGTACTAGAAATAGAGACACTCTGCGGTACCCCAAACACAGATTGTCTTTGTTGGAAAAAGGCCCTTATTACATGGCCATAAAACTATATAATCAACTGCCTAGAGATTTAAAAAATGAAGACAAAATAAACAAATTTTTGAAAAAACTGGAAATTTACTTAGTGGAATTGTGTCCCTACACAGTTAATGCATTTTTTTCAAATGAGCACTACGGTTTCAGCCAGGGTTTTAATAAATAAAAAAAATGTGATAACAATTTTTTTTTTAATAAATATATATATTTGACATGCCATCTGTTACACGAGCTACGCTCAACATTGTAATGTTTATGGTGAATAAAGAGTTTGAGTTTGAGTTTGAGTTTATGTGTTATGGCATTATGTTTTTGGTCTCTCCAATATTGTCTTATGTGACTTCAGTTCTCCTGTTTACTAAATTCAAACAAAAATTATTCAAGAAATGTTTTACTTAATGTGAGCATGCCGTTCTAAGCCTTAACATGGAATCCCTGAAACTATACTGTCTGATGGAGGCATTCAGTTCAACTCCTTTTAATTTAAGAATTTCGTAAAGGAATGACAATTCAATAAACGAGTTTCTAGTCCTTTATTTGCAAGGTCGAATGGATTGGCTGAGGGGTATTTTTAAGAAGAAGAGATCGCGATGATTCGTTCCAATGGGAGGTTTTATATTGTATTCAAGATGACAACACTCACATTTTTTGGTCGCCTATGAGTTCAACATTGATACGCCTACTAACTGTCCAAAATCAACACATCAAGATACGAGAAAGGAGGTCCCAACTTTGACGAGTCGTCAACTGCAAAACTTGACGGAAACTTTGGTATGGCCACTTTATTGAGACAATACACTCTTAATATTATTTTGTGGATTTTACTTCCTTACATACCCCTTTTAGCACATTCCTTTAACACATTTAGTCTGAAGAAAAAGATAAAAAAACTAAATAAAAGTTTGTTATCTCACTTAATATGAGTTCTATAATAAAACACGTGGAATGTTTGGAACCGGCAAGTAATTTTACATTAGGATATATGAATTAAATTTTATTCATAAACAAAACGTTTTTTGACCAAAAAACTCCTAAAGGAATTTCCCCACGATAAGTAAAAAAATTAACAAAAATAAATTTTCTTTAACTAAGTAAAAAAAATACTAACTCACTAACTTAATTATTTTCTTCAAGTAATTTTTCTTTAATTTTCCCATAATAAGTATAAAAAATAACAAAAATGTATTTTTTATATATGGTTGTTTTATTTATTTATTTATTGGAGGAGGAGGTAATTCTATTGCTTAGAGATGTAAAACACCCGGGTATTTAAAACTCTGGGTAAATACCCAGGGTCTTTTTAAAAATTAATAAAAATAGATTAATTGTATTTGCTGCAGAAATAACATTTGAAGATAGTGTGCAACAATTTTTACTTATTTAACCTATATATAGGCCTAAATAAATAATAATAATACCCAATATACAAAATATATAATTTTTATGCTCAAGATTATAATTACTAATGTATTTTTTAACATGTAAAAATTGATATTTATCCTTGACCATACCAATATGTTTATTTTAATAGCCAATTACAATAAAATTACCATTTTCTCACGAAAAATTCATATTATTTTGTAAAATAACACCTTTGATTTTTCTTTTTGTAAAATGACCAGTCACAAAATTTCTCTATGAAAATTCATAAAGATGGGAAAATAACATGCATTTACATGGGATGGCGTGTGTGTCACGTCTGTAGCCACTGGGTCCTCGTTTGCTCCATACTTTTTTTAATAAATTGACGTGATTTTGGAGTTGTTGAGGGGTTTAGTGGAATGTGAGCGGATATTTATACTCGAATTGGTTTTTAGGCCAATTCAGCATACTTGTTTTATTGGACTACTCTCAGCCGTTTGATTCCATTTGCCCCAACTTGCTTCTGATAACTAAAATATTTTGGTTTTGATGATAAACCAATGAATTGGGTTCGGTCTTATATAGAAAACCGTTCTCAAGTTACAAGAGTTAACAATGAAATATCAGAAGTTTTCTTGGGCCAATATTGTATAATATTTACACAGTTGATATAAAGAGTACCGTGAAACATTGATGGATGCATTTTGTAAACAGCTTCACTACATATATGATGAGACCTCTACCGGAGGCACTTTTGAAATTATAAATGAGGTAAAGTCTGTGGCAGCGTGGTCTGTGAAACATGGTCTATGGTTAAATGTGGATAAATGTTCAGTCCTCCACATAATACCTCAGGCTATTTCTGATTTAATAGAAAGGGGAGACATTCCTAGGATTGTGCTTGATAGTATGCCTTTACAAATCTGTAAGCAGAGATATAAACCTAAATTACCTTGGATGAAGGCCTTACTCTTTCTGACCATGTGACAGCAAGATGTCAACGAGCACTCGGTAAGCTAAGATGGCTTTATAGTCATAGGGACTTGCCGTCAATTAAGGCTAAAATTAAAATGAAAAAATCTGTGATTCTTTCAGCTTTTGAATACTGCTTCCTTGTATTTGGGAACAGTATATCGAAGAAAGACGCCGGAAGAATACAGAGATTGCAGAATGCTTCAGTAAGATTTATTTATAGTTTAAGAAGGAGAGATCATGTAACATCACTTAGGAAAGATGCCCAGTTGACAACAATGGGGGTAGCTTGTAAGGTGTTAACGAGCTCTTTAATTCATAAGACATTAATCCTAGAGGAGCCCAAATATCTCCTGGAAAAACTAATAGGTAGGCAGGACGTCTCGGAGTGATTCAATTCATTTTCCAAGAGTACACCGTGAGTGTGGAAAGAAGGCTTTTTCATATTTCGGCTCACATTGCATGATTCAATCCCACCTGTGATAAAAAATAGTAGTGTGATGTCTTTTAACATTAAAGGAAAAAATATGCAAATGTCAGTTTTTAAATGTAATAATTTATTAGTTTATTGTTTGACTCTACTATTTACATTTCATTTGTTGAAACTGCTTATTAATTTAAAATTTTTTTATGTAATTCGTGTTAAGTTAAGCATTATTCTTGTTAATGCTAGTTAATTATTCACATTAATTATATAATTTAACCATTGTCTATAGTCATATCTAGAAAACAGTTGTGAGAACTGAGATAACGCTAGCTCTAATAAAGGCATTTTACTTTCTTACAATACGCCAAATTATAGAAATATCATTAAATATTAATTTTAAACCATAAAATAAGAATTTACAACATCCCTTCATAATGGAAACCCTAAGAATCCCTGCGTAATTGAATACGATACCCCGTATATGTATCGTTAAGTTATGATATTATATTTGGGAACTTATATTTAGGCCATATTTTAAAAGTAGGTTATTGAAAATGGGAAATATTTTAATTTAACTTAATAGACAGGTTTCAACTGCCTCCAAGAATGTTGGAAATCAAAGTCTCTCAAAACTTCTACCCTTATAGTTTGTAAGTAATAGGTTGATTAGGTTTGATAGGATACATTAAGAATAAAAAAATATATAAGAAGGGAAAAATACTTCAGGGTATTTAATAAAAATGTTTTCCTTGCAGAGTTCACATTCAAAACTTTAAATCCCAATTCATTAGCCTTAGAGCATGGTATAAGAAAAAAACAACTAGATATCCCCAAAATTTTACAAAAATCATTATCTCTGGGTTTAGGGTATTTTTATCGAATATTTTTTAGAAGTAAAATGCTTGTGGAACACATAATGGCCCATAATAAAGACTTTTGAAATAATTTTATCTCAGTTTTATTATATTTAGAGCATGTTGAGTGCAAGAAAAGTTGTCTTTGCCCTATAAATAAATAAAAGTTATAAATACCCCAGTTTTGGGTACTTACCCAGAGCCCTGGGCAACTACCCAGGTTTTTATATTTACCTAGCCGTCGGGTATTTAGCTGACCCATATCACAACTATTGCTCACTGGAGAGATCCCTCTGGTCTGGTTGGGACTTGCATCCACCCCTCTTCTCTCTCCTCCTTATCTCCTTGGAAAAGCCTGGAACTGAATTTGCACATTACACCGGGCTAGGGCCTTTGATTAATACACCACTAGGGCTTTTCTCGTTGGGTTATATTTACTAAAGCTGATCGAGATCGACCTTATTCGCCCGAAGTATGTAATGGACATATTGGTTAACACAGTTCCAGATATCCTCTCCTTGGACATGGCTCCGACGATGTTGTTACTTTATACTTTATACTTTTAACTGAAATGGCGAACTACCCAGGTAGGTATTTTAAGCCAAGTATGAATGAGGAATGAATGTAGGATGATTGTGGCACGATCTTGTAGTCTTGTTACTGACTAAGGCTGACATGTTCCTTAGACAGGACTGTTAATAATAGCCCAACAGCCGATGGCAACTAATGGACCTACAGTTTAACGTGGAATCCGAACCACGACCTCTGAATTACGAATTGGTCTAATTATGAGGATGGTCTTTGCGGATTAACGCAGTATTCAATAGTGCGGACGTTAATCCACACAAGAGAACACTACATCCACCGACCATCTATCACAACTATCCACAATTCGTGACCTCCAAGTAGCTGGATTACAGGACGTCGCCACCGTCCCAGTCTAGGATGGGTTGTTAGGATGGATTGCAACGCCGATCTCCTGAAAGAGTGACATTTGCAGCACAATCCATCTCTCACACTTTAAAAGTGTGCTGTGGCGTATCTAAGATGCTGGGAGAGTACAGACATGTGCATCTGCCGCCTTCGCCTATCTTATGCTGATATGAGTAGAAATATCCGTGACACGATTGGAATTGGGTCATGAAGAAATCAACCTCGCCGTACTGCCTTTCCACCAATATTCAAGTGTCTGGGATCAATCAGTCTATGAGTCCAACAAAATCCCCTCGACTAGGCCTCCCACTAGGCTTCCCATCAATAATTTGAATACTTGTATTGATCTTATATTTAAATATTTATTTATTTTTTATAAAATAAAAACTAAGTAATTAATGAGTAACAAGAAAGTAAGTATGTAATAATAAAACTAAGTTGTAACATTTTTCATTTTGATTTTTAATATTTATTTTTATTTTAATATTTGTCTTGATTTCAATATTTATTTTAGTTTTCATCATGTTTTCAACAAATTTCTATGATTTACTATTTAAGTTGATTTTAAGCTTTTCAAAAATTTTCCATGAATTATATAATTGATGATATTTTTTGGCGTTATTATGTTTTTCCATGAATTAAAACATAACGTATTTTGTTTGTATTTTCCATGAATTCATGCTATAGGTTTTCATAAATTCCCCATTAATTATAATTCATTGTGTTTTTAGAGTTTTCATCAATTTCCATGAATTATAATTCTATGTGTTTTTAAGATTTTCATCAATTTTCCATGAATTCATGTCAGCGTGCGCATGAAACGGGAGTTGAGGCTGCCCCAAAGTATTTCTAGGGCGAAAGGCTGCCGTAAGGATCATCTTGGGTGTTACACCACTCATGTCTTGTAGAGGGCTCTCTAAATATTTAAATATCCTAACCCTTCTGTCTGTCTACATATTTGTAACCATTCTCCATATCAAAAATACTGAAACCTAAGTTTAGAAGTTTAGAAGGTAGGAACTCAGCACAGATTTTCCACCAGACACTGGAGTGATCTCTTCACTCCCAGACACCCAGACATCTCCTTTCACTGTCAGAGAAGGAAGCATCATATGCAGGAATCAAGTTTTTTAATAAATTTCCCGGCTTCATCAAGAACCGTGCTGATAATTAGTTTTGCAAGAAGCTGAAAAGGTTTCTGACAGATAGGAAACTTTACAGTGTACAAGAAGTCCTGAGTTATAAGAAAGTCATAAGTTAATAGAGAGTAAGTTATATATGTATAATTTTGTAGTACTTTAATATCGTGCTTTTATCTAAGTTTAATGCTAAGTAGTATTTCGTGATTGGCATATACATGTAATTGTATATGATTAATGAATGCTTGAGTTTGAGATCTGAAATGATCGGCCAATCCCACAGAGTGAAAGGTCGTGCATACACATGCAGTTATACAAGTGTCGGGTAAGAGATTTGTCGACGAGTATGATCTCCATGGGATTTGAGATGTAGGAGGTGGTAATGATGAGATGTGCCACCCGGTGGGGTGCCGCGGGGTGCCGGGGAGTGCCAGTGGTTGCGGGGGGGGTGTTGGTGGGTACCCCGCGCTCCAAGGGGTACGAGTAGGTTAGTCGCGGCGCTGTCATCGTCAAAGCATGTCCAACACTCGACTCCTCTATCGATATATGCCTATCTCTTTCATATTTGACTAGTGCACAGTGACAACATAAGGAATACTATCTCCCACGATCGAAGTAAGCAAGTAGTTAATTTTTCGTACTGGCTTAAGCCAGGAAATCGGTGTTGTAGACTGCTTGTTAGAGGATAAAAGTTTTGAAACTCGCACGCGGCTGTATAGTTTGAAAGTTGTCAGAGAAACTAATTAATTATTTTTCAACGGATTTTATTTCGTCTAGAAAATAATAGTTAATATAATATCTAATTATCAGTTTAGATGACTTTGATATTTAACTGTGCGGAGAATTTTCTTTTAAATATCCATATTGACAATGACACAACGTTTCGTGCTTACAGTTTAATTTTAGAAAACTTCAGAATGAAGTTATGTTAAGATGTTTTTAAAAAAATGTTTCCGTGTTTCAAGAGTTCTCACATATGAATGACAAGGGTAATAGAGCGTGGCAGATACCTGGCAGGAACCTGTACAGGGTGCGACGAAAACTCGTGCCCCTCATCTCAAAAGGAAATGTTAATTATTGTTTTCGTGATCTCCTTAATACGAATTGAAAAATTATAAATCGCGTAACTATTAAACTTTGGACATGTTCCAAATATTGTGAATTGTCAACAAACTAAACATACATTTATTTCAATGGCCAAACGTTTTGCATAATAATCAGTATATACAATAAATTTTTAATACGACAAAGTACAATATACAATAAAATAAATTTGTTATAGAATAGTGACGTTTAACACTGTAGCTTCAACAGTACCATATTACATGAGTCTGTAAAAAAATATTCGTAAAAAGTGCAATGATTTGCTATCCAATTATCCTAGATCTAAGGTATCAATAAAAATATGCAATTTTCGACACTAGATATTTATTATATGTTAGCCATTTTCCAGATATATTAATTTGATTATTTGAAAGAAACATAGTTTTGAAATATAATTGATTAAAAATATTTCAAAATTGTACACTTATTTTTGGATTTAGTTTACAGTTTTATAGAGAATTTCAAGTTTCTATGTCAAATGAATTAAGATCTATTACGGAATTTGTAAAAAATACATATAGATAGATAGAGGAGAAAAAGGCACCGTAGACCGATGTTTATAATACAATAAAATATGTTTGTCGTGACAAAAGGGAACTAGGTAGTTCAGAAACATTCTGTATATTTTATTTTTTACGTTTCAACCAAACTAAATATTAAAAATGTAAGAAAACCATTTAGTTCCAGCTTAAGTTAACTCATGTAGTTGCAGGAATTAACTATCGCAGGCAATTTATTGAATATTTGAACTTCTTCATAACATGGGCCTTTCTCATATCTAGGGTTCTATCATAAGTTATATCCAAACACACAAGTTTAAATTTATTAGAATCTGATTTGTCTCAGGTTTTCAAATTCATTCAAAGTTTTCAGAACGAATCTTCTCACATATTGAACGTTTATATTATTTCACTCCTCCACTCACTACCGTGTTAGACTTAAATCTCGAAAATGTTTGAGTCTAAAATCGCATATGCAAGTTTTGTATAATCTCTATTTTGAAACATAACAAATCGAGAAATATGACATAAAGAGTATTTATTCAGAAAAATGGTGTTGTTTCGGAAAGTTTTCCTCACTTTCTCGAGGTCAAAAAATTGTGTAAATATATTTTGGTAAATATATTTACCATTTTGGTAAATTTTACTCCATTCCTCCATTTTACTAATTACTCCATTACAAAATTACTCCATTTGGGTGAATTATAAATGTTTAATATTTTCATATAATATAAAGTTAATAGGTAGCAAGAAAAGTTTTGAGTCTCTAATCACATCAATACAAATTCCCAGCATTTTAGCCAAATAATAATGTAATTTCATAGGTGCTCTATAAAAATCATACGCCTACCGGTCAATAGAATAACTAATTTTAAAAATGTGTCCCAAAGTTAAAATATGATAGCTTTTTATGGGTGAATTTTTTAACTGACCGAAAAACGGACCCGACTAAATAAATTGGTTCCAATGAGTGCATTTATACAATATTGTGTTTTACAGCTGTTCCACTGTTCCACTGTAATTTTTTTTAAAATTGTACACTCGAAAAATTATGCACTAAACAGGAGGTTGAACCAGTATTGCAAAAGAATAAAAATAATAAAACTCTCTTAGATTAATAATATTTCACTGTAAAAAACTGGAGGTCAAAGTAGAAAAATATTTAATTAAATTATTTAATGCAAAATATGAGACGTACGAAGAGAGGATTTCTGATAACTCGGAGGCGGAGTGTTAGTGTCGTTCGTTTGCAATTTTCCGAATGTACAAAATAGGCTAAGTAGAGTGTTTTGTTTACTATTTAATTCTATAGTTTTAAATTTTTTGTTGTGTTTTTTTTGACCGGTTTCTTTTATATACAGAAATAATCCCTTTGTTTGTATAAATGTAAATATCGTTAGGCACTTGAAAACGGGAGTAGTTTCACCAACTCTCGAAACGTTGTGTAGATTTAAAACACAATACGCGTTGGAAAACTTCAACTAATTGTTAATTTAATAATTAATAACCAACGCTATCATGAATTTTCAAAACTCAGCTGATTTCTCTTAGATCTACACTATTGAGATAAAAAATATCAGTATTATTTGTACCGTAGATTAAAACGATTGTTCAAAACGTAAGATGTGATACTATCGTATGAGTAATTTAGGGATAAAATTATTAGAAGTTATGTTAAATTGTATTGATTGAACACTACTTGTTCAATCTATTCTTGATTAAATATAAAAAGTCAAACTGCGCTAAAAAACAGTATGAAAGAAAAACTGATACAAATTCATTACTAGTAAAATATGAACAATGAAAAATTTTGGAGATGAAATGTAAGATGTAATGTTGGTACTCCTCTTATCGATAGGGCATGATGGACGCGTCGAGGCGTCGTCCGCCGCCGTTGCGTAACATGACCCGCATCGATTGGATCGTCAGAATATCGCTCGAATAAACATCGACGCCGCATCTTATTTACCTTTTCTGGTCCATTGAACACATTTGCGAACTCCATATAAAATGTAACACGTTACTCTTATTACGAGTAGTGCTTCAGCGGCTCAACTAGTATCAGGTTTCATTAGGTTACAGTGTTTCAGCCACTCACCTAGTATCTTGTTTAATTTCGTTACGACTACTGTTTCAGCCACTCACCTAGTATCTTGTTTAATTTCGTTACGACTACTGTTTCAGCCACTCACCTAGTATCTTGTTTAATTATATTACTCTCGTTAAGACTAATGCTTGAGCCCCTCACCTAGTACCTTGTTTCATTATGTTACTCTCGTTACGACCAGGGCATCAGCCGCTCACCTAGTATCTTGTTTATTTACATTACTCTCGTTACGACCAGGGCATCAGCCCCTCACCTAGTATCTTGTTTAATTATATTACTCTCGTTACGACTAGGGCATCAGCCGCTCACCTAGTATGTTGTTTAATTATACTACTCTCGTTGCGACTAGGGCATCAGCCGCTCACCTAGTATGTTGTTTAATTATACTACTCTCGTTGCGACTAGGGCATCAGCCGCTCACCTAGTATGTTGTTTAATTATACTACTCTCGTTACGACTAGGGAGCCCGTCACCTAGTACCTTGTTTCATTATGTTACTCTCGTTACGACTAGGGCATCAGCCGCTCACCTAGTATGTTGTTTAATTATACTACTCTCGTTGCGACTAGGGCATCAGCCGCTCACCTAGTATGTTGTTTAATTATACTACTCTCGTTACGACTAGTGCTTGAGCCCCTCACCTAGTACCTTGTTTCATTATGTTACTCTCGTTACGACTAGGGCATCAGCCGCTCACCTAGTATGTTGTTTAATTATACTACTCTCGTTGCGACTAGGGCATCAGCCGCTCACCTAGTATGTTGTTTAATTATACTACTCTCGTTACGACTAGTGCTTGAGCCCCTCACCTAGTACCTTGTTTCATTATGTTACTCTCGTTACGACTAGGGCATCAGCCGCTCACCTAGTATGTTGTTTAATTATACTACTCTCGTTACGACTAGGGCATCAGCCGCTCACCTAGTATGTTGTTTAATTATACTACTCTCGTTACGATTAGTGCATCAGCCGCTCACCTAGTATGTTGTTTAATTATACTACTCTCGTTACGACTAGGGCATCAGCCGCTCACCTAGTATGTTGTTTAATTATACTACTCTCGTTACGATTAGTGCATCAGCCGCTCACCTAGTATGTTGTTTAATTATACTACTCTCGTTACGATTAGTGCATCAGCCGCTCACCTAGTATGTTGTTTAATTATACTACTCTCGTTACGACTAGTGCATCAGCCGCTCACCTAGTATGTTGTTTAATTATACTACTCTCGTTACGACTAGTGCATCAGCCGCTCACCTAGTATGTTGTTTAATTATACTACTCTCGTTACGACTAGTGCATCAGCCGCTCACCTAGTATGTTGTTTAATTATACTACTCTCGTTACGACTAGGGCATCAGCCGCTCACCTAGTATGTTGTTTAATTATACTACTCTCGTTACGATTAGTGCATCAGCCGCTCACCTAGTATGTTGTTTAATTATACTACTCTCGTTACGACTAGTGCAACAGCCGCTCACCTAGTATGTTGTTTAATTATACTACTCTCGTTACGACTAGTGCATCAGCCGCTCACCTAGTATGTTGTTTAATTATACTACTCTCGTTACGACTAGTGCAACAGCCGCTCACCTAGTATGTTGTTTAATTATACTACTCTCGTTACGACTAGTGCAACAGCCGCTCACCTAGTATGTTGTTTAATTATACTACTCTCGTTACGACTAGTGCAACAGCCGCTCACCTAGTATGTTGTTTAATTATACTACTCTCGTTACGACTAGTGCATCAGCCGCTCACCTAGTATGTTGTTTAATTATACTACTCTCGTTACGACTAGTGCATCAGCCGCTCACCTAGTATGTTGTTTAATTATACTACTCTCGTTACGACTAGTGCATCAGCCGCTCACCTAGTATGTTGTTTAATTATACTACTCTCGTTACGACTAGGGCATCAGCCGCTCACCTAGTATGTTGTTTAATTATACTACTCTCGTTACGACTAGTGCAACAGCCGCTCACCTAGTATGTTGTTTAATTATACTACTCTCGTTACGATTAGTGCATCAGCCGCTCACCTAGTATGTTGTTTAATTATACTACTCTCGTTACGACTAGTGCAACAGCCGCTCACCTAGTATGTTGTTTAATTATACTACTCTCGTTACGACTAGTGCATCAGCCGCTCACCTAGTATGTTGTTTAATTATACTACTCTCGTTACGATTAGTGCATCAGCCGCTCACCTAGTATGTTGTTTAATTATACTACTCTCGTTACGACTAGGGCATCAGCCGCTCACCTAGTATGTTGTTTAATTATACTACTCTCGTTACGACTAGTGCATCAGCCGCTCACCTAGTATGTTGTTTAATTATACTACTCTCGTTACGACTAGTGCATCAGCCGCTCACCTAGTATGTTGTTTAATTATACTACTCTCGTTACGACTAGTGCAACAGCCGCTCACCTAGTATGTTGTTTAATTATACTACTCTCGTTACGACTAGTGCAACAGCCGCTCACCTAGTATGTTGTTTAATTATACTACTCTCGTTACGATTAGTGCATCAGCCGCTCACCTAGTATGTTGTTTAATTATACTACTCTCGTTACGACTAGTGCAACAGCCGCTCACCTAGTATGTTGTTTAATTATACTACTCTCGTTACGATTAGTGCAACAGCCGCTCACCTAGTATGTTGTTTAATTATACTACTCTCGTTACGATTAGTGCATCAGCCGCTCACCTAGTATGTTGTTTAATTATACTACTCTCGTTACGATTAGTGCATCAGCCGCTCACCTAGTATGTTGTTTAATTATACTACTCTCGTTACGACTAGTGCAACAGCCGCTCACCTAGTATGTTGCATACGATTAGTGCAGCCGCTCACCTAGTATGTTGTTTAATTATACTACTCTCGTTACGACTAGTGCATCAGCCGCTCACCTAGTATGTTGTTTAATTATACTACTCTCGTTACGACTAGTGCAACAGCCGCTCACCTAGTATGTTGTTTAATTATACTACTCTCGTTACGACTAGTGCAACAGCCGCTCACCTAGTATATTGTTTAATTTTATTACGCTCGTTACGATTAGTGCTTGAGCCGCTCACCTAGTACCATGTTTCATTATGTTACAGTGTTTAATCCGCTCATCTAGTTTCATATTTCATTGGGTTTACTCTCGTTACGACTAGTTTTTCAGCCGCTTACCTAGTATATCATGTTTCACTACGTTACTCTCGTTAGGACCAATGCCTATGAATTCCGAACTGGTATAACCATGAGGATGATCTTTGCGGATTGATGTAGTATTCAATAGTGGACGTTAATCTACACAAGAGAACACTACACCCATCGACCATTGATCATAAGTATCCATAAGTCGTATCGTAACCTCCAAGTAGCTCTAATTACACAGGACTACGCCACCGTCCCAGACGTAACACTAATATGTGAGAGTCATCTGATTAGTAATTTCAATAACTATTTTAGCAATTGACATCTATCTATCTCTTAAAAGGGAAATTAGATGTACCAAGTAGTGTAAAATAACAGCGAATACAACAAAGAAAAAAGTAATTAATAATAAACCCTAATTCACTGATACTGGCTGCATGTGGCATTATAGAAATAACAAATATGTAAATTTACAATAACGTAGATATGTAGGCAGACTTTTGAGATTATAAATAGATGGAGTTGTACGTTATAAAATAAAAATATTTGTATTCAAACGTATACAAAATAAACTCACCTAATTAAAGTTTGAATAGTAAAGGAAAAATTAATTGTGTTGGATACATGTATAGCGCACAATTCCGTAACAACATAAAATGTTCATGTACCTGGAGAATCTGCGGAACTCTGGCTACCTTTCCAATCACTTCCCATGAGAACAATATTAAATTAAAACAGTCAGTTTTGTTTCAAAATATTCCAAAACTATTCTTTATGAGAACTATTCTTTATGAGTACTTAAGAGTAGCAAATACGAAAGTGACTAATATTCATCTAAAACCCTGTAGGCCTACGTGACGTCTAGAAATGCGATTCCGTCCGTATTGTAAACATTTTGAACGTTTAAAAAATGTTTGGTAATGAAATATATGTAGCAAAACAGATCCAATGATAATGCAAGGATATAACTGTAAAAATGCTTAAATTTAGACAATTTTTGTAAAATATTAATGACAGAATGAATACATATTTTATTTTGCAAAAACTAGTTTTAACTCAATTGTATTAAAATTATTGAAAGAACATGAATTTTTCTGATTGATTTGTTATCAATGTTTAAATTTTATCTATAAAAATACTATTTACAAGTGTGACCTACCAGAGAGAAACAAATACGGAAATGATTTCATATACATTAAAAATCCTGTACGTGTCCAGAAATGCAGAAATGGATTTCTGCTCGGATTGTGAACAAATTTAAACTAATGAATGTTTATATGAAAGAAACGTTTAAAGAAAATTCCATGAAAACAAGTTGCAAAACAGATCCCTGGGATAAATATCAGAGCCCCTTGGATCCAGTGGCATAATGGACTAAAATTTGTTCAAAAGAAATATTAATAACTTATTTAAATATATTTTTTAAACATGAAAATAGTAATATGTAAAGTAATAATATATTTAATTTTTCACATTAAATATTCATCTAGAAGAACTTAATTGGTATTTATTAAATTTCGTGTAAAATGTAAATGTTCATTTATTCAATCAGAGTTAGAAAACTTCGAGGGGAGGATTTACCTCAAAATCACGGTTTTGGGGGTTTGTGCTTATCATGAATTTAATGTATATTTTTGTCAGCACTACTGGAATCACCTAAAAACAAACAATTTACTCTTTTGAAATAACTTTTGACGTCAATCGGTTACTGAGACAAAAGTTAGATACGATAAATACAGAAAATTGAATTTTAGAGCCCATTTGGATGTAATGTACTATGAGAGAATTTCATCAATATCTTACTTGTTGTTTGAAATGTTGTGATCAATAATAATTATAATTTCATGTTTTTTATGGCTACAAACATATTAATAGTCAAGTAAATGGTCATTTTAGCGTGTATCTATTTATCCCAAACAGCACCGATTTTTACAAAAAATTTGGTTTCGTTCTACTTAACTCTATTTTAAAATTTACCCTGTGTCAGTTGTTGCTTTATCCTAGGGGATGGATTCCATCCCTTCTCGATTTTGAAACTTTGGTTAGGTGCACTTTTTTCTGAAACTTAATACTTATCGACTTTTTTTCGAGGGATTTTGTTGGGTTCCTGAAAAAGTCATGATTTTTTTGCAAATTGCTTTAAAATATACCCTTAAAAATCTGAAACCCTTTAGGGACTAAAATTACATTAAACAAAAAGACAAAAAGTGATATATTTAGTATTTCAGCGGTGTAAATTCAAACAGAATTATTATCATTGACTGGACTATAAATGATTTCTAAAGTCATTATTATGGAAAATAAGTAGATTTATACAGCATTGCATACTACGTTAAATTATATTTCGTGGCGAAATATATGATGGAAGCATAGATTTTTCACAATACAAAGTTCCTTAATCAATGGAAAAATCTTTAGTATGCAGGTTTACTTTATCTTTATCTTCACCCTCTCAACCCCACTACGAACGACTACCCTATATCTCATCAAACCAGGGAAAGAGTTCACCATCTCAACCTCTCTACGAACGACTACCCTATATCTCATCAAACCAGGGAAAGAGTTCACCATCTCAACCTCTCTACGAACGAATACCCTATATCTCATCAAAACAGGAAATAGAGTTTACCCTCTTAACCCCACTACGAACGACTACCCTATATCTCATCAAACCAGGGAAAGAGTTCACCCTCTCAACCCCACTACGAACGACTACCCTATAACTCATCAAAGCAGGAAATAGAGTTCACCCTCTTAACCCCACTACGAACGACTACCCTATACCTCATCAAAACAGGAAATAGAGTTCACCCTCTTAACCCCACTACGAACGACTACCCTATATCCCATCAAACTAGGGAAAGAGTTCACCCTCTCAACCCCACTACGAACGACTACCCTAATCTCATCAAACTAGGGAAAGAGTTCACCCTCTCAACCCCACTACGAACGACTACCCTATATCTCATCAAAACAGGAAATAGAGTTCACCCTCTTAACCCCACTACGAACGACTACCCTATATCTCATCAAACTAGGGAAAGAGTTCACCCTCTCAACCCCACTACGAACGACTACCCTATATCTCATCAAAACAGGAAATAGAGTTCACCCTCTTAACCCCACTACGAACGACTACCCTATATCTCATCAAAACAGGAAATAGAGTTCACCCTCTTAACCCCACTACGAACGACTACCCTATATCTCATCAAACTAGGGAAAGAGTTCACCCTCTCAACCCCACTACGAACGACTACCCTATATCTCATCAAACCAGGGAAAGAGTTCACCATCTCAACCTCTCTACGAACGACTACCCTATATCTCATTAAACTAGGGAAAGAGTTCACCCTCTCAACCCCACTACGAACGACTACCCTATATCTCATCAAAACAGGAAATAGAGTTCACCCTCTCAACCGTAGTGATCACTACGAACGACTATCCTACATCTCATTAAACCAGGGAAACATTTCACCCTATCAACCCCACTACGAACGACTACCCTATATCTCATCAAACTAGGGAAAGAATTCACCTTCTTAACCCTATTACGATCGTTCATGCACAGAATGCTAATTTATTAGGATTTCCAAATTTTGTCCTATGAACAGTTCGTTTACTGAAAAGACAAATCGAATATTGGTGCAATTATCCACCAAGTGGAAAGGATTGTTTGTGACATAGTTAAGTGAAACACGACATTAAGTAGTTTTTTAACTTGTCGGTAGTTTTTTAACTGCGTGGAGCATAATATTCTCCTTGACCGGATATGGAACTGTGGAGTTCGTGGCTTCATTTTGAATCTTTCTATGCAAATATTGTATTTATTTTACAGCAATAAAGATTATTATAATGTAAACATACAAAAATTCACAAATTAAAAAAGGACAGTGACAAATTTTACATAACATCAGTTTAAAATGGGGTTGTTATTACATATTAGTCAATAATATCGAATAAAGATAATATTACCAAATAACTTATTTCGATAAAATTCGAATAGTGACAGAAGGTGTCAGTTGCTGTTCATTTATTTATCATCAAAGCGAAACAGAAAGGTAATTATTAAACTGAAACGAGTTTAGTCATTATTTTGCAGATTATTTGATCTTAAATTTCAGTAAATGAAGAAAGAGAGAAATTTGATTGGCTATGTGCCGTTTATTAACCCTCTGCTTAGACGGATGGCGTTTTGTTGAGGGAACCTTATTTAATTAATTTAATGAACTCCAAAGAACTACCAATTATGAAATAGAAGTTGGCTCCCGAGTAAAAAGCCCTTTTCGGACCTCTCGCTCTTGTTTTCAGTCATGTTTTAATTTATAATTTCCTCGGCCAGTGATAAGCGCCCCTGCTTAAAATTTTAGCGAATGTGTTGGAATTACTATTTTTATGCGAAACCATTGAATTTTATACAACAATTATATGTTAAAGAATAGTTTTGAAACGCATTCCCATTAGCATTTAGACTATTTGTAAGAAGTTAAAATTAATTATATCAATCTTATAGGTAGTTTCCTTAATTGACTAATAAATAGTATAATTTTGAATTTGCCATAATACATAAAATTCTATTCCAGACTCACCAAAAACTAATTTTATTGTCTTAAGGTGTTATAAGAGTCACTTAGACAGATAATGGATTTTTATTTATTAAAATTCATTTCCGGTTGGCACTAGATATATTTATTTGGAAGTTTAATGCTGGCGAAGAGTGCATAGGGGCTGTAAAAATACCAAAAAATAATAATAATAATAAATACAACAAACAAACTCTTGACAGCTAATAAGAAATCCTTTTTGTGATGTAAAGACCTTTAAAACTAATTTTATGATTAGACCTTGGCATACCCTATGTATTCAATTGCTGATTTGTTTGTTAATTTGAATTTCCAATCAATTCTCAATGAGTGAAGAACATTTCATTTGGTGTAATGTGTGATTCGATTTCATATTTGTCTTATATACTTAGTTTCTCTTTGTAGTTCTATTCATACTTTTTAATGCGTGTTAAGTTGTTTATGTCAATAATAGATTTTATTATATTAAGGGGATCACCATCTAATGGGTATTTTTTCATAAGAAAACGAAATTGTTTCTATTTTTTATTTTGATAGTAGGCCTACATGTATTTATAAACACATATTACAATCTTAGCAGTTTTTCATATAAAAAATATTATTGTTTCAAATTGGTTTTTGTTGAGTTTTGCCATATTGTTTGAATATTTTCGTGGTTTAAAAAATATAAAAAATACAGAAAACTGAAAAGGCAAGCTGAACTAAGATAAGAAGAAATACCCCCGTCGCAGCAGACCTGCGTACTCAGTGAATTTCAAAACAAAAATTTAATATATGACAAGTTTTATAAAAATATGTCCATAAACATGAGAATTATTTGCCTTTTCTCCATAAGATTGACATAGGAAAGAGTGTGCAGGTCAGCTGCTGTGAGGAACACTGAGAGAAGTCATTTCTACCATGAATAAATTTTATCTTAACTTTTATACCAACTTTCATCAACATCTGTCTATAAATAAAGGAGTTTACCTATTCCCTATATGATTAATATGGGAAAAGAGTATGCAGGTTTGCTGCTATGATAAACCCATAAACTATGATTTTTAAGCATAAATGGATAGATCTCAACCACATGAAGCTAAATATCAAGTTTTATCCAAAAATATTGCCACATATTTGCAAAAATATTTGTCATGATAGTAATATAGGAAATATTAATTTTTTCCTATCCTCTATAAGATTAAAATTGGAACCCCACAATACAACGTACTGTGTTTAGATTTTAATAGATTTTTTTCGGTAACCGTTGGAGATAGAGGAAAACTTTAAGAAACTTAATTGTGTA
Organism: Nephotettix cincticeps; assembly: GCA_023375725.1. Classification (NCBI taxonomy): domain Eukaryota; kingdom Metazoa; phylum Arthropoda; class Insecta; order Hemiptera; family Cicadellidae; genus Nephotettix; species Nephotettix cincticeps. Next base: position 33,230,904 of record CM041784.1, on the reverse strand, counting down.
GTTTTTAAGCTGATTCCAATGGTGAAATATAAAATTAGAAATTTTTAAAAATTACATGTGGAAAACGCGAAAAAACTGATTTTGGGATACAAAACCCCCTCAAACTACCCATTCCCATTGACCGTTATGTCTGGTTTACGAACTCGTCCGAGCATTTGTAGGAATACACGTCTCTACCAAATTTGGTCTTGATCGGACCATTTTTACGAGAGTTATCGTGTTAACACACACACACGCACACGCACACACACACACACACACACACACACACACACACACACACACACACACACACACACACGCACGCACACACACACATATATATATATATATATACAAATTTTAACGAGTGTTTTTTTGGACTCTGGGCACCTAAAGACGAAAAAATAACATGGTCCCGGGCTTAAGTCTTACCATGAGACCTACGGTAATAGCTTCTTCCCTATGGGAAATTCGCTAAAAATGCAAGAGATGGTGACACATATAGAGCTGACCAGTTTTAAAATATGTAAGTTTACTCTGTGCATTTGTGTCAGGTTAACTTTGAATGCCGATTTCCATGAAAACTCCCTCAAGCACTTTGAAAATTGAGCTTTCTCCTGTTTTTTTGACACATAATGTTGAATAACTTTTTTATTACCACAGACAATTGACTTAGATTTTTACATTATAGTGTATATTTATACTATAATGATGATTTGCCGGTATAGATAGTCTTCTACAGTTATTTGTTCCTGATAAAAAATGTTTATTTTAAAATAAATTTGTTTTAAATATTTTTTATTGTAAATGCCTGTAAAATATTTTATAATTGTGTTAGAGTAATAAAAATACTAGAAACGTTTCTTTTTATCATTATGAAAAATTAAAAAATATATCTAGATCCACCAACAATCAAAAAAGTTATCTATAACGTTTATGAATTAAAAAAATTAAAATTAAAAATAAATAACCTTTATGAAGAAAACTTGAGTTATCATCGATATTTTCATGATTTTTAGGTCAATAATAACCGTATTTGGTGGTCAAAAATACATTATTAAAAAATTAAAAAAAACTGCCTTTATGGTGGTGGATCCCCTTAATTAATCTTTTGATGAAATAAAGTTAACACAAATAAATAAATATAAAATAATTTCTGGAAATCCATATGACTTTTGCATACAAAGGTCATAGAGAAAATTTGATTATTAAATGATCTGCCTTGAATGACACTTGAGGAGTTTGAGGTGATGGGAAGCTAGCAGTTCCAAGCATGTCTCCGGTGACTATGTCTACAACACAACAATTTCACCAACATGACTACATGTTTACCCTTATCCTAAAGCAACATGATAACTACATACCCTTATCTTGTGTTGTGCCCTGTATTTAATATTTAATTTAAGCTTTCCTAGTGGTCAGGGTAAATAGGTGAAGTTGCCTTGGCGGAATGTATAGAGGTGGGTAACTGTCCACCAAGACGAACCCAACAATATTTACTGTAATAGAAAATAAATAGTGATTGCTTACACACACACACACACACACACACACACACACACACACACACACACACACACACATATATATATATATATATGTAAATATAAAATATATATTTGTATAAAGTCACAAAGTGGTCACTATGGTCACAAAGGAAAAGCTGGAGTATTTTACATATTTTCTAAAACATTAATAAGTTATTACCACTAGTAATAACTTAGATTAGACGGATTATCATTGATTAGTTCAAACCTTAGTTTACTGTGGTTTTGAAAAAAATGATTAGTGGAATTTTAAAAATGATTTCTTTCTGTACTCAGGCATCATGATTAATTAATTTAGTTACTGTATTTGTTTTCTTTTAAAGCAGTTTGGTTCACGTTGTATTATTTGTTGCCTTTTTGTTTATTTTGTAAGTAATTGTTAATTGAGAAGACTTCCTTGTGAAAATGCATCACATTGTAAATAAGCTTGACTCTGTTCTTTGTATAAAATGTTTGTTGATGAATCAAATGATTTTGAATTCGTTATAGTTTTAAGTATAAAACGAATACTTGATATAGACATTTGCAAATCTAAGCTAATTTTTTGTAAGGATTTTTTAAAATAAGAAGTTTAAATTTTATGTTCGAATCCTAAATGTATATCATGAACATGATCATGATCTATTTAGTTAAGCTAGAATTTGTTTAGCCCGTTAAATTTTCAAAACTGTATTGCATTTTGGAAAGCAATGACTCGCCTTAGGTATCATATGTTTCTCATTAATATCAAGTTATCCATATATTTTCAATTGGTTTATATATATTTATAGTTTTATTTTCATGTCAAATATTTATACATTTTAATGAATGCAAAACATGTTTTAAACATCCTTAAAATGTTTTTAATACTCCATATAGACATAGAAAAGTTGGTCCTAGGTCCAATTTCAAAGAGCCTTTTTTGAGGCTATTCAAAATTAGAATGAAAATTCATTACTACTTTCGGAATATTAACTGAAAGAGATTCAGAAAGTTGGACAGGTATATTTTGTTCCGAAATTGAATTTGAGTTTACTCTTTCACAACACACCTATTGACTGTTCAACTCATAGATTTGAGCTTACTTTTTCATAACATATCTATTATTTGTTCAACTCACATATTTTAAGCTTACGCTTACATAATACACCTATCGTCTGTTCAACTTACTGATTTGAGTTTAATCTTTCATATCACACCTATTTCTTTTATGATGAACTTATATATTTGAGCTTACATTTTCACAACACACTTATTGTCTGTTTAACTCAGAAACTTAGTAATATTCATCAGAACAAAAAATAGCACATTTATGTTACAATTAAATTATTGACATATGTATGATTAACTATACGCATTCGTATTATTCGCATAATTTACCTTCGTATAATGAACGTGATATAAAACTAATCGATCGCATTGAGTAAAGACAAAGTGTTAATTCTCGTACATTAAAATAAAAAACACCATATAGGTATGCAGCATGTATGTTCGTAGAATTAAATCATTTTTGGAGATTTTGGAGTTTTTTGTCTTTCATCTATGAATGTATCATAAGAACTCAGACATTGTGAAGGCCAACCATAAAAAAGGCTTATAACAAATAAAATACTATGTTTAATGTTTAACACTTGTCTATAAAACTAAAAATGCACAAGTTGAAAACTAGTGTAAATCAAATGAGCGTCATTAGTAGCAGTAACAAGTATAAACAAAGTTTTACCTCTTCCCGGGTTTTTGCCTGAACTTCAGAGGATATTGAATCAACAACTCCGGTTATTCTTGTCTGAGATGGGTGACAATGTTAATCTTCACGATTCCAGGATCTAGGGCGCATAACCGCCTCATGGGCTCATTGAATACCATAGTGTCTCTCGCGAGTTAAATGTTTGGTCCGGCCTCATGCACGATAAAGTTCTAGGAAGGACTCATCCAATGGACTATGAGTCCAGTCTTGACCCCTCAAGAGTTTTCCTTTAGGATGTAGTTTTTCCTTTGAAGAATGACGTGTACTCTGAACAGATTCAGGATTTGAATCACCTCCAAGAACCGCAGGGGTTGGTTGAATATCCTCGAGACACTATCCACTAGCCTAGCAAGAGCATAACATTTAAGCCCCCCAAATGATAAATAGCCCAAGTGATAAATATTTAGCTCCTATTGAATTATACTGTTAAAATGTTCTTGGTTAAAAACCTCATGAGTACAGAGTGTTTTTGGTAGATTTTCCCTCCTTGGAGTATTTTTGGTGATCCGCTGTCGTAACTCGTATCGTGTGGTCTTACCCCTAGACCCAGAACGAGAATTATGCTTAAATTTTCTCATTGGTATTACTAGGGTACGGGCAACTGGACTCAGAGTCTGCAACTGCAGTGCCAGCCGTATTCTGTGTTTTTAGAACTATTTCATCTTCAGTGTAATATATATATATAACTCAAATAATTTACAAATACCCCCGACGCAGCAGACCTGCGTACTCAGTGAATTTCCAAATCAATAATATAACAATAATAGTACAAGTATGTGACAAGATTGATCAATCAATACCTCTGTTGATAAAGTAGAGTATTTGCCTAATCTCCATAACATTAACATTGGAAAGAGTATATAGGTTTGCTGCTTTGAGGAACTGTAAAAGAATGCATTTTTACCATACTCTATTTAGATTCTGACCATATACCAAGTTTTATCATTATCTGGACATAAATAAAAGAGTTTGCCTATTCTACTTAAGATTAACATGGGAAAGAGTATGCAGGTTTACTGCTGTGAGAAACACATGAACTATGACTTTTTAGCATAAACGTATGGATCCCAACCACATGAACCTAAATATAAAGTTTCATCTAAAATTGTTGATTAGTAAGGGAGATATTAATTTTTTCCTTTTCCTCCTTAAGATTAGCATTGGAGCCTCTAATTACAATGTACTGTGTTTAGATTGTATAATATCTCGGTAACCGTTGGAAGATAAAAGAATAAAAAAAACTTAGTCTTAGAACTCAGTCCATTATCAAGTGGTACCACTTGATAATGGACTGAGTTCTGAAACATGTTGTGAATTTTTTAAATAAAATAATGTCTCACACAAAAAAAGGGTACTAAGGTATGAATAATTATTTAATATTAATAGTAGCCCTCATTTACCAACTTAAAAATATACGTATATATATATATATATATATATATATATTTAAAAAAATTAGAATAAAATAATTATTAATGAATTATTAAAATAATTATGTATTCATCACTATATTTCGCTTTCCGCGTCTTCAGGTGACAATAAAAAAGTATAAAATTAAAATTAACTTAACATTATACAGAAATAAAAATAAAAATGTAGTATAAACAATAATAATTCTGCTCCAGCTGGTTATCACTCTTATCTTAAATTAAGGCCATGAGGAACTTTTGATTTCAAAACCATTTGGTGTGCTTGTTCCATGTATCTTAATTCTTGTATATATATATATATATATAAATGTTGTCGACTATTGTTTTTGGTCTCTGGGCACCTAAATACAAAACAATAACATGGTCCCGGGCTTAAGCCTTGCCACGAGACCTACGGTAATAGCTTATTCCCTATGGGAAATTCGCTAAAACAAGAACTACGATATATATTACCGCTAATATGTGAACAAAATATAATTTAAAATAAAAAATAATATTAACTGGGAGGTAAGACGTCGCATCGAACCGACCGGCCGGCTACTGTAGCTAGGCGGCAAGCACCGAGGGACGAGGGAGTGCTTGAGCATGGCAAAGTCTGCGGCTCGATTATGAGTCGGCATAACCTTCTCTGCAACCCTAAAAAACACCAACAAACGTCAAACACCACTCCACGGACATCTTCAGTTTTTTATGTTATTGAAGGTGTCAGTTTACAATTAACTCTGTGTAGTTTACGTTAAGTGAGGTATTTATTTAGTCTTAACTATTTTATTATTGTTTTTGTGTGAGATACATTCGTGCTGGAAGATTGATAAGTTGTTTGAAAGTGGTACTTTTGTGAAGAGAAATCTTTGTAAACATTTTGATCGAGGGTCCCATTTATTCTTAAAAAACAAGTTTTTATGAATGCAATTACAATTATTTGTTAGAAAACTAATGATTGTTAATACAATTTCATTTTAGCATATCTATTTTAAAACCTTAATTATTTTTGTTTATCAGGAAGACAAACGTATTCATGTGTGTCTGGGATGAAAGAAGTATTCTGAGAAAAAACTTAGTATCATTCTTTCTGGACTAAAACAAGAAATTAAGTTTTTCATAGTGTTTGGTAGACAAAGGCTTCTTATATTAGTGATCATTTTCAACACTGGTGTTTTTGAAAAACAAATACAGAAATCGACTGACACTGAAGATGGCTTGAGGCTGAAAATGCCTTCATTCATCCTGACATGGAATATCTCGTTGAGGAAAAACATTACCATAAATCACATTTTGGAACGTCTTTTCAATGTATTACTCTATATCCAAACGGTATTTTACCATTTAAATATAATCAAAAACCCAGTAGGCCTAATAATATTTGATTGAGTGTTATAACTTTCCTGGTAAGGACTAAAAGCATTTTTAGTTTTTACTATTATTTTTCATGATTACCCTGATTAATTTTTAGTTTGATATTAGTTTATTTTTAGTAGTCTAATAATATATTTTATTAAAATAAAAGTAAACGATTACATCTTAACACACATCCTAACACCATTCACATCTTGTTAGTAGGTTGCAAATTGCACATTAGGGGGTTGCAAAATAACGTTTTAGGTTGGTAGTGAGTCGGGGGTTAAAACAGTTTGGGAACCACTACACTAGATGAATGCAAAACAATTTCAATAAACACATTTTTAAGAATGAAGATTTGATTAATTACAGTTTCAAAACTAAAACTATAACGAGATTTTTCTATTGAAATGTTATATTTGCATATTGTTTTATTATGGATATATTAATTGAATATATTTTATTTTATGAAACAAGATGCTGGAAATTGAATTGTTTTAAATTATCTCTAGACAGCAGTTTGTTGTTGCTAAATTTATTTCATTTGCCAGACCAGAACAGTATGTTCACGTAGGTTTCAGAGGATACTAATGCTTCTTTGATGTTTTCTTTGGTTGTTTTCACGTCTTCAATGTTATTTTTAAAACACAGGGAAACGGGAATATTCGAACGTATAGACGTTTTGGAGTTGTGTATGTAGTATTTTTCAAATTGAAGATTATGATTGTCTGCTAAACGTTAACAGGTTTTGTTAAATTCTGCGACAGAGGCGTTTTCTGTACCAAAGAGGACACGAATAATTGTGGATAATTATGAGTGTAGATGGGTAGATCGCCTTTTCAGAAAAATTATTTTTGTTCAACACTTGTATACCGAAATATATCTGAATGATATATTCGAAGTATTTTAGTTGACTTTGGATTCCTTAAAGCTATTTACGATTTATATTAGTATGTAGACTATTGTAGCAATAATTTGCAACTACACCTTTTTATTTAGATAAATCTTCATTATATCGTAGCTGTGTATAGTATAATTTATGACAAACTAGAAGTGAATTTTTTACTTTTTTAGATTTAGCGTTGATTGCATTTCTGTCAATATGAAGGATTTTATGTTTCAATACTCAGTGAGATACTCCAGCCCATCCTTTTCGCACACACTTGTACCCCCTCCAGAACGGCCCTTTTCTCCAATCGACCACCATATCTTTAACTGTTTCACTCTTTTTATAAAATTACATTTTAAAGTTAATTACCAGTTTTAAAGGCACAGCTGAAACACGATTACTAGCCGAATGTGTTTTCACTCTACAGAAATAAAGTAATATTTATATAATATTTCTATTTCCTCTAATTGACGTTTTCTAATAGGAGGTCCAATCTAGTAGACTTTTGCTAAAATTATTCTTTTAAAATAGTCAAATTATATTATAAAAATAATAATAATTTTAAAAATAGCAAATACATTCTGCAAAACTGAATTTTCAATGTAATTTTTGGTTTAATAAAACTAACAATACATAACAATTACTTTAAAGTTTAATATTCCTTGAGGCTCCAGAAATACATACTTATATTGGGAATGCTCCTTAATTTTCCATTAATCTTGGTTGAACTTCCAAATGATTTTTTAGAAAGTCTTACAGGTGTATTTTTAGCACCAGTGAATCCGGTCCTCTGTCTTATTTGGTTCCAGCTTACCTATGCCGTAGTAGCGTTTCTGACAGTGCGTTTCTGATTTAGTTCTTTAGCTGATTCAAACCCATCGTGTCAGCTTCTGAGTCACATTTACATGCAGTAACTCATCTGAGTTACCATTCTATCAGACTATCTGTCTTGTTCCTATTACTCATACTTATCACCAGCTTATGAGATTAGCCGTCTTGTTCCTTTAGCTCATCCAAGTCACCATCTAATGAGGTAATCCGTCTTGTACCTATGGCTCATCCATGTCACCATCTAATGAGGTAATCCGTCTTGTACCTATGGCTCATCCATGTCACCAGCTTATCAGATTATCCGTCTTGTTCCTGTGGCTCAACCGTATCACCAGCTTATGACGAGTTTCCCGTAGGGGGTGAAATAAATTCACCGGACCCATCCGGAGAAACTCAACCACAGCCCTCTTGCTACCGGAGTCATTTAAGTGCGGCAGCTGAGCTATACCAGGGTTCTTGAGAATTTTTAGCAATTTAGAGCTGGATTCCAGGTTTGCGGGGTGAGCTCAGTAGACTACCGCGACATCTATCAGCAGAGTACCTTCAACATCGCTCATCCCCACCGTGAATGTCTAGTTAATAATTTGGAAAAACTAATGCATTTTAAAACAATAATGCAATGGTTCATTTAGTGGAAGAAGATGTCGTTCCGCCACAAGGCTGAACGACGTGCGGATGTGGTTCCTGTCTCGACAGGTGACAATAATAGGAGTTATCCTAACCGGATTGGCGTTTAGGGGCCACTCATATTTTTTTCTCATTACCTTTCCTAAAATGATAAATTAAAATAGTAATCGCATTTGAATTACTAGCACTACCTAGCGTAGTTTCACCGAGCGTATAAGGGATGAAAATTGACACTTCCTTGATGTAGAACCACCACGAGGTCACTGCGCTCACCTTCCGTACTATAAACTTCTTTCCACTAAACTACCCCCCAGGACAGGACAGGAGCCAGAACTTAATTGTCTATCCTTTCCTGTCTCATCTTGGGCTCTCCCTCGATGGCCAGGTGGGAAAATAACAGCTGTTCAGCCTACAACCAGATGATTGGGGGGGGGGTTGGTAGCTAAAAATGACGGCACGAGTTTAGTAGTCGACGTCAACCACATCGCAATGTTGGAGGTTATGTTTGATGGTGTTTACTACCAATGCCTCCCCAGCCACCCTAGTATTTTACGAGGTTTCAATGAACCTTCTACCTTCCAAATTGTAGTAAATACGCCTACAAAAGGTCTCACCCTGTGTTAGAGCAAAGTTTGTTTTGTATGTTTAAAGTGTACTCTAGGTTTGATCTGCATACTAGCGATGAAGCTTAGGGTAGCTTATGTGTTGGGTTATGTCTATACAAGGATGAAGGTATTGTAAAATTGTAATCATTAGACTTAATATCACCCCTCACAGCCAATAACTATCAACCAAGGCTGTGACTAGGGTCAAGTTAAACATAGGCACATAGCACGGAATGGTGTAACACTTGGTTTAGTATCTTTAGGCTTGCCCAAAGAGATTTCGTCCCTCTTTAATTTTAGCTCGTCATAAGCTTATCAGATTAGTCTTGTTCCTATAAATCATCCATGTTATGAGATCATCAGCTTATAGGATTATCCGTCTTGTTACTATGGTTCATCCGTGTCACCAGCTTATCAGGTTATCTGTCTTATTCCTATTTCTCATCCGTGTCATCAGTTTATAAGATTAACTGCATTATTCCTATGTCTCATTCGTGTCACCAGTTTATCAGATTATCTGCCTTATTCCTATGTCTCATCCATGTCACCAGTTTATCAGTTGATCTGTCTTATTCCTATTTCTCATCCGTGTCATCAGTTTATAAGGTTATCTGCCTTATTCCTATGTCTCATTCGTGTCACCAGTTTATCGGATTATCTGCCTTATTCCTATGTCTCATCCATGTCACCAGTTTATCAGTTGATCTGTCTTATTCCTATTCCTCATCCGTGTCATCAGTTTATAAGGCTATCTGCCTTATTCCTATGTCTCATTCGTGTCACCAGTTTATCAGATTATCTGCCTTATTCCAGGGTCTCATCCATGTCACCAGTTTATCAGTTGATCTGTCTTATTCCTATGTCTCATCCATGTCACCAGTTTATCAGTTGATCTGTCTTATTCCTATGTCTCATCCATGTCACCAGTTTATCAGTTGATCTGTCTTATTCCTATGTCTCATCCATGTCACCAGTTTATCAGTTGATCTGTCTTATTCCTATGTCTCATCCATGTCACCAGTTTATCAGTTGATCTGTCTTATTCCTATGTCTCATCCATGTCACCAGTTTATCAGTTGATCTGTATTATTCCTATGTCTCATCCATGTCACCAGCTTATCAGGTTATCTGTCTTATTCCTATTTCTCATCCGTGTCATCAGTTTATAAGGTTATCTGCCTTATTCCTATGTCTCATCCATGTCACCAGTTTATCAGTTGATCTGTCTTATTCCTATGTCTCATCCATGTCACCAGTTTATCAGTTGATCTGTATTATTCCTATGTCTCATCCATGTCACCAGCTTATCAGGTTATCTGTCTTATTCCTATGTCTCATCCGTGTCACCAGTTTATCAGGTTATCTGTATTCTTCCTATTGTTTATTCATAGGAACAAGATTTGTCTTAATATTATATTCTTACCGATATGGTAGCCAAGGGTAACGTCCTGGAGATGTATATTGGGCAGTCGTTGCCATTAAAAATAACTATTTTGAGTCACCAGCCTATTGAATTCCTCAATCTCATTCCAATAATTAATCTAGCATCCAGTTTATCTTATTTTATATTAATACTATACCTCGTCCGATAAACAAACTTTTCACAATTAACAATGATTTTCCACCTTTTTCTTATAACTTTCAAGTCACTTCTTTTTTTCTCAAGTCACTCACTAGCTTATCAGTTTATCGTCTTATTTTTACAGCTTATCCGACCTATTTTACCTCAGTTTACTGTCGTCTTATTTTCTCATGTTGTTTATAATTTGAAAAGTAGCCTAGTCATCAAGTTTACATGACAAACTACAAACTGTGGTAAAATATAACAAAGTTCTCTGAGTGTTGCTGGTATAATCAACAATAGTCTGGAACTAAGCTCGGACAGACGCAACTCCTGTTATCAGCCCAATTACTCATGCTGGCTTCCATTGTTTACAGCTTGCTTTGTACACAAGGTCTCAGAATAGTTTGTCACTAATTATACTTACTTTAAGCCAACGTGATGCTCGAATTATAATGATAAACACAGCAAAACCGAAGCGTCAACCTTTCACATGACTTCACACAATTTTTACATTACAATGTCAACCGTTCATATCACTTTGACGTCAAAATTTTCACATTACAACGTCAACCGTTCACATGACTGTGTCGTCACAACTTTCACATTACAACGTCAGCTTTCACATGACTAAGGTATACTTCTTTCACAATACAGATAATTTAGATTTATAGATTTAGATTAATATAGATTTAGATTTTAGATTAATTTAGCTGTGACATTTCACATTATAATGTAATGTGAACATTTCACACATTTAAAGACATTGGCCTTAAAAATAGGTTTTAGTGAATTTCTCATGGGAAGAAACTATAACCGTAGGTGGCACGGTCAGACGTACACCGTGGACAATAATTTTTAGTTTTGGGACACTAGGGCCAAAATAATAATTACCATTATATTATATATAGGGTCATTCATGAAGAAACAGGAAGAACTGAAGACCGTATTCTACTAGTGAAAATAGAAAAAGTTTGCATGAACATCGGTTAGGAAATATTTCGTTAGCGAGTCACGGCTAGTGTAAGGTTTAGTCCGGATTTTAGTACCCTTTAAAATGAGATCATACTGGTGTTTGTTGGGCGTCAACGAAAGAGTCAAATGTAGTGTATTTTATATAAAATGAACTGAAAATTTAATAAAACTGGTTCCGGAACTAAGAATTTAATTCTACAGATCTTATTTTAAAAATATATTTTTTATCGCTAGGATAATAGAGCTATTATCAAATGTAAAAATGTGTTATTTTTGCTACTATTTTACCGTGTTACGCTAGTTTTATAAAAAATAAGTCGACTACAGTTCTAGGACCAATTATGTATGTTGTAAATATATTACCTATTCATGTATTTATTCTCTTTGTGAAGTAAAAAAGGTACCAAAGACATTTCCAGTTATCACTTACATAATTAAATTGAATATAGACAAGTTGTCAGAAAAACCGGGTGCCAAAATTTTAGAGTTTTATGGAAGCCCAAACCCAAACTGCAGTTTTTGTTTACTGGGAATTCATAATGAAAAGTTTATATGAAGCTATATAACATTTTAAAGGAAAACTCTGAAGAGGAGTAATCAATAAATAACAAAATACCCCGTCGCAGCAGACCTGCGTACTCAGCGAATTTCTAAACCAATAATAATATATAACATGTTTGATCAATATCCGTAATAAATAAGAGAGTTTACCTATTCTCAATAAGATTAACATGGGAAAAAGTATCGAGGTTTCCTGCTGTGTGGAACGCTGAAAGTAGGAATTTTTACAATAAACTATTTTTATTTTTACCATATACCAAGTTTTATCAATATCTGTCCATAAATACATGAGTTGCCTATTCTCCATAAGATTAACATTGGAAAGAGTATGCACGTTTGCTGCTGTGAGGAACTCTGAAAGTAGGCATTTCTAGCATGAAACAATTTTTATTTTGACCATGTATATCAAGTTTCATCAACATCTGTACATAAATAAAGAGGTTTGCCTATTCCCTTTATGAATAACATGGGGAAAGAGTACGCAGGTTAGCTGCCATGATAAACACATAATCTATGATTTTTAAGCATAAATGGATGGATCTCAACCACATCAAGTTTCATCCAAAAACATAGATTGATAAGTGAACTATTAATTTTTCACTATCCTCCATAAGATTAACATTGGAGCCCCAAAATACAACGTACTGTGTTTAGTTTTTTAAATATATATATATATATATATATATATATATTGTTTGGCCTCTATTGTTTTTGACTTCTGGGCACCTAAAGACGAAAAACTAACATGGCCCTGGACTTAAGTCTTAACTTTAGACCTACGTTGATGGCTTCTTCCCTGTGGGAAATTCGCTAAAAGGTAAATAAATTTTTATCTTTCCCTTTATAGACCGTATATGGAGAAAGTATTGATCCCCGAATCCAAAAATGTGGTTTTCAGACTGTTGTCTGTCTATCCGGCTATCAATCTATCAGCCTGTTAGTCTATCTGTCTGCGAACAAACCCCCAGATCACTCTGATCGTCCGATTTTACTTTGGCTATATCTCCAGACCTTTTTTTAATTTTAGATTTTCAGGATTTTTAGTGACCCCTAAAAAATGTGGAAAATACAAATTTCTCAAAATCCACAAAAACGATTTTGATAAAAATTTCATGATTTATAGCTTATCAAGTTCCCAATTAATAAGACACCACCCTACGTCTGTAAATCTAATGGTTTAAGAGTAATTGGCTTATAATTGTAAAAATATTATAATTTTTTTATAAAACAATCATTTGAAAATATGATTTGACTATCACAATTAAAACCAGTTTAAAAATCTAAGCGAATTATTATTTTGAATGATCATTCGAGGACTAATGGTTCCAGAGGAAATTACTATCTGCGGTAAGCACAGTATGTTGCCTAGGAGCGCTCAATGTTATTCATATGGAGTTTACAAAAAAACTCAAATCCTTCCTTGTTTAAAATGAAATGAATAGTTCTTTATAGGCAATTTCAGGCAATTCATAGGCAATTTATAGACAATGTCCTTTTTCTACACTTAACCTGCCTCTAAACATAAACATGATCATAAAAATAAACTTATCATAAATAACAAACAATATATAGGGTAAATAATACAATATTTCTCAACCATTTTGCATGAAAATTGGTATGCAGTTTAAGGTCAATACCCTACAAAATGTATAAGGAAAATTATTACAAACATCTGGGGGGGGACTTAGAATAATAACTCCTTATTTTAATAACTTTCGTAAGAGGGTGTCGGCAAGGCATTAGATGACTATTTTTGAATGTTAGATATGATAATTGCCATTTCAATACAAAAATCTTTTAGTTTAATAAAGGTATATATTATTTAGTTTACTTTTAATGGGAGGAAGGATGTGTCGGTTCGCTGATACCGTTTATTTTCATGTTCAATTCCCTTAAAGTCTGTAAACGATAAACGTAAGCTGTGTTCCTTTCATACAAATGCGGCTATGATCACAAATTTGCAGGAAGTTTAAAGGTGACAAACAGGCTATAAACCGGAGCTACTGGGAGGGTGAATGCCGGCCGGGTATTGTCGTGGGTCGGGACATTGCGGGACAAAGGAGATCCCAGGGACGCTTTGAGACGGACATTGAAATACCTCCAGGCTGCCTCTTGCCTCCTGCCTCCTGCCGCCACCCTGCATCCAATACACTCCCTTGTAATATTACAACAAGCTCATTTATTCTCTCACATTTAAATACATATAGTAAAAATATTTTTATAGTTTTGGCGTTGAATAGTAGTCCTCTTAGTTATTTAATTTGTTTATTAATCTAACCCAGTGACTGATACATCTAATCTATTGGTGCTTGTCAGTAGCTCGGTGTAAGTAGTTATATAGCATTTTAGTCATACGTAGACCACCAAGTCATACTACCATTATTATTACTTAACACCCTATGACACGCGTGGCGAGGAATCCCTGCTTTCGTTGTTTTTGTGTGTCTGTTCTTATGCTGCGCAAGCCAAGGTAGTTGTGAGTCAGTGACATATTCCCCCATCCACCGCTGCGCGACCTTGTAACTTATTCAGTCGTCTATTAACTGTGAGTAGAGACAAATAGCGCGCTCTTCTGAGTGAAAACGGGGATTATATTAATTAGGAATATATTATGCGGGGGATATTAAATTCATGCTTTTGTACTTTTATACTTATGAAATATGTCAATATTGAGTTGTAAAATCAATAAGTGTAATAAATTAGTTATGTACATGTTATTGGTATAATTTTATTTCATAAATCCCACCAATCAAAGTTCAAATTAATTGATTGAGGGATTCCACGCCTTGTGTGTCACTGTGTTACAAAACTTGAGTAGAATCAGGAAATATTTGTTAAGGTTATGTTACGATTTTTCCTCCAAGTAAAAAGCTAAATATGGAGTTTTTAACTGTTTTATATTTTGTGCAAAGGTATATTGTATAGGCTAGGGTTTTGAAGACAAAATAAACAATCCTGTAACAGATATGTAACAAAAATCAAATTGAGGGAATCCCCGCCTTGCGTGTAGTTTTTACGCGTGTCACGGGGTGTTAATATAACTCATAATAACAACACGACGTGACTAGGTCATGTAACGTAAGATTGAAAAGTTAACGAAAAAATCTCCAAAACTCAACTAATTGACTCTTCAATCAGCAAAATTAGACAAAGTTTAGTTACAGTCGTCTTGATTAATTTATGAGCACATAGAATAGTGCCTAAAATAAACCTATACAACCAAAATTAAAGGGTTGTAAAATGGTATCCTCCAGAAACCCTAAGCTATAAGCTTCCTAGAGATTCTTTCCAGAATCCATTAAACCCCAAGTACCCACGGTGCTTCCAAGAATTGTATACCCCCAAGTGCCTCAGTGCTCCACAGAATCACAAACCCCCGTATGTCCTCAGCACACACAAGAATCCCAAACCCCCAAGTGTCCTCACTGCACCCGAGAATCCCAAACCCCCAAGTGTCCACGGTGCTTCCAAGGATTCTATACCCCAGGTGGTTTCAGTGCTCCCCAGAATACCAAACCCCCAAGTGCCCTCACTGCACCCAAGAATCCCAAACCCCCAAGTGCCCACGGTGCTTCCAAGAATTCTATACTCCCAAGTGCCTCAGTGCTCCACGGAATCCCAAACCCCCGTGTGTCCTCAACACACCCAAGAATCCCAAAACCACAAGTGTCCTCGGTGCTTCCAAGAATTCTATACCCCCAGGTGTTCTCAGTGCTCCCAAGAATCCCTAACCCCCAAGTGCCCACAGTTCACACAGGAATTTAAAACCCCCGGCCTCTCGAAAACTTATGAGACCAAGCTTACGAGAGACCGAGGGATCGAAGGTCCTTCGGTCTCCAGTCGCGAGGTGACTGTAGAGCTCTATTTAATTGATGAATTCAATAAACTCGGTATAAATTATATGTTGAGGTAAGCTTATAACTTTTAATAATCGATAAACTAATAAACCTATCCTAAGCCAGTCATAAAGTGCTATACATTTTTCTATAAGATATATAGTGTATACATGTTTTAGAATCACTCTTGCTTCCAACCAAAATATTGTCCTGGAAATCATCATCTCAACATTCTCTTTCTAAGGCTGTGCAACAGGAAGTAGTCGATCATTTATGAAGTATCCGAACATCGCTACGAACGCACTAATGACACCGAGACGGTTCTTTTGATCTGTGACTCCGTCTCTGCGATAATCGCACGTTCTTTGTCTAAAGGGCGACCAATTTGACGCTCTTTGCAGGCGCAACGAAATTAAAGATTCTGTCTAATTTAAAATTTGTTTTGCCATTTTAAATTAACGCGTTTTTTAACTATTGAAAACACTATAAAAATATCCACCCCAAAAAAGAAAACTAAAAAGTATATGTAAATATGATGTAACTGTTATATAATGTAATATATACGTGACGTAAATGCTACATAAATGATATGTAAATATAATGTTGGTAAATTTTAACAAATTACCTCCTGACGCCCTTAAGGGTGGCATATTCTCACAACCCTAATATTATAACCTGCCCAATTATAAATTCGCTTTCCGAGTAGTAGACAATTATGTATGAATTGATTCTGCGTTATTTAAAAATTTAATGAACAGTTTCATTTTAGTGAATAAAGCTCTCACAGATGCACTGGTCGGGCGTTTGAAGTAAACGAAGATGGAGATTTGTTTTGTTTTGAATTATTTCTCACGGGAATAGAATTCACGAAACAAATTCCTCTAGCTAACGTTTTAAGTTAAAGTTTTTATCTTATATTGCATGCAAATGGAGTGAAAATAGCATCATCCCTATCTTGAAAGAAGTTTTTAAAACAATATGAGTTTTATGTTAAAAAAAGACAATCTGTCTTGTTAGCACCTCTTGTGATATTCCATGAATTAAGTAAACATTTAAAACAAAAATTAAAAGATCTCCAGGGTGAAAATGGAATTTACAAATATGAGATAGTTTTAAATATAAAATTATAATAGATTTAAAACTAAAATATATTATAAAAGTTAAAACTATACATTTTAAACGAGGATTTAATTTGTTTTGAATAACAACATTTAGAATTATTGGAAGTCACTATTTCCGGACTAACAGAAACAAAACTGAATAGGGCTGGAATTTGCATTAATTGACATTTAATCAAGTTACTGCCACGGCAGACACATGTTTGGACATAATTGAATATTAGAGAGGCAGACGCTTCAGGTTGACATTCAAAGGCAATGCACGTTCCCCAGGAAGGAATTGCTCAACAATTACGCAGCAACAGTGTACTTCCGTATGGCGATTTTTTTAGTTGGGAAGTATTGATGTTACTCACTTGCGTGAGATGTATCTTATGTTAGTTATAACGTAGTGATATTTGTAGCAGGATTCAAGTTCAAGTAGAATTTTATTTTGACTCTCCAGACAGTTATCTCAGTCCGTTGTAGTACTGTAAATTTGAAATCTGCCATCTATCTTCACCTGACAAGCCGAAAAATGATGAAATAGCTATACACCATGCGAACAACCTTATCCCTTTCCTAAAAAACAAAAATACCTTTATTATCAATCAAAACTCATTTTTAACTATTAGTTTTTGTATTAACTTTCTTCATAACATGATATAAAATGAACAACAATACTATTATAAAATAGCAACAAAAAAGTAAAATAATTTTAGCAATAAATTAATAAATTACAAAAACTGTACTAACTACCATTATTAAAAAAATATTTCATATTTCCCTTAAATGTACAGCTTGACAGGTTTTTGTACTTTCCGGAATTCATTGTGCAACGATGGGCAGAATACGAAAAATCGTTCCTCAAACCTCTCGACTTACCAGCTTAAAATGGAAGCGTCTGTCCTGTCGAGTACGCTGCAAAGAGTCATCCTCGAAAGGGGGGGTAATCAGGGAAGTTGAACTGAGGCTCTCCAGCAATGAGAGTTTTATGAACCAAAACCGGTTACACTTTACATATGGCATCAATGTTGAGTAATTGTGAATCCCCTTTGAAATGTGACACATGGTCATGGAGGCTTAGGCAGAACACAAATCCTACTGCACTGTTTGTATCCTCCCCATAATCTCTTTAGATATACTATTGCCTTTTGTAGGAAAAATACTGAGACATTGTTTTGATATTACTGTTTTAAAGCCTTCCAAGCTTTCGAAAGATGGCACGTCGCATAGCAGTGGGGTGGAGCCAACACTACCTTAGCTGTACCAAAGTTATCGCAACTTTCAGCTAAGACCGAACTGCTGTGTTGAGAATGAGGGAATACTGAAACGTCCAGATTTTCCAGGGCGGTATGGAAAGCGTACCATAAAGTATAGTATCTCAAAACCGATAGAGAGCGTGTTAGATCCGTATGACGACATTAGATCCGTAGGTATGACAGTGTGAGCCGTATGACACTACTACACTGTACTATAGTGAACGGGGATAACAGTCCCATTGAAACAGGAGAGAATAATACACCTACCCACTTGAAGTATCATAAGTTGAGCCAAAGCTATTTAGAACCCATTTCGTCATAGTGCTGTGGAAGCGAATTTTTTAAACTCATTAGTATTATTCATAGGGTTTTGGGAGGGTTGCGGTGGAGGAGACTTTTTTGTCTATACCAAAACTATATGTGAGCACGTTCCGTTACCATACCACCCCAAACACATTTTTATCTATATCATTTGGTGTAATTTCAATTTCAGAGTAATTATATCATTTCACAGATGTGGAATTACACCAAATGATGTAAATAAATGTGTTAGGGGTGGTATGGTAAGTAAACTTGGTTTTATACAGTTTTGTTAGACACCAACAAGAGTCTCCTCCACTGCACCCCCCAAAACCCTACTACTAGTATTATAGTCTGAAACTCAAATTTGACGGTCTTTACAATTCATTATGTGTATGTGCGTTTAAACATTAAATATTTTTATCCTGTATCCACTGAAAGTTACGAAAGTATAACCATTGTTTTTAATAAAAACATAATGTTTACCGTTAAAACATCGCAAACGTACTCTTTTCCTTTTACTATATTTACGAGCTGAAATCCCCGATGAGACATTTTCCTTTGGAGCAATTTTTCCTCAAGGCTGCGAAAATGCTTTCATTTCATTTTAATGTGTATTGTCTTGATTACAAGTTTAGTAGCTAAGTAATTATTTGTAAAAGATTTGTTTTCAGAAGGAACAAAAACATAGTTTAATTTATAGTTCTTGTACGCTCTAGGGCGAAAAAAGATCAGCTAATGTTGAGGTAACTTATGTTTTTTCTGTAGTGTAGTAAAATCGCAAGTATATACATCAGATAATAAGTTTTCCTCGTTGTCGAAAGAGGGATTCGATAATAATTATCGAAAATTACAACTCATCGCGATTTATTGTTGCGTCACAAATATAGATTTTACATCGTTCGATACACAGATATTAGTCTAAAACGTACGATGATTGCGTAGTATGAACAAGTTGATAGGGAGAAACCTTCAGATAAAACTTGTTTTATATTTGTTTCATTATATATTTTTCTAATTATTATTAGTCTTTAAGTTGCAGAATGGCCAGGCCTAACTCCGCCACATAAAATAAATAATTTTATTTTTATTTTTTTCCGTTTAATTTGTGAAGCAGTTCTTTAAATAGATTGTGAAACAATAGTAAAAGCTTTGTTTACTTATAGTTAATATTCTAACCATTAGGCATCAGTATATATGTACTAGTATATACTAAATTATTTTTACTACGAGACAATTCTTGTGTTTTTCAGCTCGACTAAACCTCTCACCCTTCCGTAACTTGAAACTTGATTATATTTGGTCAAAGATTTTGATCAAATTAATAACGACAGTGACTGTGGTTATTGTATTAAAACTGAACTCAGCGAAATTTACAATCTCAAAGGCTTTGTTATTTTGTGTTTTTTTCTACGCATTTCTGCATTTTAATTTTCTAATAGAGAACGGTTTAAACCCCGGTCTTGTTAATACTTAATACTGACATGTTGTTGTGAAGCATATACCTAATATCCCAATAACAAATAGCAACTGGCTCCAAATTTAACCTTTGTGGGATTTGATCCGTTGATTTTCAGTTTTGAAGGAAGGCACTATAGCCACTCGGCCAGTTTTAAAGGAAAATGGTCCAAACCAAAGACTATAAATATTCTTGGTTTCAATCTCATAGTTTTAGAATTTACCATTCCGGGTAAATGAAAATGTTGGGACTAAAATGAAGATTTGTCTCTGAATCGTACCTTCGTCTAATATAATCTTAACCATTGTCACTATTGTCAAGTTTATCGATTAAACACGCGATAGATTAATCTTTGATGACAGCGATGGCAGAACATTCATCACAACTGCGCTGATTGGTGAGCTGGTGTCAAGCTCATCTTGTCTCGTTCACGTAACTATAACTGCATATGACTAAAACACGTTTTATGAGTCTGCAGTACCTCTGCCATCTTCGATTTTAGTCCCATTAACATTATATTCATAAAAAGATGGATGAGGTGGAAAAATTTAAAGTTGTTATATAGGGAGCTATTATCCATTTTGTTAATTTTTCTGCCTTAAAAAATATAGTTAATTGTTACCTACGGGATATAATTGTGTGGTAATTATTTTTTGAAAATATGACTAAAAGTTATTAATGCAATTACATAGATACTAAATAATCCCTAGATAAAATTATCTCGGTCAAATCAACCACCTTTTTACGACTATCGTGAGAAGTGCTGTTACAAATTAATATTGTACTGTAATTAATATGTATGGGTCCAAAACAAAATGTTTTGCCACTCCTGTAGACTCTTAAGAACTATGAATTTGAATGTGAAAGAACTTTATTTCATGTTCAGTTATCTTTCTAGTAATGTTTCTTGTAATAGGTTTTAATTATTATTTTTATAAGGTATAACTTAAATATTTTAATGTTAAAACTAGAATTTATTCGATACAATCATAATTAAACTCACTAGTAATCACATCCTTACTTCAACTGGTCTAAATGTCTCAAAGAAAACATTTCATTGGTTTTTAACTGTTCTGACACTATTTACGTGTACCATAAATATATATTTTTGTAAAAGTGTGTCTGGAAGCAGTGGAAGCGGTTAGGAATGAATACCCGTCACACTGAAAAGGTCGTGATTGGAGATGGGTGATGTTGAATCTGTCTGCCCTTATAAAGTATTCCGTTACGAAACAGCTCTACATGTTCATCGAGATTCAACCAAATGCTCCTTCAGTGAGGGCTTCACCCCCAAATTGGTTCGTCATTTTTGGTTCGCTCACATGTTTTTTAGTTTTTGGAAATTTTACATCTTATAAAATCAACCTTTCATTATACCTCAAGCTAACCGAAACTTTATAGCTCATGGTAATCAATGGGTAAAGCTCTAGCCTAGTAAGTCATAGGTCACTGGATCAAAACCAGTGTGACCCGAGACCTCTGTCAGATCATAAGGGGTCACCTCTGAGGTGAAAATAGTGGAGGGTAAAAAATAGAACTTGTATAAAAGTCAAAAAAACATTTATATAAGTAGATTCTGAAAATGTTTTATTCATACAATAGGGGTTACAGATCGTTAGTGTACTTAATAGGGTGTTAAATCTGACGAAAAGTCTAAAGTTTGTTATTAAACTAAACACGTAGGTACATTATTTATTTTATTCATACCCTACCATATAATTTCTGAAATACTAAAAAGTAAAAATATAAAAAAAGTGTATTTTATAGATAAAAGCTTCAAAAGCCGGGAGTCGGTAGGTCATGAAGAAAGGATGGGCGATAACTAGACGTGGAGACGACTTGTGGGTTCAGGAAAGACAAATCACTGAGGCATGGAAGAGCGGTAGGAGACGTAGGCCAGAGGAAGTTTGGAGATTTATAAAGAGTAAGGGGTTCAGAGGGGAAAACGTGATACCTAAAGTCTGGAAAATTTTGGATAAGGCTACACAGAGGAGGAAGACGGGGTTGAATGCTATGTGGATAGAAGAGCCTTATCAAGTAAGGTAGTCTTGGGAATATGAAAGATTGCCTAAGCAATCTATGTAAGTAAAACGTACCTGGTTGATAACCATATCATAATCCTGTGACTGACGCAGCTGTGGCAACTCACAGGTCCATGGTGAGTGGATGGGGTTTTTAAAAAGGTTAATCTAGGAACTAATCAGCGCACATGACTAAAAAAGACAGCACCGATGTAAATTAAGGAACGCGTGTGCTCAGGTATCGAAAATTCGAGAAATATAATCTAAAACCATTCTGCCTCGAAGATTGAGCTTAAAAACAAATACTGGAAGTATCAAGTTAAATTTAAAAATGTTCACGTAAACAATAGTCCACAATTTTCTACTCATAGGGAGAAAGATAAATTGAGCACTTGCATAGTCGGACATTGGAGGTTGCACAACAAACAATCAAGTGTGGAGAAGTGTTTAGGAGGCTGCATCATTACTCGGAAGATGAGATAGGACATGTCTCAACCCTCTCTCTCTCGCACCCCCACCCTCCATCTTGGGTTGGCAATTAGCCTTCCCATGTCCCTAAAACATGTGGCCGCGGACTTTTCAAACTTTTGTTTTCAATATTTTATATTAATTAGGAGGTAGTTAGCTGTAATATTTTTTATCAGGTAATCCTTTTTACTTTAAGCTTTATCATTGCCGCAGTTCAAAATAGAACGCTTGCTCTCAAGCGCGGAATACATCTACATTAAACGGTTAAACAGTTATTTAGTAAACGACCTGTGAAAGTTTAAATGACAATTTTGTCATCATGTATCAAACAACTTCCTTCGAAATATAACCTATTCCTTGCTCGTATATTTATGAATGTATTTGTTTTTTAGTAGAAACTAAAATGTTTTTAATCCCCGTACACGAAATAAGTCATTATGGACAAATTATTCTATGAAAATATATCAGCACAAAAACACTTAAAATATTTTAAGATCACCCAACATTGACGAAACATTGACTGCATGATCTGAGAAGAATCATTCACGACTAGATTCGAAACAGATGGTTACGAGAAACGTAGTTACCTTGAGTTGATACGGTACTTTTGAGCCCCTACATTTTAACCCAACTACTACATTCATACTACATTATCAAAGAATACTACATTACTCCTGTACTGCTTTATACAACATATATCGTGCAACGTTATGTCAACGTAGCTTTCTGAGCTACTACGTTACCCCTGAACTATGATGTTATCCCTGAGAGGCTACAATATCCTAAGATAACACGTTATCCCTAAGATACTAAAGTGTTGCCCCTTAGATACTACTTTACCCCTAAGATAAAATAGATTTACCCTATAATACCCTAACAATGCCCCTATAGTAAAGATTTGCCTCCTATATAATACGATATACCGAGATGCTACGTTATCCAAAAGCTCCTACGCTACCCCAGAGCTATTACAATAATCCAGGGCTAAATTTAAGCCTGGGATACTAAGATACCTCTAAGGTACTTAAGTGTAACTAGGTGATATAAGGTGTGTGGCACTAATACGCAGTGCCTTGGAATATTACTTTACCCCTATGATACGAGTACTAGGGTGTTGCCTCTGAGATAATACAAAATCCCGAGATACTACGTTAGCCCTGAATACTACGTTACCCCTGAGCTATTACTTTATCGTAGAGCCGTTGGATTACTCCTGGGCTACGTTATGCTTAAGTTAGTATATTACTCCTGCGGTATTATGTTACCTTGAGCTATAACGTTATCGTAGAGCCGTTAGATTACTCCTGGGCTACATTATGCTTGAGCTAGTACGTTGCTCCTGCGGTATTTTTTTACCTTGAGCTATTACGCTACCGTAGAGCCGTTGTATTACTCCTGGGCTACATTATGCTTGAGCTAGTACGTTGCTCCTGCGGTATTTTTTTACCTTGAGCTATTACGCTACCGTAGAGCCGTTGTATTACTCCTGGGCTACATTATGCTTGAGCTAGTACGTTGCTCCTGCGGTATTTTTTTTACCTTGAGCTATTACGCTACCGTAGAGCCGTTGTATTACTCCTGGGCTACATTATGCTTGAGCTAGTACGTTGCTCCTGCGGTATTTTTTTACCTTGAGCTATTACGCTACCGTAGAGCCGTTGTATTACTCCTGGGCTACATTATGCTTGAGCTAGTACGTTGCTCCTGCGGTATTTTTTTACCTTGAGCTATTACGCTACCGTAGAGCCGTTGTATTACTCCTGGGCTACATTATGCTTGAGCTAGTACGTTGCTCCTGCGGTATTTTTTTACCTTGAGCTATTACGCTACCGTAGAGCCGTTGTATTACTCCTGGGCTACATTATGCTTGAGCTAGTACGTTGCTCCTGCGGTATTTTTTTACCTTGAGCTATTACGCTACCGTAGAGCCGTTGTATTACTCCTGGGCTACATTATGCTTGAGCTAGTACATCACTCCTGCGGTATCATGTTACCTTGAGCTATTACGTTACTATAGAACAGTTGTATTACTCCTGGGCTACGTTATGCTTGAGCTAGTACGTTGCTCCTGCGGTATTATGTTACCTTGAGCTATTACGTCACTGTAGAGCCGTTGGATTACTCCTGGGCTACATTATGCTTGAGCAAGTACGTCACTCCTGCGGTATCATGTTACCTTGAGCTATTACGTTACTATAGAACCGTTGTATTACTCCTGGGCTACATTATGCTTGAGCTAGTACGTTGCTCCTGCGGTATTTTTTTACCTTGAGCTATTACGCTACCGTAGAGCCGTTGTATTACTCCTGGGCTACATTATGCTTGAGCTAGTACGTTGCTCCTGCGGTATCTTTTACCTTGAGCTATTACGCTACCGTAGAGCCGTTGTATTACTCCTGGGCTACATTATGCTTGAGCTAGTACGTTGCTCCTGCGGTATTTTTTTACCTTGAGCTATTACGCTACCGTAGAGCCGTTGTATTACTCCTGGGCTACATTATGCTTGAGCTAGTACGTTGCTCCTGCGGTATCATGTTACCTTGAGCTATTACGCTACCGTAGAGCCGTTGTATTACTCCTGGGCTACATTATGCTTGAGCTAGTACGTTGCTCCTGCGGTATTTTTTTACCTTGAGCTATTACGCTACCGTAGAGCCGTTGTATTACTCCTGGGCTACATTATGCTTGAGCTAGTACGTTGCTCCTGCGGTATTTTTTTACCTTGAGCTATTACGCTACCGTAGAGCCGTTGTATTACTCCTGGGCTACGTTATGCTTGAGCTAGTACGTTGCTCCTGCGGTATTATGTTACCTTGAGCTATTACGTCACTGTAGAGCCGTTGGATTACTCCTGGGCTACGTTATGCTTGAGCTAGTACGTTGCTCCTGCGGTATTTTTTTACCTTGAGCTATTACGCTACCGTAGAGCCGTTGTATTACTCCTGGGCTACATTATGCTTGAGCTAGTACGTTGCTCCTGCGGTATTTTTTTACCTTGAGCTATTACGTCACCGTAGAGCCGTTGTATTACTCCTGGGCTACATTATGCTTGAGCTAGTACGTTGCTCCTGCGGTATTTTTTTACCTTGAGCTATTACGTCACCGTAGAGCCGTTGTATTACTCCTGGGCTACGTTATGCTTGAGCTAGTACGTTGCTCCTGCGGTATTTTTTTACCTTGAGCTATTACGTTATCGTAGAGCCGTTGGATTACTCCTGGGCTACGTTATGCTTGACCTAATACGTTGCTCCTGCGGTATTTTTTTACCTTGAGCTATTACGTTATCGTAGAGCCGTTGGATTACTCCTGGGCTACGTTATGCTTGAGCTAGTACGTTGCTCCTGCGGTATTATGTTACCTTGAGCTATTACGCTACCGTAGAGCCGTTGTATTACTCCTGGGCTACGTTATGCTTGAGCTAGTACGTTGCTCCTGCGGTATTATGTTACCTTGAGCTATTACGTCACCGTAGAGCCGTTGTATTACTCCTGGGCTACATTATGCTTGAGCTAGTACGTTGCTCCTGCGGTATTATGTTACCTTGAGCTATTACGTCACTGTAGAGCCGTTGGATTACTCCTGGGCTACGTTATGCTTGAGCTAGTACGTTGCTCCTGCGGTATTATGTTACCTTGAGCTATTACGTCACTGTAGAGCCGTTGGATTACTCCTGGGCTACGTTATGCTTGAGCTAGTACATTGCTCCTGCGGTATCATGTTACCTTGAGCTATTACGTCACTGTAGAGCCGTTGGATTACTCCTGGGCTACGTTATGCTTGAGCTAGTACATTGCTCCTGCGGTATCATGTTACCTTGAGCTATTACGTCACTGTAGAGCCGTTGGATTACTCCTGGGCTACGTTATGCTTGAGCTAGTACGTTGCTCCTGCGGTATTATGTTACCTTGAGCTATTACGTCACTGTAGAGCCGTTGGATTACTCCTGGGCTACGTTATGCTTGAGCTAGTACATTGCTCCTGCGGTATCATGTTACCTTGAGCTATTACGTCACTGTAGAGCCGTTGGATTACTCCTGGGCTACGTTATGCTTGAGCTAGTACATTGCTCCTGTGGTATCATGTTACCTTGAGCTATTACGTCACTGTAGAGCCGTTGGATTACAACTGGGTTACGTTATGCTTGAGCTACTACGTTACTCCTGTGGTATTATGTACCTTCAGCTACAACGTTATCCCATAGCCATCTTATTACCTTTGAGCTATCGTGTCGGCATTTTTTGTGATTTAATCGTTAACAATATATAAAATATTTACCAAACAGTTAATAAGATCACAGCTACCTGTTAAGTTACTAAGAAACTTTACAATTGGTGGTGGTAATTAATTACATTTTGTCAACTGTTAAGTTAGCCTAACAGATTATTTAGTTGTTAGCATTGCACTATCACTATCGGTGTTATGGGTAAATAAAAAAATACTTTTATATTTATTGGCTAGAGAATCACGCGTTTCATTATGTTTCATTCATATCTATAAAAGTTTAGTAGAAAAAGTAGGTAAATGTTTTCAAGCAAAATGGACCCGATTAAAAAAAAGTTGATTGTTCTTTATTCAAAAACAACCAACGTCATAACTTTTCGATTTAAGTTGACACATTGACATAGATTGATTTAAGAGATGACATCTTTGTTAACCTAGCTTTTAAAGGTCGTATACTTTGTCTCATAGCAGCCTGTTCTCAAAATTATAATTGGATTCCATAGTTTTCGGGTCGATTCCTTCTCCCTAAATTTAAAATTAATTTGAATTATGTAGAAAATTAACGCTGTGTGTTTATAGCAAACGTTTATTTCCAATAGAGACTGATGGTATTGTTCTACCTTAGATGATTATGCGTAAAATAGTAATTGTACATTTAGGCTATAAAGTGATAGTATTAGAATATTATAAAAAACAAATTTATAATAATAATAATAATACGTTTATTAAAAAATGGATACAATATATTTACATCAAGTTTCATTCAATTCAAAATTAGGTAAATTTTGGAAAGGTATTAGGACAACCTATCATAAAAACTTTACAACTACGTAGCACTTTAATTCAAATAAATAGGAAATTTTAGGTCTCACTATTCACCAATTATAAAAAATTGGAATCACAATTGGAAAGTAAATATTAGCAAATATATGTTGCAGCTAGTATTATAGCACATTTGAGTTGCTGGTTAAACAATTTAACCAAAAATAGCATTAGGGTGACAAGACTTAAGACATTAATTAACAAGACTTGGAATATTTATGATATTCAGTTTTTCATCAGAATGGTAAACAATCATGAGGATACGATAATTGTCAATTATTGAGTAAGGTTGTTTTGGATGAAAAAAGTGCACCAAAATTCTGAGCCCAACATTGAATAACTTTGTAAAAATAACTATAAATATTGAAAGGGTCCTGGGAAACGTTCCTTAACATTCCTTAATGTTCCTGTCTGTCTGTCTATTGTTCTGTCTGTATTTCTGTAACAATAAAAAATAAATATGTATTCGTCTTCTACATAACAAGGAGTGCACCCACAGTCATGAAACTTATTTTCCTTATTCTATGGCTTTTGGAGTAGCTATAGAATAAGGGATCAGTATTTTATTTATCCCTTAGCAACAACATTCAAATTGAAGAACGCTCTTCATAGAATGATGTTTTTCATGTACACTAAAAACTATACTCAACGTTAAGGAACGCTCACCATGTAAAGATTTTTCTCTTCTACCTTAACAACAACACTCAAATTGAAGAACGCTCTTCATAGAACGATGTTTCTCTAGTACACTAAAAACTATACTCAACGTTAAGGAACACTCACCATGTAAAGATTTTTCTCTTCTACCTTAACAACAACACTCAAATTGAAGAACGCTCTTCATAGAACGAAGTTTCTGTTGTACGCCAAAAACTATACTCAACGTTAAGGAACGGTCACCATGTAAAGGGTTTTCTCTCCTACCTTAACAACAAAACTCAAAGTTACAGAACGCTAACCATGGAATAATTTTTCTCTTGTACCACGACAACAATAGGCCTACTCAAAATTAAGGGTCGGTCACAATAGAACGATTTTTCTTTTTTACGTCAACAACAATACTCAAAGTTAAAGCACACTCATCATCGAACTATGTTTCTTTTGTACCTCAACAACAGTGTGATAAACGCTGCTGAAAGAACTGTCGGTCTCTTGGATTTCAACGAATGAATCCAAAACAAAAGAATCAGGATTTTAGGTATATTTTCACTAATAGCGTATAGTTATGTACATCCAGGTACGGATGTTTTTGACAATCTTTTTATACTTATTTATTTTACGTAATAGAACGTATCACAAGTCAATTAATGACTATTTTTATTTTTAGTACGTATCCTCGGGATGTTGGGTGCAGGATTGCCGGGTGCGGGATTGTTACGGTTGTCAGATTCCACCACTAATGAGACTCTCTCACCACCCCGGCTGACGGTCCCTCCACCGCCATCTACACGCTACATTATCTGGCCTATACTAATAACAATACTTTTTATCATTTTTCTATAATATTTGCTGTTTTATGTTTTAACCTGGTATATCTCTAGATTTAATTATAGTTGTATAATCTAGACACGCATTGAAAAACATTAAAGAGTTTTTATAAAACAAAAATAACTCTCAACCTTTTCAAGGAATTTGGAAATTAAATGTCATGATTCCAAGCTATGTACTAACAATACCTTCACTTTATATGTTGGAAATAAAAAAAGGAGTGATGGGTTTATTTTAGAATCGTTGTACGTGTAAAAAAAATAGAAATTCATGATTCATAATGTGAGTCATTGTGCATATATTTTCACAACTTTAACTTGAGGCAACGAATTTGTTATAATTTGTTAGTTTTTTAGTTTGAATATGGAATAAGAGTATACAAAATCTACCAAACTAGAGTTATGCTAAGACTATAGTTTTGGCATACGTGTAATTGTATTTACTCATAATCTTTAACAGTACCAGGTTATGTAGTACTATATGTTTTAGTAACATATAAAACGCTCCTCCATCCTACTTTTTCAATAAATTATATTAAAAATTATTGTAAGTTATGACACTCACTTTAATAGGCACATATTCCAACTTTTGTTGCAATTAATATATATATATATATATATATATATATATATATATATATATATTAGGGAGAGGCGGAAGAAATGCTTTATGAACACAGGTGGCCAGCCTGTAGTGTGGGACTCCCCTATGAAGCGGGGATACCCACTAAAAAACCTCCTCTACTCTTTAGGTTTCTAGCCTGGAACTGTTTGTCACATTACAACAGGCTAGGCCTAAATTTGGCTTAAGCCCTTGGGGCTCATCTTATGTTCGGGCACTCATTTTAGGTGATCTGGGCCTCTTCACGGTCCAGATCGCTTTTCTCCTCTAAAAGGACGCCCCGGACAAACTGTGACAAACAATCCCAGTTTCCCTCATCCTCAAAGATTTTGTGGCAGACCGTGTCCACCGTGAAAACACCTAGTTTTCGTGCAGCCTCCAGGCGGGGCCCTTCCCAACGGGGGCAGTGGAAAAATGTGTGCTCCGCATCGTCGGAAACGATCGGGCAGTAAGTGCAATCCGGTGAACCGGTTTCGCCCATCCGATACAGGTACGACTTGAAATAGCCGTGGAAGTAATCCAACTCGCCATGCCGCCGTTCCACCCACGGCTGAACCTGCTCTATGAGTCGCGCAGTCCATCGTCCTCGGGCGTCGTGCTCCCAGCTGTGCTGCCACTGCTGGAAGGTTCGGGAGCGCTCTTCAGACCTTGCAGCATCCTTGTCAATTCCGCCTTGCCTCCAATAAATCGCCTTCCTCTCCCCTGCCAAAAGTTTGACAGGAATGACTCCAGCGACAATCAGGACGGCAGACTCGGATACTGTTCGATATGCATTACACACCCGGAGCGCAGCTTGACGCTGAACCCGGGCAAGTCGCAACCGGTAGATGTCCTTGGTGAGAGCGTCTGCCCAGACCTCTGTCCCATAAAGGAGCACCGACTGGACTGCGGACATCAAGAGGCGTCTTCTGCTCGACCGAGGACCCCCGACATTAAGCCTACTAAGGTAAGAGACCACCTTAGAAGCTTTGTCCGCCGTACGGAAGATCTGGTCTCTCCAGCTTAGTCTGTTGTCCACCATGACTCCGAGGTACTTGGCGGCACGCGTTGTCTGGGCCACTGGGCCGAAAGACCATGATCGGCCATCCAGGCGTTAACCACGCGCATGACCTGGTTCAACTTTAGTTGGGCCAGTTCAACGCTGCGTGCGGCGATAAGAGCCGCAACATCATCGGCGTACCCAACTAAGATGGTCTCCTCTGGCATCTCGGATCTCAGAAGGCTATCGTAAGCGACGTTCCAGAGATCCGGGCCGAGTATTGAACCTTGCGCGGCATCAGAGGTGACCTCCATCGTCCGCGCCCCTTCATGGGTATCGTAACTCAGGTGTCTGGAGCGGAGATAGTTGCCTATGAGCCTCAGCAGGTATGATGGAATACGAAAGGTGTTACAAAGCGCACACATCACAACACATCAATACACCTCGCCGAGTTGAAAGCATTCTTGACATCAAGCGTAACAAGAAGCACGACTCGAAATGGAGAAATGGTTGTGGCTCTCGGCCCTCTCCACGGCTCTCTGGACTTCGATGATCGCGTCAATTGTTGATCGCCCCTTTCTGTAACCGTATTTCCGAGGGGACAGATCCCCAGCAGCTACCAAGGCAGAAGTTAGACGGGAGCGAATAAACTTTTCAAACAATTTTCCAGCTATGTCCAACATACACAGAGGTCTGTGGGACGACGGCAGCTCTGGATCACCTTTTCCCTTACATTGCACAAGCCTGGCGTTTTTCCAGGGTGTCGGGAACACCCCTTCCATCAAGCAAGCATTGTACATTCTCAGCAGCAGTCCGGGATTAATTGCATAAATCTTCTTCAGAGTCTTGCTAGGAACCCCATCCGGAGCCTTGTTGCTCTTCAAGGAAAGAACAGAGGCCTCCAACTCCTCAATCGTGAAGAGCGGAATACCTTCTACCTGTCCGAACTCAACCAACGGACGCTGCGGATGTCTAGGAAACAGGGCATTGACGATCCTATCTATGGTGGCACCTTCCATGATGGAGGGTGGAGAGCGGGCGCCGAGCTTTAGGGTCACGACTTTGTAGCCCAATCCTCATGGATCGGAGTCGATGTCGTCCCGAAGTTTCCTTCAGCTATTCGCTTTGCTCCTGTTGATGGCCCGTCGGAGAGCTTTTCTCGCAAACCATATAGGCCTCCGACTTACGAACTCTATCAGCGGGAATTCTCGCTCTAGTGGCGGCACGCTTGGCCCTAAGACATGTTCTTCTGAGGTCCGCAATCTCTTCAGTCCACCAGTAGACGGGTTGCTTATCGCGTCGAAGTCTCCTTCGTGGCATAGACTGATCGCAGGCCAAGGCAATTAGCTCCATCGTGAATGCTACTAATGCCTCGGCACCAGCCTCGCCAGGATTCTCCTGCGCTCCTTGTATATATATTAGGAGTTACCTGATTTCTAATAGAGTAAACTTCCAGGTTTACTCTCTAAGTAGCCGTGCAAAATGCCAAACACCAACCATTTCTTCTCCTGAAAACAGCGACGGAATCAGAATTAATACTAAAAGGTTTTAAGTTTTACAAGATATATGAGGCAGTCGCATGCCAAGTTTAAATCCTGGGTATTTATGCTCATTTGAGTTAGTATCACTTTCCTAAAAACACAATTTTGTAATTTCAATTAATCACCTTATACTGGATGGCACACAAAGAAAGCATGGATTTAATTTGCGTAGTGAGAGCAATAGAACCAGAGTGGAGAGGCGGGCACTGGTTATTTTGTATGTTGAGACGTCCAGTTTCAGTAGCAATGACACCGATGCGTAGGGATACCTATCTCACTCCCCCCCATTTTTCCAAGGTAATAACAAAATTTGTGTGTGTTTTATGAGATGTGACCTTAAGCTGCATATTAAAGTTCATTGAAAACGGTTGAGAAATATGGAGGATATGTTTTTTTTTACTAAAATCCACAAGAATGTAGAAGAAGATGTTCTGAGAACGATTTATTTTGCTTTGATAAACTCACGCTTGCAATATGCAGTGGGGGTGCACTGTTGGGGAGGAACTTATAAATTTTTAGTCGACAAATTAAGAATACACATAATTATTACATTAGAATTATGACAGATAAAGGAATACGAGAACATTCTTTTCCTCTTTTTAAGAAATTAAACTTTCTTCCGATAAAACACCTTTATATTTTTAAAGTTCTAAGAATTTTTTACAATCGTAGTGGGCTAATAGCAGTTAATGAGATTTTATATGGACAAACATACCTAACAAGAAATGTCATAAATCAAAATTTTAAGACACCAAAAGTCTGGAAAACTTGTTTCGAGAAAAGCTTTGTATTTCTAGGCCCAAAATGTTTTAATTTACAATTTTTTTTCAAAAGCCCTTCAATTATTAGTAAATAATTATTTTTACAGAAAAACGGGTGGTGTATTTTTATTTGGTACCTTAAAACACGAACTTTCAATCAAATTCGTAAGAGCAGATTTAAAGAAACTTGTATTTTTCTTATTTTTAAAGGTTTTAAGTGTAACTACGCTTAAAAATAAACAAAATCACAATTGGCCTGTCAGTTTCGTCTTGATAAACAGAAAGGCAGACATCAGTCTGGAAACCATTTTTTTATTTAGGGAGACCCAAAATTGATTTATTCACTTGCAACTTAAATTCGTAGATATTTGGTGGGAAACATAATTTTTTCCTTATATTATATTGTATTGCATAAGGGGAAAAGTAAAAATCTTGAGAAATTCTGTGATTTTTGGTCCAGAAGCCCGACTGTCTTTGGCCGAAGCGCTGGTAATTAATGATGCTGATAAATGAATCAGGAGGTCTTTGTCGGTTACAAAGCTAAACGTGCCATCTCACCAGTTATTTACAAAATTAGTTTTTACCTGCTTAAAAATGATGACTTATAAATCATTGTTATTACTTTTAATTTGTAACACAATATTGTTAATAGTAAAAGTAAGTTAAGGTAGATATTTTAAAGTAATTAAAATAATGTTACATACCTCAAGAGTCAAGAGTTCTTTAAAGAATTGCACAACAATCGTACATATATCAGAGCTATTACTTAAATAAACTAATCAACTATATAAATATTTACATAAAATATTTTTAGATCTACACACACACACACACACACACAAACACACGGACGGACAGACATCACGTCAAAACCCACTTTTTTGGATTCAGGGAACCCCAAAACGGATATATCCACTCTCAACTCAAATTAGAAAATTTCGACGAAAACAATACTTTCTCCATATACTTTTTATGTATAAGGGGAGAAAGTAAAAATGAAAGATGAAAATCAGAATACGTTATAAACAGTTAGTTAGAGCTGAGATGTGGGGCCGAGGAAATCTGTGAATCAGCGTCCAAGACACCTGCCTTCTGTTAAAAATCGCTCCTTACAAATCCTTTCACCTTTTAAACCCCGTCGCAAATTCCCTCTCTCTGCTGAATTAACACATTGTAATATTTTATAAAATTTACATATATCCTCCATATTCCTCTTATATATTTACAAAAAACTAAGTAAAACATTACATTCATTGCAAATTGAGTGGTACGCAATCAATATTTTAATATTTTACTAATTCGCTCTTACAATTACAGTATGTTTCTAACTTTTTTACTTTCAGTAATTATCAATATAAATCTACATCCTGTAAATGCAACATGATAAGATTTTGTTCGTAAAATTACAAGACCAAATTTCAAACTAATTTGCATTATTTGTCCAAATTTCTTTATACAAGTTATAAGATTTTTGTGGGAGAAAGTGAATTTGGAGTGGTGTGTTGAGTAATCTATAATAACTAGCTATAAGATATTTACCAAGTTTTATGAAAATGGTTCAGAAATACAAATGAATTTATTGTCTTGTATGTTACCTAACACTGCATAGTAAATTTCAGTGCCTTGCGGCTTTAATTTCGTTGTGTTTCCTTGAATTTCTGCAGAGACAGGTTCCTTGCTGACAAAATCTGTATCACTGAGTGAACGTCGGTGGGCGTGTTGATAATCTTAAAAAATTTGAAAGCACACTACAGAACCATAAAGGGTAACTACAAAGCTGAAATTGAGCACAGTTTATGCCGGAGCATGTCGGTAGACGACACATCGCCAAAACACACAAACCACGCTCGGTGTGGTTTGTGTGTCAACTACTAGTATCTACAACCTTAAACTTTAAAAAGAAGCCTGTTTTTTTGGTTTAAACCTATGAACCAGTAACTATTTATCTTAATTCAGTTTTAATAATTGATTTTATCACTTATTCAGGACATATACGCATGTTTAATTTGATAAATTGTTCAATATGTTTCAAGAGAGAATATAAACACTAAACTTCGTCTACCGAACTCGTTTGAAAGCTACGTAATTTAGAGCGTCAGTCTGCCAATATCTCCCCACTTGTAACCCGTCAGGTACAACACTTTTCCGTTTTTCACTGTCTACCTCTCAAAATTCCAAAAAAAAACTATCTGATTTAAAGGCGAATTGGCAAAGTAAAAATTAGTTATTCTGTAATCAATATCAAATAATTAAAAGGAAAACTCTAAAAGATAACAAGCGTTATGCCTGAAAAGTATAAAGTTTTTTAGGCATGAGGGAAGTCATTGTATAATGCTGACCCATAATATGAAAAACCTATCCGGCCAAGTTTAAGCCTCACTCTCTAGAAATACAGCTTGCGATCACAATAGTCACGCCACCAAACGGCACTGCGATAGTTTAATCTTCCACTCAGGTACGGTACCTACTAGGGCTGAATGAATGCTACGGTTGTATGAGTAACGCATCTAACTCGAAATGCGTTGCATGTCAACAACATCACGATACTCTGACTCGTAATCTATTTTCTTCATAGAGTACACAAACCTTTAAATTGTATTCTGAACCTAGTGGATTCTAAAAGCGTCATGAAACACAATACTATTTCCATCAGCAGGATAACAACAGTAAATACCCCCGTCGCAGCAGACCTGCGTACTCAGCGAATTTCCAAATCAATAATATGTGACAAGTTTAAAAAAAATCTGTCCATAAACATGAGAATTATTTGCCTATTCTCCATAAGATAAACATGGCAAAGAGTGTGCAGGTTTACTGCTGTGAGGAACACTGAAATTAGGCATTTCTATCATATATAATTTTTATCTTAACATTTATACCAACTTTTATCTACATCTGTCCATAAATAAAGGACTTTGCCTATTCCCTATATGATTATTATGGGAAAAGAGTAGGCAGGTTTGCTGCCATGATAAACACATAAACTATGATTTTTAAGCATAAATGGATAGATCTCAACCACATGAAGCTAAATATCAAGTTTTATCCAAAAATATTCATTAATATGGGAAATATTAATTTTTCCCTATCCTCCATAAGATTAACATTGGAGCCCCAAATACAACGTACTGTGTTTAGATTTTTTAATATCTCGGTAACCGTTGGAGATAGAGAAAAACTTTAAGGAACTTAATTGTGTAGTTTTTTAAGCTGATTCCAATGGTGAAATATAAAATTAGAAATTTTTAAAAATTACATGTGAAAAACGCAAAAAACCCCATTTTGGGGTACAAAACCCCCCCAAACTACCCGTTCCCATTGACCGATATATCTGATTTACGAACTCGTCCGAGCATTTGTAGGAATACACGTCTCTACCAAATTTGGTCTCGATTGGACCTTTTTTACGAGAGTTATCGTGTTCACAGACATATATATATATATATATATATATATATATATATATATATATATATATATATATATATATATATATATATAAATTTTAACGACTATTGTTTTTGGACTCTGGGCACCTAAAGAAGAAAAAATAACATGGTCCCGGGCTTAAGTCTCACCATGAGACCTACGGTAATAGCTTCTTCCCTATGGGAAATTCGCTAAAAGATTCCAACGCGTGGTTACTGGAACATAACGTAACTGCAACAACAATGCAGTAACTGCATAACATGCTGTAATCGTATATATTGCAGAAAGTCACGTGTCTGTTAGGATGTATATGTATTGTCCTAATTTAGGCGTCTTAAACTTTGATGGAAATAATTAGTTTGTTTGTCTATAGGGCTTAGGGATGATGGGCTGCGTAGGGTTAACTGTTAACGCCCAATGTGAACATTGAACCACCTTCACCCCCCTCCAAGAACCTCGATTTTAACTTTACCATAACCGATGACGCTATCTTCTACAACTTTAGTTTCAATGGTCGAAATCAATTTTAAATATTCGAAAATAAGTTTAACACTGCTTTTCTCAGTGAGTTTAATGTAGGAAAAATTATACATTAATGTAAACAGTGGGAAGATTATTTTGGGGTCGCCATATGTAAAATACGTAATAGTTTTAACCTGTATGTATGTCTAGATAATAGATACCTGGTAGATTACTATTGAAATAATAATGAAAGCTCCTAAAGGGAGTTTTCGTGGATTTTGTAAACCAAAATGTAGGTTTTAAATTATTTATATTTTCCTTATTTTGGAATACGATGTGGTAAGCTATCGCGATTATTATTTTACATCCTGTTAGATAGTTTTACCTTTAAAGTTCTAAAAAATTGATGGTGAAAATCCCAATTTTTTATTTTGTATGGCAGAAAACGTAACGATTTCTAATGTCTTTTTTATAGATAAAATGGGCTTAAACTCCATAAAACCTTGGTGGAGAAAACCTGCATACCCATACCCAATATTGCTATGGAAATGTGGACACCACGTAACCTTTACATAAGCAAAAGCTTGTTTTGAAACGTCAAATACAACCCATGCAAAATATATTATCACTGAAAATGCAGGTTATGTTTTACTAATGATAATTCACGAAGTCGAAGAAAATCAGGGAAATAGTTTGTAAGGACTGAATAAATTACAATGTTATTTTAAAATAAAACCTATAGCGCATTATCTAATATATGGGTGCTTGTTCGATTTTTGAAATACATGGCTCACAAAAGGTACTTGAGGTGCAAGCTTACAATTTAGTCCATATTTTAAGTTATTTTAGCATGTTGTTTAAAATTTAAAATTTCAAAGATCATGGCTACTAATTAATCTTTTTTGCCAACCAACATGAAAATTGAATGAACTTACATATATGTGGGTGAGAGAAGTATATGTAAAACGCACTGTGACTTTCGTAAAAACATTTTCAATCAAAGAAGCCAACAGTCTGAAGTAATGACTTCAGATAATAAATTCACTTTCAATATATTATATATTGGATTCAGAATGCTGAATCAAATATATAATATATTGAACGATTATAAGATTTAAATACTCCGTAAAAATAAAAAGAAACTCTAAATGTTTTAAAAGTTTGTCATAATAGCCACTTAACTCAGTACCTTATAATTCATTGAGTTAATATAAAACAAAAAATGTTTAATAATATAAAATTTGTATTTTCAGTGTCATTTGGTTTACCTAATTTTAAATAACGAGTAACACAGACAAAGGTCCTTATTTTTAATTTTAATCTAAGTGTAACAGGGAAGAAGTAGTTTATTACTGAAATGAAATGAAGAGGATAATTAAAGCAGTTTTACTTTAATTGAGTCACATCGATCTGTTTACTAGGGTGGCAAAGTCAACCTCTCTCCCACGCGAATGCCCCTGGGCGAATATCTTTCAGCAGACAGCAGTCTGCATCGTAGGTAACGAGGATACTAGAGCCCCAGTACCAGCTCATGTGGCAAAGTCAACCACTCTCCCACGCGAATGCCCCCGGGCGAATATCTTTCAGTAGACAGCAGTCTGCATCGTAGATAACGAGGGTATTAAAGCCCCAGTACCAGCTCATGTGGCAAAGTCAACCACTCTCCCACGCGAATGCCCCCGGGCGAATATCTTTCAGTAGACAGCAGTCTGCATCGTAGATAACGAGGGTATTAAAGCCCCAGTACCAGCTCATGTGGCAAAGTCAACCTCTCTCCCACACAAACGCTCCCGGGCGAATATCTTTCAGCAGACAGCAAGCAGTCTGCTTCGTAGGTAACGAGGGTTTCAAAGCCCCAGCTATGTTGTAAAACAAGGCCGACTCTACTATTCTTCAATTTCACCCATCCTACATTCTTTTTAATGTTTTCTACTACTTTTGTAAACACGACAAATCTATCGTGAAAGTTTAAAATATATAACACAATATTATTTAGCTTTAGAGTATTTTTATCAACCAATATATAAATAGAAAAAACCAAAAAGAATTTTAAATAGTGTAAAGAACTTAAAAAAAATACTGCATACCTAAAATTTTTCAGTTAGCCTACAAAATGTCCACATTTTAATAGAAAAATGTGTATAAAAAAGTAAGATATTTATTTATAATACCCCCGTCGCAGCAGACCTGCATCCTCAGCGAATTTCCAAATCAATAATATAATAATAATAATAATATATGACAAGTTTGGTCAAAATCTGTCGATAAACATGAGAATTATTTGCCTATTCTCCATAAGATTAACACGGGAAAGAGTGGGCAGGTTTGCTGCTGTGAGGAACACTGAAAGTAGCCATTTATACCATAAAAGATTTTATTTTTAACATTTATACCAACTTTAATCAACATCTGTCCATAATTAAAGGAGTTTGCCTAATCTCCATATGATTAACATGAGAAAAGGGTATGCAGGTTTGCTGTCATGTTAAACACATAAACTATGATTTTTTAGCACAAATGTATGGATCTCAACCACATGAAGCTAAATATCAAGTTTCATCCAAAAATATTAGATAATAAGTGAAAAATTAATTTTTCCTAATCCTCCATAAGATTAACATTGGAGCCTCAAAATACAACGTACTGTGTTTAGATTTTTTAATATCTCGGTAACCGTTGAAGATAGAGAAAAACTTTAGGGAACTTAATTGTGTAGTTTGTTAAGCTGATTCCAATGGTGAAATATAAAATTAGAATTTTTAAAAAATTACATGTGAAAAACGCAAAAAACCCCATTTTGGGGTACAAACCCCCCCCCCCAAACTACCCGTTCCCATTGACCGATATGTCTGGTTTACGAACTCGTCTGAGCATTTATAGGAATACACGTCTCTACCAAATTTGGTCTCGATCGGACCATTTTTACGAGAGTTATCGTGTTCACAGACACACACACACACACACACACACACACACACACACACACACACACACACACACACACACACACACACACACACACACACACACACACACACACACACACACACACATATATATATATATATATAAATTTTAACGACTATTGTTTTTGGTCTCTGGGCACCTAAAGAAGAAAAAATAACATGGTCTCGGGCTTAACTCTTGCCATGAGACCTACGGTAATAGCTTCTTCCCTATGGGAAATTCGCTAATATAACAACGAAAGTAGACTCAGAATACTTGATTTAATTCATATTTTTGGTTGACACGTTTAAAAAATCCTATGTGATATCAACACTACTCACTAGCCAATCTTAAATTGATTGTAGTAAAACATATAATTTTACAAATATGTTTTTTCAAATACACGTTTAATAACGAGGTATATTCGGCATGAAATCCGGAGTTTGTGAACTACAGTATGATGAATTCATAATTATTTTGCCGGGAGTTGCAAAACGTTTGTTTTGAAGCGTGAAGAGATTTGACTCTGGATAGGGAATTGTGCTCAGGCAGACATGATCGGAACAACCAAAACTTTGGTTTTGAAATATTTGAAAAGCAACATATTCCATACTATTTAGTGCAATATACAAATAATATAAACAGTATCTGAGGACCTGGACATGCTTTCATCCCTTAAGTAAAGTACAAAATTACATACCGTTTATTCGTTATTTTTAATGCTAATTTATATATATATATCATTTAAAAATATTAGATCTCAAAATATCTATCCAATTCCTTAAACTAACAACAAGAGAAAATAAATTTGAAAAACTGTCAAAACTTTTAGAAGGATATGAACCCCGTCATAAGGTTAATACCAAACCGTGTCAGTGAAAATAATGTCAGGAAATACAGCCAAAGTGCATACGTGTACCTAATTTTATAAAAATTGGTCGATCAGTGTGGCTACGGTACATAGACAGTACACAGACAAACAGAAAACATACATCAGTCCGAAAACTACTTTTTTGGATTTATGGAGCCTCATACGAATACATCCACATTCAACTCAAGTACAAAATGAGGAAGAAAATAATATTTTCTCCATTTGCTATGATAGTATTTGGAGAGAAAGTAAAATTTATTCTAACTGGATAGCGAAATTGCTTATTTTTTATATTGAATGAATAATAATCTAAATAACTTTGCATTTTGTCAACTCTGTCATCCTAACTTTAAAACTCCATGGATGCTCTCCATCCTTGCGATTTCCCCTTACTAATCCATATCTCTTATTTACTCCTCCATCGTCAAACATCAGCTTACTGAATAGACTGCATCAATGTCTAACAGTCATTATGTTAGTATTTTTAGTTGGCTTAGATAAAAAATGTTTTTCTAGAATACAGTGATAACAAATCTTACCTTGGCTTTCATCTACGCCAGAGACATTTTTAGAGAGTGTTGTAGTGATTTTATAAAAAACGTTTTATAGAAAAATTAACTAAACTCAGGTGGGCATTCCGGTATTTTACCCGTTACCTCTTGTACCTCAAGAGGCCACCTAATAGACTAGCAAAACACCTAGTGGGGTCCGCAATGTTTGAAATATTCGTAATTCTGCTAAATCGATAGTGAGGCATATTGATGTTGTACCCTCCTTGGCTGTTGTAGGGCTCATCCAAATGATCACACACATAAGTCAGGCTTAGGGGGGTGGTCTACTCCAGGCGCGCTAGCGTAAAACAGGGTTTCAAGAAATTCTCTCTTAGAACGCTTGTACCGCATTAGCAATAACAAACATGTTTTGATAGATCATAGGACATTGTACTCAAAATAATTATAAGGAAAACGGTTTTAATACCTGTTAATTAAAATGAGATTATTACTGTTTGTAGCAAGTAGTTTCTCAAAACTGTAGATCAAAACTGTCGTGTTTCATTGTAGTAACAAATTTTAATAAACATAACGATCTTCACGTGAAGTAAGAACAAACGAATCCTTGTCTCATCTGATGATGAGCTCAGTTTCAGCTAGTTTCAGCTCCGAAGAGCTGAAACTAGTTGCTACAAGCAATAATAATTGGATTATTAATTCAAAGGTATTGAACCATTTTTTATGGTTACATAATATTCTGGAGGCTATCGAAAATGAAGATCGCGCTAATTGTATGTTAGGATCTGAAAATATATGTAACATTTTTAACGTATTTAATTTTTAACTGACAGAAAAGTAGTTTTAATTCAAACTACATATAAGCTTAACTAAAATTTTAAAATAAAAATGGCCATACTGTACTAGAAAGAACACAACCTTTGTAATGCTCGTTTTCCCTGTCCTGACAATGCTATTTCGGAGCTCGAGGGTTACTGTTTTGCTGACCATCACCTTAACTACTGTACATAACAATTACAAATTTTTTCATCCCCAACTTTAGAAAAATATTTGTTTCATGTTTGTTTTGGACACTCCTTTCGTTAACAGAACGAAATGCAAGACACAACCTGCATTAATGAAATCTACTTTAACTGAACGAACCTGGTGATAGTCTTTAATCAAAAACATCTCGAAAACTAGGTAACACGTAACATTTCATTTTATTTGGGGAACGACAAATAGGACCAACAATAAATAAAATAAATACTTTGTGATAACATAAATACCAGTAAGGAGTAGGAGAATGAGAAATTTAGGCACATGATGGGACTTAAGAATCGGTGTTATAGTTGTTGGCAAACCTGATAAATGATGTATCTGGTTCAAAACCTGCTGATGCCAATAAGTTTAATCAATGCTATCCATACAAAGTACTGTATCAACGCACCCTATCTTTTTCAATCATGCGTTATTTGGATTTTTATTGAGGACATTAATTATCCATCATGATAAGTAAAACAAAGTTTCATGACGTTTCGTGATCTAGAATCTCATCCCGTATTCAGATAAGCTAGAACCTAAAACATTACCAAGCAAAAATAAACTTGAACATAAGAAACGAAAGATATCCACTTAAGGGCACAAGGCCATCACTGAATCAGTTCGTCCGATTTAAGTTTCGATCAGTTTTGTACTCAGTTCGTCTTAAACCCTTGTGACGACTTTTACCCATGAGTGGGCGTGTTTCGTTTCTTGTGTTCAAGACTAATGTTGATCGGTAATGTAT
The DNA here is from genome assembly GCA_023375725.1 of Nephotettix cincticeps. Lineage (NCBI taxonomy): Eukaryota > Metazoa > Arthropoda > Insecta > Hemiptera > Cicadellidae > Nephotettix > Nephotettix cincticeps. The sequence goes on along the minus strand of CM041784.1, from coordinate 33,187,971 downwards.
TCTAACTGGTTCTAATGGTTCTAACTCACCTGTTAACGCAATCAGATTCCAGATCCTGAATCGCCAAATGGAAAAATTCCGTAAAAAAATCTAAATAACATTAAGCCACCTTCACCAACAATGAATTTCAGGCAAAGAAGATAATTATGTGGACCAGCGAAATATAGGTAAATACATTTAAATAGTAAATCTTGTTGCTTTGTGACTAACACAATTATTGAGAAAATTGTATAGTTAAACACCAACTTGGTAGTCTATGGCGACAAGACATTACTACGACCTTAGTCTATGTATATTCAGAATATTTTTAATGATGAAAAAATAGCCAAAGATTTAACACTCAAATACCACATTAAGAAATAATTAATATTTATAAGTATTTCCAAGGAATAAACTTTTTCTTTCTAGTTATAAAACACTTTATAATCCTCACGGACAGGAGTTTCATAATTTCACTAAGTATTATTTCCTGACTTAGTTGTAGTCCTCGGTGGTTTGTTTTGTTTTCACAAACCTGACTAACTGCTTTATTTACTTAGCGGTCACAAATGATTACTCTCCAATGTAAATCGATCATCATTTTTCTGGTAACTGTCTCAACCGACATTGTAAACAAACCAATAACTCTGCGTCCGAAACTCGTTAAATTCTCGTGCTCATAAACAAATCGTCCATTACGCTATTATGCCGAATAACTTGGGTTGGAAAGACTTAATAAAATAACAATGAGTTTCTGGCAAAGTAACTCACTCTCTTTTAAGTCTTTTTTCTTAACTAGAGTTTGTTTTATAAAGTAATATATAGCTTTCAGTAATATTAAGTATATAAATGTATATATATATATATATATATATATATTTATATATAAGTGTACAAAGTGTACAAGTATATAAGTTTTGAAATTATTCATTCATTCATTCGAAGGGGCGGATTTTCCCAAGGCGCTTCAGCTGTAGTGGCTTTTTGCGCACCCCTGAAAATTTTCTTTCCTGGAGAATCAGGAATCTTCTAAATGAAGAGACCTAGAAAACTGCAGCAACCTGTCGACGAGCTCGTCAGGAGACAGAAAACTACCCTTTACCAAATTGCCCAGAGTGGAGGACCATACCTCTGCCAGCCCTATACAATCAAAGAGTAGACGATCTGCAGTTTTCTCCTGCAGATAACATTTCCTACACAGAGGGTCACCGTCGAGACCCTCATGCGTAGTTGATACTTCCGCAGATTACCGTGACCAATGACAATATCTGTGCCAAGTTTGGCATCTTTCCTGCCAAGTTTCAGGAACCTTTTTGCAACCTGACGAGATGGAGAACAAAGATTAAGCTTACTTACTCTATGCAGGGAAAGTTCAGCCCATATTTTCTTATGACTATCCCTAGCCCAGGAATTGATAGTCTGAAAAGCCGCAGTGTCGGAAACACCACAAAAGGGTTGAGGACCACAAAGGGGGGATGATGCAGTCCTATTGGCCAGCCCGTCCGTACTTCATTACCATCCACCCCAGAGTGCCCTGGAACCCAACAAAGGGTGACTTCATTGTGTCTGCCTACACAAGACACAAGCTTAAAACAGTCCCACACAACCCTAGAGTTGAACTCAGCCGAGTCCAAAGCGTGTTATTCAGCTTCTATAATTGAAACAAGGCTATAAAAATACTGAATTTAAGAAAACATGGTTGCTTAGATCACTGACCGGACTTTGAACCCTTAACGGATCATGATAGAACAAAGATAGAACAGTGTGGAAGAAACAGGGACAAGGAAGAACGCAGTATATACCAAAGATAGAACAGTGTGGAAGAAACAGGGAACAGTGTGGAAGAAACAGGGACAGGGAAGAACGCAGTATAGCCAAAGATAGAACAGTGTGGAAGAAACAGGGACAAGGAAGAACGCAGTATAGCCAAATATAGAACAATGTGGAAGAAACAGGGACAGGGAAGAAGACAGTATAGCCAAATATAGAACAGTGTGGAAGAAACAAGGACAGGGAAGAAGGCAGTATAGCCGTCGTAGGTGGTTTTAAGGATACAAGCCATAGTTGGAAAAGGAAGATAATACCTGAACGAAGGTGGGATGAGCTGAGTAGCTCTCATGGAGTCATCTGACTGATTAGACTGAATCTGTAGAGACTCATGGAGGACAGTCAACTTCCCGACTACCCATCACTGCCACCATATGCATCGCGGGTACTTTATAAAGCGTTTAAGTTGAAGGGAAATTCTGAATCTAAATTTCATGAAATGATTGAAACATTTACGTAACAATGTAGATAATCTTTAAATTCATATGGGCGTTGGTTCTTAGCTATCTAGTAGTCAATTTTTTTATTTACTTTTGCAATGCGTCTTTGTTTTTAACTACACGACATTTAAGTAGGTGGAAAAACTCCTCCCGATTTCAAGTGATTACTTAATAGTTTACATAAAAAATTGAAGGTTTAAGCTTATATATTAATTATATCATGTTGTTGGTAATGCTATACTTATCTCTAATGCACAATATATGAACTATATTGAATTCGATAAAAAAAATCAGCATCGGTTGGCCTAGGGTCTGAGTGTAAATTAAAGAAATGCGAGGTACCGTAGCAGAATTTGTCAGTGGGTTAGCCAGAGGTGACCATTCGTGATCTGACAGGAGTCCCTGGCCGCTGGTAACAAACACATCACTTGGAATTGAAAACAAGAATGCATGTGGTCCATGGTACTTTCTCCATGGACCCCAAGGGGCGCAGTGAGGCGACTATGGGGAAAAAGGAATTTACATGAACACTAAGAAAGGTGATGCAGCCAACTCTAAATTAGCTAAGCATGCCTAGGATATTAATCAATAGTTCAAATGGGATGAAACAATAATTTTACATAGGGAATAATAACATACTCAAAAAAGAAAATTTGTAGAGACAGGTCTTATTAACGTTAATAAAACCCCAATCAGTCAAAGCAGCATTGAAGTAAGGCCTCTTTGATTCTCTTTTTAAATAAACACTTTTCAAATCAAATTTCACTCAAAACGCCCAAATTTTCAGCAAACCCGCAAGCTCACACCATATTATGCAACGCTGCAGGCACCCATGGGTACTTGGACGAATTTTCGACCGGCACTGTCATGGGAGGAAACATTTATGTTCTCATATTCGACCCATGTGTTTGTTATCATATACCCGGCCAGTTAACTTGGAGGCGGTGCGTAATGTTATTGTTTTTAGCATTTTACATTTTTAATTGCAACGGCCCTACGAGTGTTTTTAATTTGTCCAATAGACACTTCATTGCAAGTGCCCCTAGGGGTCCATGGAGGAAGCAACGACCACATGCATAGTGGTTCTCAATTCAATGTGACGTGAAATACATCTTTATTCACAATTTATTATTGACATTTATTGTCTTACAGGTTCCTTTTTTTGTAATCTTTGGTTTCAGGTAAGTTGGCTGAAGTAACCAATGACGTCAATACTAGCACCCCTAGCAGGCACGTACGTGGGTGGCCACCACTGGGACGGTGGAGGGGCAGTTAGTAGTGCTCCGATTCTCGATCTGATCGTACGCTATCTTGTTTCGCCTCACTAGCTCGGAAGCGGTTGTTTGTTGTGTTATCAATATATGTTTTGTATAGACAAGTAAGGTATTATTGACAACATGATATAATTAATATCTGTAACTTAAACGTTTAATTTTAATGTGATTTATTACGTTACTTCAAAACGGAGGAGTTTTCCACCTCCAGAAACGTTGTGAAGTTTAAAAATTCCTATTGGAAAAGCCCAATATAAAATATTTAATATTATAAGGTAAAACAATGGTAACGTGACGTATCGGAATGGTATCTCAAGGGTAACATTCTGGCCCAGTAAGCCACAGGTTGCTGGATCGACACCAGCGGCCTGCGACTCTTGTCAGATCACTAGTGGTCACCTCTGGCTAACCCACAGACAAATGCCGCTACGGAACCTTACTTTAATTAACCGCCTAGACCCTAGGACTATCTATGCTGATGAGCAGTTGAAGTTTTTTTAATGATAGAAAAAATTAAAGAGTTTTGATAAACATGTAAAACTTTGTTGCTTTGATGGTTTATATATATATTCTATTCATTTCAAATATAGACCATGGCTATTTCAAGTCGTACCTGAATCGTATGGGCAAAACTGGTTCACCGGATTGCACTTACTGCCCGGGCGTTCCCGACGATGCGGAGGACACTTTCTTCCGCTGCCCCCGTTGGGAAAGGCCCCACCTGGAGGCTGCACGAAAATTTAGTGTTTTTTCGTGGACACGGTCTACCACAAGATCTTTGAGGACGAGGGAAACTGGGATCGTTTGTCACAGTTTGTCCGGGGCGTCTTTCTAGAGATGAAAAACGATCTGGACCGCGAGGAGGCCCAGATCACTTAAAAAAATGCCTGGACATGGGGTGAGGCCCAAGGGCGTAAGCCAAATTCAAGCCTAGCTTGTTGTAATGTGACAAACAGTTCTAGGCTACAAACCTAAAGAGTAGAGGAGGTTTTTTTTAGAGGGCAACTCTGCTTCTTAGGGGAGTCCCACAATACAGGCTGGCCACCTGTGTGCATAAAGCATTTCTTCCGCCTCTCCCTAAAAAAATCCATTTCAAATATTAACAAACATATCGGTTTATATACATTTTTATTTTTAGAACATTATAATTTTATATGTATAAATTTCTAAGATGAGATATGATAATATACATTGAAGCAGGCCTCCGAGATCTTTGTACGTATAACTAAGATAACTTGGAATGATTGTAATAACTATGATTGTATTATCACTCATATTAAAACAATGATTTGGGAAAAACAAAACAATTACTTTAACAAATATTTGTCAGTTCAATTGAAATCCCCCACTTCTCACAAGTTAGGTGAGTGAAGTAAACAATTTAAACGCAGACCATTCCAGGAATCTTTAATTATTATCAACAGTTTCACAGGTTTTATTAGGAGTGTAAGTAATCAAAAAGTATTTTCAACTGAGCCCTTGTTTGGCTGAATTCTCCCTCTGTATATTTAACCCATGGAGGTAGTAGTTAAATAGAACAAACCTTCAAGTAGCAATTAACTTGACCCATTTTTTATCGTTTAAAGGATGATTGCATGAAATTGATTAGGTACGAGGTAGTTGGATAATTTTTTAAATTTGCTAGTAATGTATGAGGGCATAATATTATTTTATTTTTATTTCCCAAAAACTATTTTTATTACATGAAAAGGTTTTAAGTAAAAAAATATTTTTCAATTGGGGTCTATATTGTCTTTAAAAAATGTTTATTGGAAGAAGTAGTTTTTAAAGCTGTGCGTAATTTTTTCGCACTAAACTAACCCAGTTTTGATAAACAATATTCATGGACAATAAAGATTTTTTGGAGCGTCAGGATACTCGGAAAACTATGTGTGATACGTTATATGTAAATAATCATACATGGTAAAGTAAACAAACATGATAAGCTTTTTCCTTTTGGCATGTCCCAGAATTAATGCGTTAGCTTTGGAATTTAATGTACGGTGCGTGAGCGAGAATTTGTTTACTTCAACATCAGAGATAATTGGATGGACTCGGTTTGTAACGACGGTCTGGTGACACGAAATTAGCTTGGATCTGTCCAACAATATGTGGCAAATGAAGTCATTTGGTGACGGAGGGCGTAGGTTGCAACCTAAGTATAACTATTTGCTTTTGGAAGAATTTACTGTTTGAATCTTAGCACTATTTTTACTCTGTTAATGAAATTTATTTAAAAGATTTCATGTCTTTAAGTAATCTAGAATAGTTAAAAAGCTACTTAAAAACTGAAATTTACACAGTTTCTATGGGGTCCAGAATAAAAATAAATGAATACAAACGCTGAATATTAGATTATTCAATTATTCGGACGTAATTACATTTAAACTGGGGAACAAGCTGGTGCAGGACTTAGGTCCAATGGCTTCTCGCGAAGTTATACTGTTGTAATCCTGTAGGTCTAGTTTGAAGTAATGCATAAAACGGTTCCAATGGTATAGACAACCCTGGGATAAGAAGCTGCAACAGCAATAATGAAGAAAACTAGGATGTAGAACGTAAAACCTACCGTCTATAATTTATAGTCATTATAGGTCTAAAGCCTAGACCTTAGAGGCCAGTGTCTATAGCTTATAATCAAGCGTCCAGGGCTTTGGGTACAGCGTGAACAACTTAGTATCTAGGTATAATAAAGGTTAAGTAATACGTAAGAAAACAAGTCACGTTTAGTTCAATTTAAATGTTTTGTGTAAAATTCCTTTCCATTTTTGAATGAATTTAAAATCACTTAAATCTTGGAAAATTGTCTGAAACAACGAATTCAAACACCTCAAGCCTCGTAAATGCTTTACCTATTACGAAATATTTTAAATTACTAACGTTAATTAGAACACTGATTATGCGGATACTAACGTCTCAGGGCGTGTTTTCGTAACGAAGGAATTTAAAATCATTTAAACCTTGCCACACTATATAAAGTGGATTCAAATCCACTATATAAAGTATAAATTACTTTTTCTGTTACGAGGGAATTTAAACTCACTTAAATCTAGCAACATTGTCTGCAAAAGCAAACTCAAACATCCCAAGTTGTATAAAATGGTTTACCCGTTGTGAAGGAAGTAAAATCACTTAAATCTTGGAAAGCTGTTTGAAAACAACCGAATTAAAACATCTTAAGTAGGTAGTTTTAATGCTTCTTTTGATATTACAACAACATCTTTTTGTCCACAAGGACATGTCGGCGGTTGCATGACGGCCCATGTAATATAAGGCGCAATCCTGCTTTGAACTGGTCTGGGGAATTTCATATCTCGCAGGGAATTCCTGGCAGCACCCTGTGTTTATATACTACAATTACCTCATCATACCTGTGTGTGGTGTAAGCACAAACCACATTATCTAAATGTTTTTTTAAAACTATCTGTACTAAATAAATGATAAATAAATAAAAATTCATTTTTAAATTGTTCCTTGATTACAAAGCTGGAATTTAGAACAACTCTATAAAAAAGAAACAAAATAAATAATGTACTCGACAGTAACAGATATTTTAAAAATAACAAATAATAAACAAATGGATAAAAACAAGAAATTTAAGTATCCCCGTTACAGCAGACTTGCGTACTCAGCGAATATTATAAATATTATCCATATCAATAATATGACAATAATTAGTTAAATCAATATCTTTCGATACGTAAGAGGATTTCCTTACTCTATATGGTAACAGGTTTGCTGCTGTGAGGAAAACTGAAAGTAGGCAAATTGGCCATATGCCATTTAAATTATGAACAGATACCAAGTTTTATCAATATCTTTCCATAAACCTACCAAGAAAGGTACTATGACGTTTAAGCCAATGGTCGGATCTTAATTATATGAAGTTGAATAAAAGTTTCATCCTAAAATATAGGTTGGTAGGTGAAATATTAATTTTCCCTTATCCCCTTTAAGATTAACATTGGAGCCCCAAAATACAACGTGTGTTTAGACTTTTTAATATCTCGCTAACCGATGGAGGTAGAGCAATATTTTATCTTACTGAATTGTGTAGTATTTTGAACTGATTCTAATGACAAAAGATAAAATCTAAAATCTCTAAAAACGACATATGAACACGTAAAACCACAAGTTTTTGGTACAACCCCCCCTTTAAATACTCGTTCGCATTGGCCGATATATCTGTATTGCGAACTCGTCCGAGTAAAGGTATACACTATACCAAATGAAAATTTGTTCTCGATCGGGTCATTTTTACTAAAACTTTTGGGGAGTTTTCCTCTACTCCAATGGTTACCAAGATATTAGAAAGACTAAACACAGTATGTTGTATTTTGGGATTCCAATGTTAATATCATGGAGGATAAGGAAAAAATAATATTTCACTTACTAACCTGGCTGAAACTTATTATTTAGCTTCTTGTGGTTGAGATCCATCCATTTATGCTTAAAATCATAGTTGATGTGCTAATCATGGCATCTAAGTGGTATACTCTTTTCCATATATAAAATAGGTAAAGCTCCTTTATTTATGGACGGATAATAAAAATTAATAAAATAGATAATAAAACTTTCCCATATTAATCATATAGAGAATAAGCAAACTCCTTTATGTATGGGCATATGTTGATAAAAGTTAGTATATGGTCAAAATAAAATTTGTTTATAGTAAAAATGCCTACTTTCAGTGTTCCTCAAAACAACAATCCTGCATATTCTTTTCTATGTAACCTTTTGGAGGATGGGCATAATTATCTCTTATTTATTGACATATATCGATCAAACTTGTCATATATTATTATTGTCATATTATTGATTTAGAAATTCTCTTAGTATGTTGGTCTGCTGTGACGTGGTTAACTAATGGTTATAAATGTCAGCAAAAACCCGGGACATGGATTAATAGCACTATTGACATATATCGATCAAACTTGTCATATATTATTATTGTCATATTATTGATTTAGAAATTCTCTTAGTATGTTGGTCTGCTGTGACGTGGTTAACTAATGGTTATAAATGTCAGCAAAAACCCGGGACATGGATTAATAGCACTAACGAACGCTTGTTATCATTTTCCTCTATCTTGCGAGGGTTTTGCTAGTTTGGACGTTTGGTAAAACACGCACACCAAAAACGTCCGGATCCTTCATGTCACAGGCTCTGCAGATTGATCACCACTCACATTTGTACGTCGTTCTAGCCATTCCTTTCAGTGACGATTTCCGTGCCATTGATATAAAATATAAAAAACAGCTCGATGGGCTGTTGCCATACTTAATAAATTTTAGCTTTCAGTTAAACCATTCCAAATCAAATTTAAATATTGCTTCATGGTATAAATGATGAATAAACAGATTTTTATTTCACGATATACTGTTAAAACTCATGAATAATGAATAAAGATCTTGTTTATTTTACACAAACGTGTATTATTTATTGGGATTATCTATTAAGCTCGTATAACTACGAGTTTGGTTAAAACTGAGCAGCGGCGGAGGGATAGCCGGAAGTTTTGTATTTTGAGTAGCACAAAGAAGAAAGATTAAGACCTTTAGTTCGTTATACGACGACCCACCTATCTAATAATACTATTAGATAGGTGCTTAATCGGTAAAAAGGTATAGGGAAGTCTCAGGACGACTTGATAACTCTAAAAGGAAAAGAGATATCACAACCAAATTTGGTATATCGTTAGGCCTACAGGTATACGTGACACAGGTAAACAGGTATAATATATATGTCTTAAGACGACTTAATAACTTAAACAAGAAAATTAATATAAAAACCGAAATTGGCATATTATTTTGCCTACTGGTATTTGTAAGCAATTTTTTGTGAACATGATCATCGGGTATTGCCTGTGGTGGATGGCTCATGGGGAGTAACAGTATAAGGCCCCAACCATAAATTTCTACAATGTTTGGGTGAACGTCTGTATTATGAATAAATATTAGGTCACATTATTATCATTGTTCAAAAAGGTTATATAATATAATATGTTTTTAATGTGAAATTGACGCATGCAAAAATATATTATTTTACGGTTAAGATACAGTAAACGTCTTATGGTACTATATTCTTGTTCAGTAAAATGGCAAAAAACATTTTCTTTAATTTGATGATTTTTATTTTCTTCCTTTAAATATAGTGTACAGAAAATTGTATCGTATTGTTTCCATCAAAATTTTCGAGTTTGGGTTAAAATTGGATATATCCGTTTTGGGGCTTCCTGAATCCAAAATAGTAGTATCGGACTGAAGTCTGTCTGTTCAAACCCCGGGATCACATTGATCGTCAGATTTTTACGAAATTTAGTACACAATTGCACTTTGGTCATAGAGTATTTTTATATTTTCTTTTAATTTTTGATTTCTAAACAAATTTCCAGATTTTTTAAAATCCGTTCAAACTACTTTGATTAAAATTTCATGGTTAAAGTCCCAAATAACATTACACAACCCATATGTCTTTAAAATGAATATTTAAAAAGTTATATGCTTTTAAATGTAAACCATTTTTTTTATTATTTTCTGGTATAAATAATTTGACCATTGCCATTATAACAGGTTTTTAAACTTAAAAATGGAATTTATTATTCTATAATAAACGCATCCAGCGGAACATAAAATTGAAATGTCCATGGTCAACGCAATACGTTGTTTGAGAGCAGCAAATGATATTCTTAAGGAGAATAAAAATATCAATTTCTTCCTTATTTCTCAGCCGTTTACCATGTACCTAGGTATGCAGTGAGAGTTTATATTACCCAACAAACCCCTTTCAAAAACGTTTGGCAATACCTGTGGGGGTGGGCTAACACCCCAAAAAGTTTCAACAAATAATTTAACCTATTTTCTGTTGTTTTTAGTTTAAGAAATTAGATGATTATTTTGGAAACAAAAATTTTAATTTATGTTTAGGTAAACTTTAAACACGGTTGTAGTTGTACTTTCTCTCTTTATACATATTATATAGAGAAAGTGTTGCTTTAATCTAATGAACAGAAAATTATGCTTCAGTTCACTAATACCACTTTCTTACAATTTTTACTAGTGAATCATCTAAAAGGAAATATAATAATGAAATTCGTAACGATGCATAGCTAGGAATACTTTGCAACGGCAACGACAGTGTAGACTACAGGGAAATGATACATTCAATACTCTGAAAGATACGGCTTCTAATATAAACGTATCGTATCTCATTTTCTTAAGTGGTTACTGTGTTTTGTGGATATTTAAGAAATAAGGTAAACGTATGTAATTCTCTTATAGTGTATCTAGGGAATAAGTAAGTGTATCATCCCACTTCTTTCCATATGGAATGACTATGTACGTGCCCTTTGTAATTTCAAAAGGTGTCTCAGAGAAACAATTCAATTCATTGTCTATACACAGTGTGTTTGTGAAAAACAGTTTCAAAAATGTGGATACCTTTATTTGTATGGAAAACTGAAATTTTTTAACCTGGTCGTTGTCAACGTTTATTCGAAAATATCTTAAACCCTGTTCTGTTAATAGAAATGACAAAACCAACTGTTGATTTGATTTATTTACAAAAAAAACATATCATCGGAAGGTTGACTTTTAAATTTTCGACTCTAATCATAAAGAGAATTACAAAGTTATAAATTGAGTAAACAAAAACTTAATTTAATTTTTGTTTGCCGAAAACAGATAGTTGTTATTATTTCACCATTTTAACTATTGCATCACACAGTTTTATTTTATTTTTCGCAAATTAACAATTTTTACGGTTTTTATTACAAAAATTAAACCTAGGTGAAACAAAAAAAAAGAATTTACCAAACACAAAAAATCAACTTAATAAACAATTAATATATTTTGAATTTCATTAAAACTCATGTACAGAGTAAACACGTTTTCCATCCACCAGGGAATATCTTAAAGAGTTTAGAAATAATATATGATCCTCAATTTGCATAATATATATGGGGAGTTTATTAAATAATTTTGGCATAAGCTTTGAGGGAGTGAAACTGTTATGTAAAAATTTAAATTTATAGTATTTATATGAGAATTTTGCCAATGTTGGATTCTTTTTTGAGTTGTATGATAAAGAAAATTGTCACCAGTTAGAATAAAAATCAAGTCAGATTTAGTGTTAGAGAATTTCAAGATATTTTATATTTAGGATATTTTTATATAAAGGACAATTATAAGGATTCTTTTGTATCCTAGGAACTGTTTACCTTGCATCCATCCCCAGTTACGCTACTATAGTACAGTGGGGTAAAATTTTCGTCAAGCACCCACGTGTGGTACAATTCCGTGTGACAACCTTAACACGTATAACAATCCGGACGAGTTTATTTAGGTTAATAATAGCTTAAATAAACCACTAAATAACTCAAGTACCAGTACTATCTTAAAATGCAACAGTTAAGACTTATGGAACAGAATTAGTCGAATTTTAACAAGTATCGTTGGGAAAACTCAAACCTAAACCGTTCTTCCCCAAGAAACTTCGATCTAAAACGAGTTGCTCGCTACTTTACAATATATCTCGCCTACAATACAAAGTTTTCCTTCGAGTTAGTTTAAAAGTGTTGACAACTTATTATGAAAACACGAAGTGGCCATTTCTTGAATAATAAAAACAGGGCATATTTTAGTAAATGTGTAAAGGGATTTCTGAGGCTGCGTCTTCGTGAGACTTCGCTTCAACAATCGGAAAGCTCGGAAAGTTTGCGCTTTCTATCAGAATTTATGGATCCAGATACATAAAAAACTGAAATTTGATAGACATTTCATCAAATGGTTGGACAAATGGTTTCAAAAAAGTTGGCCACGAAAAATGACCATTTATATGTTATAGTTGTAGGAAAGGGATTTTAGGACCGAAAATGGTAGGGAGATGACACTTGGGTCACCAGGAGAGGGAACGGGAACCCACTCCAAATCCTAACAACAGGCCATTGGTGTCATTTTGTGGATGAATTCAAGCCTGAAATCCAGAATTATTAAGCAAAAAAATAATGAAAATAAGAGTTTACTTTCTTTTATAAGAAAATACAAATACAATACACGTAAAATATAACTTTCCAGATCAGATAAAAATAAAAATAAAAATGCCTCTACAACTAAAAATACCCCCTTCACAGCAGACCTGCGTAATCAAAGAATTTTCAAATCAATAATATAATATTATGTGTCATGTTTTAACACAATTGGTCGATAAAATATGAGAGTTAGTTATTTGCCTATTCTCCATAAGATTAACATGGAAAAGAGTATGAAGGTTTGTCATTGTGAGGAACACTGTAAGTCGGCATTTCTAGCATAAACAATTTTTATTTTGAGAATTTATACCAAGTTTTATCAACATCTGTCCATAAATAAAGGAGTTTTCCTATTCTCCATATGATTAACATGGGAAAAGTTACAGGTTAGCTTCTATGATAAACACATAAACTATGATTTTTAAGCATAAATGGATAGATCTCAACCAAATGAAGGTAAATACCAAGTTTAATCCAAAATATTGATTAGAAAGTGAAATATTAATTTTTATTTATCCTCTAAGAGATTAACATTAGAGCCCCAAAATACAACGTGTTTGGATTTTTTAACATCTTGGTAACCATTGAAGATAGAGAAAAACTTTAAGGTACTAAATTGTTCGGGTTTTTAAAACTAATTCTAATGGTAAAAGATAAAAATTTAAATTACATATGACAAACTATAAAAGCCCAATTTTGTAGTACAAACCCTCCCCCGAACTATCCGTTATGATTAACCGATATGTCTGGATTACGAACTTGTCCGGGCAAATGTAGGAATACACGTCTCTACCAAATTTGATCTTGATCGGATCATTTTTACGAGAGTTATCATGTTCACACACACACACACACACACACACACACACACACACACACACACACACACACACACACACACACACACACACACACACACACACACACACCCACATTTATATATATATATATATATATATATATACTTTAACGACTATTGTTTTTGGCCTCTGGACACCTCAAAACAAAACAATAACATGGTCCCGGGCTTAAGTCTTGAAGTCTTGCCATGAGACCTTAGGTAACTTCTTTCCCATGGGAAATTCGCTAAAAGAATACAAAGAGAAGAAAAAATAAAAATAACTGTACAAAATAGATGGCCTAGTTTTAACAGTTTAAATTACGAAGTATTTGAAAGCTAAAATAAAATCATTTCTCCAAAAACTAAAAAGGACTTCTTAGTGTACGGTAAGTTATTTCGTCCAATTTTCAATAGTAATTTAAATAATAAAATTAATTATGATTATGTTGTAGGCATTTGGGAATATATATAGCTCATGGTGATGGACAGTAGTGGATTTCTTTGTAAAAAGATTATTTATAAAGTTTTTTACAAGTTTAATTATAATTGTGAATTCGTAAGATGTACTACAAGGTACGCAACGGTACTGGTACATAATGTACCACTAGGGTATAGTAGAATTAACAATACCAGATTTTATAATGTAGGGACCGATTTCAACAACTAATCGTCTTACAACTACCACATCTGAGTCTAGTTCTCATAAATGTTAATACCAACATATAAATGGTATTCCGAAAGAAAGTATAAAGGAGCGTGGGGTAGCGTGGGTGCCCACCCACGCTGCCCCATTATGGGTTATCTATATCAGTAATATTTGTGATTTGTCTGTACAATGCTTGGAATTATGATATTTTGGTTTTTTGTGGGTCTTATCTCAATTTGTCTTTATCTGTGTATCTTTCTGTAACGCTAAACAATACATTTGTGTTTGACTCTTTCGTCAAAGCTAAAGCCCCCACAGTGTTTGTTATGAAACCTATTTTTCTTATTCTTATTCTTACCTTTTGGAAAAGGTTTTTGTTTACCTTAAACTGACCAAAAGACGAAGACGGAGACTCAAAGACAACTCACTCCGTGACGTCCACACTCCGTGACGAGTGGACGTATTTGGTTTCTTAAGTGTGTAATGTTTAGTGAATGGTTTGTGTGTAAGTTTTTTGACTGCTTTAAACTTTTATGTTTTCAGCTTTATACCGGTTTGGTCCGGATTATATGTTAATTAATTGTGCTATGTTTTAGATTATTATTTCATAATAATCATAATAAAGAAACATTAATAATGTTACAAGTTAAATCTAATTTATCCAACTGCAAATTTTGTAACCTAAAACTAATTATCCACGGTGAGAACTAACTTATTTTTTATTGTCCTTATCACTCGTAGAATTAAATATTTCGGGCTAAATTTTGTAAAGAAAGTATATTTTCTACATAACACAGAACAAAAAATCGTACAATCCGTACAAGGACGGGTATAGGCTACTAGTCAGTTACTAAAAATGCACGGAGGGAGTGCCTGTCTCAACCACCCCAGGCTGATTCAGAGTCGATGCTAATTTACAAGTAAAATAACCTATCTTGGAATAGTTTACTTAGCTGAAACAAACCTCTCCAAATTTGCATTCTTTCCATCTTAGGAGGTATACCCTATACGCTGCCACCCCTCATACAGGATGGAAAATGAGCATAAATACGCAGTTGCACTCCTTAATATATCTATATTTTTTGCACTTTCTTACTCTAAATATTTACCAATCTAAAAAAAATAAGTTAAAGGGTAAATATTGTTATTAGCTATCCAGGTACGTAGTTTAATCCAAGTATGAATAAGAACGAGTGTAGGACGATTGCGGTGTACTCTTGTTAATGACTAAGGCTGTCATGTTCCTACACAGGACTATTAGCGATAATATAGCGATGAAATTAGGGTGAATAGTATCCAAAAAAATGGAATTATATAAAACTTAAAAGCAGAATAACAAAAGAGCTGCATCCATGATGTGGATGGGATTGACGTATGTAATGGAGCCGACATATCAAATGCATTTGCTGAATATTTTAATACTGTATATACTCAGTAAGTCAGGACTACTCCCACCGCGGGTGCAGCGGATGCTGGTTCTTCCCTCCTGGATGTCCAGCATTTTGACATTGGTAGTGTCTGAAGATGACGTGCGTTGGTCAATTAACCAACTTAAATCCAAGAAATCTGTAGGGCCAGATCTGTTGCCACCTTCCATTGTGAAGGATTGCATTGATTCTTTCGTCAAGCCGTTAACCTTTATTTTTTATTTAAGGTTAGGATACAATATATTTCCTGAGCTTTGAAAATGTACAAAAGTGACACCCATGATCACAAAATGCAAACCCTTAGGTTTACTTTCTACACCAGTAAAGATTTTTGAGAAAATAGTTTATGAGTTTTACAAGTATACTATTGCAAAAATATATATCCTATAGGCAATATGATAATATAATATATTATATAATATAATAATTATCCTGCAGACAATATGGTTATATACCAAATAAATCAGTAGAAAATAATCTTTTGAATCTTTCTAAATTTGTTCATGCTGGCCTTGATTTTAAGATCCAGACGGATTGCCTGTATTTGGACTTGACAAAGGTGTTAGGAAAAGTCGATCATCAGATTCTCTTGAGTAAATTTTGGATTTCACCGATATGGATTTTCCAAAATATTATAGTTTTTTTAGTCATATATAGACAATAGATCTCAGTTTGTGTTATATGGAAGATTTCAGTCAAGTACTTATACAGCTCAGTCAGGTGTCCCACAAGGGTCATCCTGGACCTTATCTCTTTAATATAATGATTAATGACATTGATTATGAGGTAAAGAAATCGAAACGTTTTCTCTTTGTTGATGACTTAAAATTTTCAAATTAATACGTTGTTCTGGAGATGCAGAAGCTTTGCAGTTGGATTTGGAGAAGTTGTCAGGTGGGCAGAGGAAAACAGGATGAAATTCAACATAAAAAATGTGTAACATTGCTTTTTATGAGAAATCTTAATCCCGAAATTTTGAATTATGGTATAAATAGAGTTGGGATAAAGAGATTAGATGAGACTAATGATTTGGGCGTCACTTATAGCACTTCTCTCTGTTTACATATAATTCTCTATTTCTCTAACAGCATATAATTAATATTGTTCCATCAGCTGATAGATTGTTTGAGTTTTTATTTCGTAGCAGTGTTCACTTTGCATACATTTCAATCCTGCGCAGTTTTCATTATACGTTTCTCAGATCTAGGCTTGGATTTGCTGCCTGTGTGTGAAGTCGCGTTTTCAAAGTTAATTCTGATTTATTGAAAAGCTACAATTTAATTTCCTCATATTTGTGTATTTTAAATGTTATTATGCATATACACATCAAGTTCCGTATGACAATTTATTGTTATTATTTAAAACTTCAAACAGATTTGACAAAGAAAGAAACTGATCTCTGATGATTCTTTTTCAGTTGATCAATGGAATGTTGAATGCCCAGAATATTTGTAACTGAGCGTATCATTTCGTGTTCTATTTCAACAGAAACTATGTCTTTACTTGCCGTACCCTAGGCGCGTACGTTGACCCATACGAAATATCCTTGGCACCGGCTAATGCGGTTTTATAATGAAATATTAGATTGTGCTTTTTAAATAATATGGTTTTAGATATTTTTTATACCAGTAAAATTCAATTCAATACTATTATTTTTATTACATAAAAATATAATCATTCAGTTTCAATCTGTAAATAGTTTAAAACAACTACACTAGACTACTATGTTATAAATATGGGAGGGTTTCAATAATCTGAAATGAGCTAACTATTTGAAATTTGTACTGTCATTTAGGTACAAGTTTTGACATGATTATCATACTGTAATATTTATCTTTATCTTTATTCGTGTATTTACTGCGTACTGGCTTCATTCGAAATTCTGTGGCCCAGTGGTTAAAGGTATTGACAACAACATAGTGAGTTCAAATCCTTATTTTTCTAAGTGTACAACATAGTTATCTCTGTTTCTGCGTACAACATAGTTATCTCTGTTTCTGCTGGCTCATCCCTTTCTTTGTTTGGAACATACCTCTCAGAGAGCAGTAGTCTGTATTTGCAGACAGACTATCCTTTAGACGTTCTTGATTGTTAACGTTTTTGTTTTTGAATAAGTTACGAATTCTATTTCGTCCTCAAATGATAAAAAACGCTTTATCTCTGGATACTAAATAATGAAATCTACTATATTCTACTAGAATGTGTCATAAAATTGTACTGCAATGAAAATATATACCAATTAATAACAATTATTTTTATACATAAATGTTTTTGGGTCAGGTATCTGACAACACCACGGTTTTCTAAAGAGACGAACTCAAAGGCTGTGATTAAGGATTGATAAAATTTTTGCCCTTATTCCGCCCTCAATACTTTCAGACTATAAAGGGTTTAAATTATCTGTACCGACAGGTGCTCCTGTAGTTATATTAGCAATTACGTTATACAAAGTCATATAGTTAATTCTTACAGTTGTCAAGTGTCTTGTTTTAGTTATTCGTACCCACAGTATCCACGTGGTTTTAAGATCAATCCATCAAACCAATTACCTAAAGATCACAGTGTATATGTTTAAATTAAAGGAAAAATTGACCTCACAGTCTATTCACATAAATAAAACAAATTTTTCTCCATTTTGTAATGAAATAAATTTAATTCGAATCATTATAAAAACCAACCAATTTTCTTTAGTCTAAAATTTCAAGTTAACAACTTTTAGAGGATGATCAACTTCACCAAAAAGGTAATAGTTGTATATAATGAGTTGGGTTTGAGATAGGTGTGTATGTATAACCAACCATCTTTTCAACCTTCTTCTAGTTCTGGGATGATACCAACTGGCACAAATGTGAGCCGAGGCTTCAACTGTCATTCCTGAGTATCACAATTTTTACGAGACGTAAAAGGATAGACCCAATCCTTTTATATTTCATAATTGAATCCAAAGAACAAGTATAAATTTATGGAACCGAATTAGAAAACGTCATTTCGTCTTGTATACGAACACAACCATCTTTAGCATTATATCCAAATGGAATAGTTGTTTTACAGATTTGCCTTCAACACCGGTAGGTAAGGCGCAAAAGACTTGGCCAAATCTACACTAGGAGTGTGGTGCAGGAATTTAATTATCAAGAAATCGATGGGACCTAATCAATGAGCCCACCGGCAACTTCCCGCTAACGCACTCCTCCCTCGATCCATATTTCCTACTTATCGGCAAAAGTTTTCGAGATGGTATTTTTCCTTTTCTCAAGCCTTGTCAAAACACGTTAATAATCCCGCTGTTCATGTATTACAGGGGTTATTCCTTGTAAACAGTGTAAATTCCCGTTTGGGGGGGGGGAAATTTCAGTTTCTTATGTATATTTTTTAACAGTATATTGTTGTTGTATATATTTCTTGAAATAAAGGTATTATTATTAGTACAGACAGTCCTAATTGCGTATAATGTTCAATACAATTCCAGGTTAGTTCTAGGGGATAAGGGAGAGGGTTTATAGTGTGTTAGTCCTACACTACCAGGTATCCATGTTGTGCGTTAGCATTACCTTTTTCTCCTCAAAAAATCTACGACCTGACAATGATAGGAAAGGTGGCTAATTTAAAACAAACTCTTATCCAAATACACCCACAGTGTTTTGATGTATTTTGACTAATTAATAACAAGGTAGTCAATGTGTTCTATGTTTAATTGTTTGTTGTTGAGTTGGGATTTGCTCAGTACTCTATTTAAAAACTGCTCTGTTCAATACTTATTGTCACCTCTACACACTTGCCAAAGAAGTGGCTACCCATTATGTACTAGATATAATGTTCGTGTATAGTACAAGAATTGTTTACTAAAATAACTTAAATTTTCCGTAAGTTTTAAGATCCGAATACACATTCGTGTTTTGATTACACGTTGGTCGTTATATTCTTTATGTTGTATACTATTTAAATTTATGTATTTATGTTGTGTATATTTTGGAACATAAATTTACTATTTATTTAATAAAACGCCGAAACCTTTTTATAAAGAGATTAGGAGATTCGTAATTAAATACAAAATATATATACTCAAGACTTTGTATATCAAAAAGAATAAATTGGGCAGACAGGAACGTTACGTAATTAAAAAAGAAGACATTTTTAAGCTTTTTGACTAAACGGCCGAAAAAGCTGTTGCAGCAATGGGCGGCCATGTTTTTATCCTCTGTTATTAGTAAGATGGCAACATAAGATTTTCTGTGTGTTAGAGTTTGTTGAAAAACTGAGTCTCTTATTACAGTGCAGCGGGTTTTTGCATTCAATTCTTTATCAAACGAAACTAGAAAAATCATAACTTGTTGGGTTTACACTGTCTTGAAACTGCCCAAACCAATCACTATCTATTATCCTGCTTTCAATATTTTGATATTGTAAGTAAAGGTAAAAGAAAACAAACAGGTCACCCACGTGTGTCAGACGATGTTGTGAGAGGAATAGAAGACAGTTTCGTTTGCAGTCCAAAAAATCCACTGTCAAAGCTAGTAGAGAACTCGAAATACCCCAAACGACTGTAATGAGAGTTTTGAGACTTTTGCTCTGAAAGACTTGCCGCATGCAAATTATACACTGTACAAGTTGTATATGACAATGTAAAGACAATGGGTAAAATGTACAGGCTCTCATTTCCAATGAAAGAAAGCGTGTTGAATGTTTTTATAAATTAGATGTATTCCACATAGCACAAGGGAAACATGCTATGAGTATTTCTATTTAGTGTAAAGAGCCCTATTATGCGACAACACTCGAGTGGCTTGTGGCCACGACTTCTCAGTCACTAGGGTAGGCCACAGCTGTGATTAGGGTTGGCGACAAGTCGTGACAGAAGGACTTACAATTGTCTCGGTATGAATAATGTCGTCGTCGAGTTAAGAAGACGACCTACTTCTTTTGCTTTACTAAATCGTCGGAAACAGAGGAGAAACAAAAGTATTGGGGTCCATCCGTTTCTTAAAGAGAGATCGTCAATAGGACTCTTTTACATCCTTTTATAATGACCTAAGAGATGGTGAAAATAGTTTTTTCCAAACTTAAAAACGCTCTTTTGATAAACCTTTTGAAAAATGGCTCTAGAATCTTAAGAATCCATCGGTTCGTTACTTTTTGGACATAATGACTACTGCAAGACGCGACCAGCACCAATTACGCTGTGGCTCATGACTCTGGCTAGGTATAATAAGCTCCATATGATAACATATTCTCCGCTGTCTCCGTGACAGTCACCTTGACCCGCCAACAGTAGCTAGGGTCCGCGACTCGAATGGCCAGTCGCGTGCCTCGCAACCATGGTTGCGTCGCCGAATAGACTCCTTTTGACAACCTGGCCCGCTAAGAGTGGTTTCTGAGCAGTCGCGGTCGCGAGCCACGTGATTGGCGTCGCATAATAAGGTTCGAAATAAAACTTGGACTGTTTTGCTAAACGGATTAAAAACATATTTGTTTTTGATTTATACATTTTGAGATACAAAGTCCGAACTGGGTACACATTTTAAATATTACCATATATTTTGGTACATTTATGTTATTAAATCCTAAAATGGCACTGCATACATGATTCAAGTGTGAGAGATGGAATGAACAGCGAGTGTCACTCTGATCGGTGTCGCAATCCATCCTGACAACATCATCGGCGCTATGTTCCAGGGAGAGAACATGTGGAAGATGTGGAATCCATACTTGGGTAAAAAATATTTATCTCAATCACCTTTAGCACTATGATGATCACTCTAAATAGGAAAGCCCCAGCAGCGTATAATCAAAAGTCTAGCCAGGAGTAATATACGAAACAGTTTCGGGCTAGTCCTAGGAAATGAGGGGGGGTTTAGTGGGTACGAGTCCCCCACTTTGAGAAACATTCACCGGTGTGAATTAGCATTACATAATACTCATCCCCCCAAAACATTTTAAAAATAAAAATAGTACACTCGGTATAACGAGTCTGACAGCAACGACAGATTGACAGAAAAAACACACAGAGAAATCTTAAAGTACAGATTAAAGATCTTTGAACTTAACGCATGTATATATTCAAAATAGAGACATGTTGAAATATATACGAATATGCTCAAATTGGAAATATATTCCAGTGATGAAGATTAAAAAGTAGAGAAGCTATTTAAAAAAATGGGGGATGGAATTGCCACTTGAGGGTATTTAACAGTGTACGAGTATGGGTACTAATTGGAACCTATATGTAAAGACATCTGTTTGCATATCCTGTGTCGTGAGTGGCTGAGTGTGAGTAATGTAGTATGTAGAGGTTTATGCTAATAATGGAAATGCAAATGTCCTCGATGTTACTATATATGTAATTTAGTGAGTGGGTATACGTGGACATTGATAAGGTACTATGTTCATACAGTGAATGCCAAAGAGACCGATCCCCGTCACACAGCCCCAAACCTTGCCAGCTTTGATGGCGTGAAAATTTGATATATTGAGGCTAACTAATCTTGTAATTTGCTGCTATAACATAAGAAACTCATTTAAATGATTTGACCGAGAGAGTCTTGTGAATTGCACATTGAGTTGGAACAGCTCAATGTGTAAGGTAATATCATTTAAATGTCCTAAAATAATTGGTGAAATCCCCGGGTTTACCTACTGTTCCCTAGGATTCCCTCACTTAAACTACGTTACCACATATTCGTCAGTGAAGAAACGACACCTAAAAACTACAATCACCCGGAGACCTCATACAGACCATCCTTTTATGATGATTGTTCTGAAGGAAGAACCCTACAACATTAAAGACGCAACTACCATGACACGGCGGACTGGATCTTTCGTTGACCGAACCGGTTTCTCACTATATAAAGTGGAGCTAGCCACCACAGTAGGACCTATATTGACAGAAGAACAGAAAATACAGATCGGTCAAAGGATGAAACTTTGGTGGAAGGATAAAAAGAACAAGGAGAATATTTTAATTACTTAACGCTAACGTGAAGAAAAACATAATTAAATTCTATAATACGAGCAAGGTTTGTATATAGTGTATATATATATTTGCACACGGATCTCGAAAACGGCACTAAGGATTTTCTTTAAATTTTGGAAATAACTAATTTCTGAGTAGAAAATAAGTTCTAGATGGGTCTAATGTCCAGGAATATTCTTGTTTTCTTGTAATATTAAGTTTATAAGCTGTTTACAGCTGTTTATAACCGTTTGACAGTTTTTGATTGAAGATGGTGGCAAACAATATGTGAATAGAGGTTTTGCATTAATATTTATTTTATGTATGTAATAAATGAAAAAATTATCAAATTACTAAACAATTTGCAAAAACTAAAGGGTAAAATAGCTGTGCGAAATAAAAGCAGAGAAAATTATTTCCAAAATCTTTTGTGTTTTGAAAGAAAACGTATTTATTCTATTGCTTGAAGCCACTGTAACAAACCAATTAACTGGTGTAAATTATATTTATCTTTTGCCTTTCAATCCTCATTCCTTTTCTAGCAAAATCAGATCACAGGATAATAATAACAAACTGTATGGACATTTAAATTCAGTATAAGATTAGCTAAAACAATTGAGGTTGTCCAAAAACTCTTAAATGACGACGACAACTTGGCCGACGCCATAGCTCAGTTAGTAGCGCTCAGGTCTCACGTACGTAAGGTCGCGTGATCGATCCTCACCCGAGGGCTATATTTTTGTTCAGTATTTATGCCATATTAATTAAGGGGTATGAAAACGGTTTTATTTCAACCACATAAATGTTTTCATTGAGCAGTAAATTTGTTTTAATTTTGCTAATTAACTTGTAAAAACATGTCATATTCTATCCGAGCAAAGCTCGGTCACCTGGTACTAATAGTTAAATTGAATAACGCCAAACACCAAAAACGGCAATTCTGCTGCTACAGAGTATTTTTCTATATCTTGTAGTATTTTTACTCTCCCCGCCCGGATTCAACGGTTGAATCCAATCCAGAACCTAATTAGGAAAGTGAAACGTTTCCGAAATCTCGGCTAAACTGTTAAAGCCTGTAAAAGCCGGCTGGCCCTCCTGGCATAACGGGCTCCAAACCCTCTCGTCCCCGTTAAATCCGTCAGAAAACAGCGACACTGTATCAGTCCTCACAAAAATATACCTTTCCTAACTATAACATGTGAGCAAAAAACATGACAGTTTTAAAAGTGAAACTATTCAAGAACAAAAGAGAGTGTATTACTGTAAATACAAATTTTAATATTTACATGATTTTTCCATTTATTTTTTTTTATGATGTCTCTCAAGCTATGTCCATTTACACCGACACATATACAAACAGACTTCCCATATTTTCTGTAAACTTGCCGTTATTTTTCGTAACATTTATTGAGGAATAGCAGCAACCTCATGTCTTATGCACTGCTTAAGTTCATCTATATCGCGGGGCTTGTACAAAAAAACTACTATTCAGATATCCCCTTAGCCCAAAGTGACATGACGTAACGTATGGGTCACACGATCGCCACTGGACATCAATTAATCGTGAAATCAAGTGTCCCGGAAACAACTGACGTAAACAGTCTTAAAGGGTCCCGATGTATGACAAGTATTCTCATCAGTCTGAGACCAGCTAGCTTTGTTGTCGATTCCTAAAAGGCGTAACTGGGGTATGAAAATTCCCTAATCATTGCCACATACTGAGCTGAATTTACAGTGACAGTTCTTCCCTAATTGTACTCGAAAATTACAACCCATGATTGAAAATTGTGTTGGTGATGATCCATGGTAACTAACCTAATATCATCTTTGGCAACACTTCAAACAGGTATTTTGGAACATATAAACTTTGAAGTATTCAAATAAATTTTGTTAAGTCCAAACTAGATCAAAACCCATGTGCTTAAATTTACTGATAAATATATAAATAAAATACACAAGGCTGGTACAAGGTTCAAGGCTGAAAAAAGTTTTGGGTTTTAACTTGTACAGTTATTGAGAAATGATAGATTAGATATAAAAAACATAGCTCTCGGGAAACAAGTTTGAACTTACTTGGTACGGTAGTTATGATGTTCCTGGAGAGTAAGAATGTCTTGATTCGCTGTTAATAAATATTAATAAATAAATAGTTTTATTTAATTTATTTTATAAATCAATAAATAAATTTTGGTAATACAAACATAGTACCAAACATCATATTTTTAATCTGATGGAGAAACCAAAAAGAAAAGTGTTAATATTTTTAGATGACTTATTTCGTCACATGTCCTATGTTTTAGATGTTTATGCGTTTAGTCAGATTTAAATCATGAATATGATAAAATATTTATGTTTTTTTTATTAATTCTGAGGTACTGAACCCTCTTATAGTTTATTCAGTTTACTAGTCTTATAGAAGAATAAAATTTTGAAATTAAATAGTAAAAAATAAATTGTAAGCTATCTAAACTTAAAAATCAACACACTTACAGTCCAAAAATCACTACATGGCACTGTTCATAACTTTCCTGTTAGAAAATTTGTTTAAAGCCCCTGTACTTGTAATGCTTGTAGTTCACAATGTTGGTAACAAATTAATTTAATATACAGAGGTTGCAGGACGTGCGGTGGCCACACTGGGTGATATTCGAATGCGCGTCACACTACATCCAACATGCATCAACGAGTTTAATTATCAACTTGTTCATACAACTCAAACACCACTTTCATTACCTTCACACGGCTTAACATAGATTTAACTTGTATCAAACGAGAAAACTTACCTTTTAAGGGATGAGGGTAAAACAGAATTTTGGAATTTGGTTAAATTGAAAAAAAAATCTAAACTTGTGTTTAAAAATCATTAACGTTTTCATTTTGTCTTCTCGAATCTTGCAAATCCACGTATCAGTTATATTTTCCAATCAGTTCATTTTTTCAGGAATAGGTTAACACTTAACCTTTTATGTATTACTCTTGTCAGATCTAAGTTAGAATTTGATTTTCATATATGGAATCCTCATCAACACTTTTTAGTTGATATGGTTGAGCAAATACAGGCAAAGCTTCTACGATTTTTATATTTTAAAGAGTTTCGGTTTCACCCATTTTTTTATCCACCCAGTTACAGTTACCACCCAGTTTGGGAATCATCCGAATGGTTCACAGATAATGTCTGGTTTTTAGGATTTAAGAATGTCAGTTAACTTCTTAGAGTCCCCGCACTCATTCTAGTTGATAACTGATAGTAATCTATTTATTGAGAATTTTTAATATAGATAGTTACGTGATCAATTTATTAGTGATTTTAGTCAGAGACACCAGAAATAATTATTTAGCTGTGTTTCTAGAAGAAGATAATTCCATTAAGTCAGTGTGGAAAACTTTGAAAAGTCAAGGTGCGGGGAAAGAAAGTAAAAGTTTATCAGATCCTGTAGTAGATGTAAATGAATTGAATAGTTATTTTTGTGGTTCAGATAATAGAATAAATAATGATTTATTTGATTTTTATAATACCTTAGGAGGACTAGAGAATTTTACTTTTAACAAAGTTACTGTTGATATAATTGAGAAAGTTTTCAGTTATTACTTCGAATGCAATAAGAAGTGATGGAATTAACCTCAAGTTTATTAGGTTAATACTTGGTGATATAAAAATTGTATTATATTATTTGTATAATTTTTCTATTAAGAATAGTGAGTATCCCAATCAATGGACACGTGCGTTGATTTTACCCTTACCTAAAGTTAAATCACTTAAGAATGTAAAAATTATTGAAATATTATTATTTAATGTGTGTTTGGTAAAGTGTTAGATAAATTGGTGTATCTTCAAATTACAAAGTATGTTAACGATAGTAATATTCTTTACAAATATCAGTCAAATTACAGATCATCATATAGTACGCAAACAGCGTTTGTAAAAATAACAGATGATGTTAGAAAATCCATGGATGAGAGGAAGTTAACAGTATTGTTATTACTCGATTTAAGCCGTGCCTTTGATTGTGTTTGTCATAAACTTCTGTTTCTATTTTCAGATCTTACAATTTTAGTACAAATGTTAAAATGTGGGTTGACTCGTATTTAGAAAATAGATTGATTATAAAGAGTGAAAACCGTCAATGGAACGTTATCAGACTGGGAATTGAATGCAGTAGGAGTTCCACAAGGTTCGTCGTTATCTGCAATGCTGTTCTCATTGTACATTAATAAGATAAATGATTCCTTTATTTTTTGTAGGTCAATGTTATACGCAGATGATTTACAAATGTATATTTATTGTGACATCAATGATTTTGATAAAACAATAGAGATGTTAAATGTAGACTTAATGACGTTGTTTAGATGGTGTACCGACCATGGCATCAGTTTAAATATTGAAAAATGTAAACAAAGGTACCCGTAGAATGTTAAGTAATGTAAATATTAACAATGTCCGTTGTAAAATCTGTTCGTTTAAATGGTGTAGTTTTAAAAGATGAAAAAACATTAGTCAATTTAGTCTTACCCCTAAATTGATTAATTTGATCAAACTTTATCGTGGGTAGAGCCAGTGGAATATGTACATAAAAAGGTATATTAAATTTTATATCAGTTGAAAAGAATATGTTTAGACCACTTAAAAACTTACTTGATCTACTCTAAGTTTTCCAATATTTGTTTATGCGTTAGCTGCTTACTGTGCCATTAGTGAAACTTTAATATCGAAAATGCAGAGAGTTCAGAAGATATGTTTTTAAGTTACCTCTTGACGAACA
Organism: Nephotettix cincticeps; assembly: GCA_023375725.1. Lineage (NCBI taxonomy): Eukaryota > Metazoa > Arthropoda > Insecta > Hemiptera > Cicadellidae > Nephotettix > Nephotettix cincticeps. The sequence goes on along the minus strand of CM041784.1, from coordinate 33,160,800 downwards.
TGTAACACCTAATTATAAGGAACTAGGATAGCTCAAGATAAAGGAGAGAGTTGAATATAATATTCTGTGCCTTAAGTATAAAATCTTTCTTTTCAGATAAGAAACCTGACTATTTGTATGAACAATGTTCCCTATTGAGACAAGTACATTCAAGAAATACTAGATTTAGTTAGTAGTTAATACATAGCTGCAGTTCCCTGTTCATAGAACAGTCATTTATGGAAAGTCGTATCATGTTCAAACAATTAGGTTGGTCAATAGATTAGAAGATGAGATAAAAATTTCAGTATCGAGTGCTTTTTAACAGAAGATTTAAAAGATATCTGTTACAAGGATATCAACCATTTTGTCTGTATTACCTAACGTTTTGAGTTTATTTGATTCTGTATTTGGCTTTATAGTGATTTTGTGTTATTTAAACTATTACAAGACAAAATTGTTACTATTGTTTCATCCTTTTGTTCACTATGAACGTATTGTAGGAAATGAGTTTGTGTTAACAATAATTAATATCCTTATATTATTTTTCTGATTTGATGTTATATACATTAGATATAAGCCACAACTCGTGTAAATTTGTTGTATATGATTTTGGCCTGGCCTGGTGTAAGAGTGGATCGTTGGTCCAAACCAGACCAGGAAGAATAAATAAATTGTCAAATGTCAATTCTCTCTCTCTCTCTCTCTCTCACACACACACACACACACACACACACACACACACACACACTCTCTCTCTCTCTCTCTCTCTCTCTCTCACACACACTTACACACACACACACACACACACACACACACACACACACACACACACACACACACACACACACACACACACTCTCTCTCTCGTAGAGTAACTATCACAAATAGTTAACAACATCCAGTTGTCATGTTTTACATTTGGAGGGTTTAAATTAATTTCGTATTATACAAGCTATGCAGTTAATGAAGATCTGTTAATGTTCATGTTCCTTATTGTTATGATATGGAAATGACAGGAAATAAACGGTTTCCAATACAGTTTTGTATTGTTAAATATACTGTACTGTTATCATCGTTATTAACTTTATCGTACTAGGTTAAACATCTCATAAAGGAACATTAAAACTTAATATTGACGAATACATTCAGTGGAAACGATTTATTTAAATTATGTTTCACAGATCTACTAAGAAAATTACAAATATTATTGCAATATCTTAATAGGGTATGCTATGAATTAATATGAATGTCATCAATCCAGTTCAATACCGCGTAAAAAAATTCTAGAAAACTGATCTCATAAAAACATTGCAAAAATATATTTTAGGTAAACGGACAATTTCTAAGCCTTAAAATTTAATACCTAATATAATTACTAATCGATCTAGGTAATATAATCGTTTATAACGATTACTGGTATATACTGTACCATTTATTAGATAACCTAATAGATCATTTGAACAAAGTTAATTAAATGCATTTTGAAAAGTTTGTATGCTGGTAAAACAAGGTTTAAAAAATATCTAACAGTTTCTAGTCTTTTTTACACTTTGTATGGCTGCTGGAGTATGAAAAATTTACCACCAATAAAAAAGGGGGCTTCAACCCTTAGGCTTATTATAAAAAAGATATTTGAAAAACTACTATGTTCTAGATATCTTTAAGGATGGTTGTTAAATTTAACTTTTAGCTGAAGTTTTCTACGAGCCTTACATTTCAAGGTGTAACTGATTTTAATGATACTAATAACACTTAATTTGTTAAAATGAGTATATTATACGTTATTGTTTAGTTTTATTTTAGAAATTGGGGGAAAACGGCTTTTGAAAGAAGGGAACCGAAGATTTTACACCAGATTTTGTCTTCATGTTAAGTTTAATGGTGAATTGAAACTAAACATAGTACAACTACAGGCAATTTTTCAGCTATAATCGTATACCGTAAAAATTCCCTATTTACACATACAATAAATTTAAGAATTCACAAATCCATTAGAAAAAGACGAGTGTTGCTTTGTCACACAAAATGATACCACGGATGTTATATCGGTGAATGAGACGATTCTTCACAGTAGACTGGTACTTGGACTATACGTTAATGGGAGAAAATTTATTCTATGGATGTGCAATCCACCTAACTCAGGAACTCTTAAGTGGCGTGGAAGGAATTTGAACAGGTTCATCCTCAACATAAAAAATCAAATGGATAGTTACAGAATCAAACACCAATACTGTAATGAGGTTGAGAGGCATGTTTTAGAAAATCGCTAGTATGTAAAACATTCAAAAAGTACGGGTTAGTATCCTTATGATAGTTTATGACTAAAGGTTTTCGTATGTTGGATAAATGAAATGAAAAATATCATTTTTGAGAGGTGATGTTAGGACTAACAAGTCTTTTCTACTACTTAATGTCCACCAGCGGAATATGTTAACATAGTAACAATATGTAATGTATAAGCGTATGCATATGTGTAAGTTATGTATATGCGGAATATTTTATGTTTCAGCATAATATGTTAATATGGATTACTTATTTGTCTAGATCTAAAACATTAAGTTACTGGGAGTCGGATAGCAGTTTTAATCAAAATGATCAATTTTTAAATTTACTCGTACATTTTCTTCTACTCCTCATAAATTTACCTGTACTTTAACATAAAAACTTTGTACTTCCGTTGATCAGTTTCTATTTTACATTCATGTTCCTAAACCTTTAGCAATCATTGCAGAATAACCTGTTAAAATTGCGTTTCCTGGAAACTTAGATTTCGTACCACATCGGAACAAATATTTCATAAGCTTCCTAACATATATTCTTATACTTTTTTCTATTTGTTTCCTGGTATTGTTCTCCTATTGAAAATAAGGAATCGACACTATATTTGGTTAGAACTGTTTTATACAGCATTTTATAAAAACGTTTTATTATTTTTATGAAACAATCAAATAAAAATCATAATAGTTTTTTTAAATATCTTCAGTAATAAGCCTACTTAGTATATTTTAAAGGTATATTGTTTGGGAACTAAGTAAAAAATATTACGATTATCTCAATTGGTTTTTGGGAGTATTGTCCCGAAGCTCAACAAAAGTAGCATTAGTGATTATAAGGCCATCTGACTCCCCTTAACATAATAAAATTGAACTCACTGCAATTCATATAGTACTACAAAAGAAAATTTTTTTACATCTAGTAAAAAATGAATGAAAGTTAAGAAAAAATATCAGACTAAGACTTTGATTAAATATTAATCAAAGAAAATTAAAGAAGTTTATTTAGGCTATATTATACATTTATTTCCAGAATGAAGTTGAGTGTTTCCGCTTTTCGGGCACATGCCTCGGCGCACAAGAAGATATTGAGCTCAAGCTACCACAACACACTTCACTACGGATCCACCGCCTCCTCTCAGCCGGTCCACACGACTCTCTCCTACACCAACCAACAGGTACGCTACCACAACACACTTTCCATTTGAGGTACTAAAAAAGTTCGTCAATGCTACCACAATACACTTTACTATGATCCACTCCCTCCTATAATCCGGTCCATACGACCCTCTTCTACATCAACCAACAGATAAACTACCAAAATACACTTCTCTATGATCCACTCCCTCCTCTCATCCGGTCCATACGACCCTCTTCTACATTAACCAACAGATAAGCTACCACAATACACTTCACTATGATCCACTCCCTCCTCTCATCCGGTCCATACGACCCTCTTCTACATCAACCAACAGATAAGCTACCACAATACACTTTACTATGATCCACTCCCTCCTATAATCCGGTCCATACGACCCTCTTCTACATCAACCAACAGATAAGCTACCACAATACACTTCACTATGATCCACTCCCTCCTCTCATCCGGTCCATACGACCCTCTTCTACATCAACCAACAGATAAGCTACCACAACACACTTCACTATGATCCACTCCCTCCTCTCATCAGGTCCATACGACCATCTTCTACATTAACCAACAGATAAGCTACCAAAATACACTTCACTATGATCTACTCCCTCCTCTCATCAGGTCCATACGACCATCTTCTACATTAACCAACAGATAAGCTACCAAAATACACTTCACTATGATCTACTCCCTCCTCTCATCCGGTCCATACGACCATCTTCTACATCAACCAACAGATAAGCTACCACAATACACTTTACTACGGATCCATTTCCTCCTCTCATCTGGTCCATACGACTTTATCCTATACCAACCAACGCTAAATGGTAACGCTGAATGGTAATACGCTAATAATGAATTAGCAGTTTGGTTTAATTGTGACAGCCTTTATCTTTGAAGTTCCATTTCTTACAAGGCTAATTATACTAATAGCAATATTAAAGTTTGCCTCAATAATCTCCTGTTAGTATATTATGTCTAATTAGAATCTTAACTTATTCATAATAGGAATAAGTTAAATACTGAACAATGATGATAATAAATTTAATATTGAATAATAATAGTATGTTATTAAATATCTTTTACGAAATTTTTATAAAATACGAATTGCTCAGTTTTTGTAGTCCATATATTGTTTGCATTTGGAAATAATTTATAAAAACGAGGAGAAACTCACAATGTCAGTTTAGGAGGCACTGACACCTTTACTTCTTAATGTTAGGGAAATTTCATCAAAGCAAACCTTAACACGGAGATTTACAAAAATATTACTTTTGTTATATTTTAAGAATTTTTTAAACCTCGAAAACGTGTTATTTTTTAATAAAAAAGAAAACATTAGAGTTATTATTTTTCAAAATCCTTGTATTAAAGTATGCTTAATAAGCTCATATTAGAGACAAAAACCTGAAAGCATTATCACGCATAGGTCCTGAGAAAAATGAAAATTCCCTAACATCGAGAAGTATAGGCGTCAGTGCCCCCAATTGATTCCTGAAATTTAATTTTACGTAGTTTGTTCACTTTATTTTATACCACCTCTAACACTTATTTATGAGTGTCATATTTACTCCAAAAAATGAAAGTTATTAAACGAACTAATAATAAAAAAATTAATGTAAAATAAACAACGTTGTATACGTTATAACTATTCAACGCAGTAAATAGTTGTTGACAGTGGTTGATATTTTTCATAGAAAACGTCATAAACGGAATAGACAGTTTTGTCACTGACATAAAGATGTGACGTAGGAACGGAATACGTCACTGAAACACATTGGGACAGTTTCCATTCGGGGGAATTGTTTGTAAGGAATCGTCAAACATCTCCCAACATTTATGGAGACTTAAGTTGGCAGTAACAAACAACGTGTAAGGCCAGTCTTTTGACATTTCTTGGATCAGTGTGCTGGAAAAGACAACATGTTATTTTTGTATATTGAGCTCGTTTTGGCACTTTGCTGAAATGTAATATATGCATTATTATTTTTAATATACAGATAGCCTTCCTTACCTATTCTAGGTCCGGACCTACAGGCTTAATTCAGGGTGGTTATCAGTCTTAGGACGACTTTATTGCTTTAAAACAAAAAAACATATATCGCAACCGAATTCTGCATATCATTATTTTACTGCTAGTAGTAAGCTTCTTTTTTGTTCATGGTAATTGAATTTCAATTAAGGGGGTCGGCTCATGGGGAGTGAGTTTAAAATCTTAAAGAAAAGTATATATATATACATATATTTAAACTTGTTAATCTAAAAGCAATGCCACAAACTTCTGAACCATTCATTGACAGTCCCTCTTATTCCATTATTGTGCAGTTTTTACAATAAAATGGAATGGTCAACGTTATCAAATAATTTTTCTTATGTCAAGAAAAAGACCACTTACACACTTACTTTCGCTTAAACCACTATCAGTTATGAAATTTAATAGAGCATCTTATGTATTCGTACCAGTTCTAAATCCAAATTGTTTGCTACTGAAAAAGGATGTATTTTCTAAAAAAGTAATCATCAACTTCTCAAATATTTTAGAGAAGCTAGCAAACAAAGAAAGGGCTCCGTAATTATTGTTGCTCTAGGGTTTTATACCATTTTTGAAAATGGGAACGAGTACTGTCATTTTGAAGCTGTTGGAAATATTCCACTTGAAAAACTAAAATTTATAATAAGTAAAAGAACATTCAACATTTTGAAAGACATTTCCTTTATCATACGAGAATTTGTACCATCAATTTCAGAAGTGTCATTGCTTAAGGAAAACACAACAGCTATGAGCTCACTAGGAAGTACGGGTTGAATAAACATTTACCGGCTACAGAATTATCTACCAGAGATTATTTATATCCAAAATAGTTCCTTTATCTCTTGTCTTAGTTTGACCAGTCAACTAATTCAATGTTTTATAGGTTGCCCTAGAATTTACTGTACACTCATTGAACTTGTGTTTATACAAATTCTCTTTCTGTTGTTAAATTTTAGAATGCAGATTGTTTCTAAATTTCTTGCAATATTTTTTTTTAATTTTCATTAGCACGATGATTTTTTACCAATTTCAAAAGATGGTTTCTTTTTTAATGCCAGTACCAATATTATCAGTCATGCACGGTTTTTATTTTTTATGTAATTTTATTTCAACATTACTGGGGTGGGGGAGGGGTAGGCCCAGGACCACCCAGGGGACGCACCCGCTCCTTCCACCACCACGCTTACCACTACTCCAGCGAGTGATCCGTGATGTCTGCATGTACGACGGTTACGTCCACATCAACCTTATGTTTCCATGTTTCCTATCCTTGCAAAGACCTGGTATAAACATGTTCGAGACAGCTCAGTTATTCTTGTTGGCTCGCTAACTAAGCTCACTAGACCACTACTTGCTAACATTGTTTTGTAATTATCTATACTACTGTTGTCATCTAGTAAATTAATATTAATACCACCTATCCAAAATAAATTATTTAAATTTCTTAAAACACCATTACTATCCGTAAAAATGCATAAACTCCTTTGTAAAAGTTTCCACTGAAATACAACTGAATCGATATATTGCTGTTGTACAAATATCTGACCACACAATTTAAAGGAAACAAGCATGCAATCAGCGGTGTTTGAATTCAAAGATATATTATTTATATCTAAAAAATATTTACTTAAATAAACAACAATGTCACCCGCTTTATAGTTATTATTGCATTTTACATGCATTGTGTAATCTGGGATTTCATACAGTTGTGCTTCATTGGGTCTAATCCAAATTTCCGATAATTTTAATTTTTTTTAACTTAGGTAAATCTAAGTTACCTAGTTCCGAAATAAAAAAATAAAAATTTTTTCCAACACTCCTTACATTCTGATGAGTAATAGAGAATGTTTTAGTTGCAACCTATATATATTTAATTAAAACATATTTATTAAAAACCAACATACCTACTATTGTTCAACAGCTACTGGAATAAATCAATACAAAAATATTTAGCTATAAAATCTGGAGTGTCAAAATATATTATTACTAATCCTAAGTTAAATAATAAATAAAATAATACTGTGCAAGAGTATGTCCTTTCAGAATTATTATTTTGTAAATAAATATAATGCAAGTAATGGCAAACAAGTTGTGATGATATATATATATATATCTAAAACAGAATTGCCGGTATCTTTAATTTATACTCTAAATTTACTTCCATCCCATCTCATTCCGTTTTGAGCACGCTTACTCAATACCATCAAGATCAGCCTGGCAAATAACATGAATTACAGTTGAACCGTCCTCCTTACGCATACAGATCCTTCCTCCACGCACCCACAGATGACGAAAGTTTTTGTCCTTCTTGAGCTGCCTCGCCGTCACAAATAGCCGCCGTCTCGCAGGAGTCATCACCTCGTTAATGTAGTCAGCCTGGTCCATCGTCATCCGCATGTGTCGAGTTGAAAGGTTTCTCTTAACTCGTAGCTTCCGAAGTAACTTCTCCTTGTTTAACCGTGGAACGAAGACAATGATTCCAGGAGGGGGGCTATTGAGCCCTGTGTTTCTTCCCAGACAATGACAGGCATCAATCATACTTTCTGTGACGTCCATATCCACGGCTTTGCCAACTTACTTCACGATACTTATCACGTCTTTATTTGGCTGCATTGAAATTCCGTGAATCTCCACAGCATTTTATTTGGAATACTGTTCCATTTCACCCACACGCCGCTTGAGGTCCTGCACAAAAAAGTGCAGTTGAAAGAAAAAGCAGCAGAAAAGAATAAGCAGTTGAATAAAGAAATTCAACAGCTTATTCTGTCACCAATTTCATTATTACTTTTAAGCATCTTGTCAATGAAGTATTTTGTTCCTTTACATGGACAGTGTTTTCTTCAATTTTCTGGCTTAGAAGATCATTTGATTTGTTGAAATTTAGTTCCTGGATTTTCTGGCATGTGGCATTTCCGTAACTTTTTTCATAATATCTTCAAGGGTTAGCTTACCTTCTTTTACATCCGGCTTCAAATCTGAGGCTTTCCTTCTGGTTGTGGCACACGATGGACACCTCCAAACCATACCTTCGTCGGTGATATAATTCACGTCAGTCTTACTCATTTTCAGGCAACTTCCATGATACTCCATCTTACAGTCACAACACTGTAGCTTCTCATTATTGGCTTTAACAGCCTTCAGACAAACACTGCAACCTGCCATGTTATACTATATATAAAAAATACTTTATGTATATATATATATATTTAAATAAAAGGAAATCACAACAGTAAAGTACACCAAACACAGACGTGTAAATAAATACTGAAAAAAATAGAACGAAATCACAAATACGGAGCGTGTAGCGGAAACGTGGTACAAGAATATTAGTTTGCAAGATATCTAGACCAGAGCACTATCAGTTCGATACGTCTTATCAGAGCGCCCGCTTATCACTGGGCGCCTCCAGGACTTACTAATATGCCATTTAAATGCATTTCAAATCAAATTGTTTACTTTTCTGATAATTAAACCATTTTATTCCACATCAGGGTTTTTGGACTACCAACAGCTATTGTAATGGCTTATTGTAATATGCAATGTATAAGAAGAATGTATATATGTGGATATTGAATGTAATTATGTGATAAAATGTACACATTTTGGGGTTAAGTTTAGATTGTAGTTTTTGACTTATAGTCAGGAGATTGTATTAGATTGTATTTGGAGGTAGTATTGAGTCAGGAGAGAGTGGTCCTACAATAGGAGAAAATAAAATAAATGGTGGGAAATCTCCAAAAGCCCTCCTGAAGGCCGAGGGTGTTAATTAAACAAGGATTTCTTTGCGGTATTTTCAAGTCAATATAGACTTTTTATTACTCATTCTTCAAGATACAACTTAAGTAGGAATTTAGAGAAACGAACCTGTTTCTATATTAAATGGTTTTTAAATAACATACTACTTTATTCTAGGTATTTTTTAGGACCCATGGGCCCTATATCACTGACTACCCGGACATTATTAGATATAATTTGAATGGAATCAAGGATGATGGAATCAGGCTCAAAACTCTGAGCTCTGAGATTAGTCTTTAGGTTTTCCAGTTTTTTTAGACCTATATATATATATATATTTGGTAAATGCGGGCTACTATTAATATTAAATAATTATGCATAGCTTAGTATTATCAAATTTGATAATGGACTGAGTTCTGAAACATGTTGTGAATTTTTAAATAAAATAATTTCTCACACAAAAAAAGGGTACCAAGTTATGCATCATTATTTAATATATATATATATATATAGTCCAGGATTTTATAATTCACTAAAACCACAATAATTTAATGACAACAAAATATCCTAAGCAAATTGGTTTAGTATCTCAATCAAAATACATTTTCATCGAGGATTGAAAAATATGTTTTAAAGGATGACCGTACGTTTTTAAGAGCGTACACAAAATAGGCCTGCTAGTCTGTACCGCTGTCTGGTGGGAAATATCTGACACGAAAAGCCCCTCATTAAACACCCTCGGGGAAATAAAACTGGATTTTCCTTTGCCTAAGGATGAAATAATTTTACCAAAGGGCTTTCTTAATCGCCAAAAATATATGATTTTCTTTCCTTTTAAAATGATGTAATCTTTATTGGATAAGTTTAACTATCATCATAGCTGTAGACGTTTACACTCTGAGGCTCATTGCTGGTTTGACTTTTCAGGCATTTTGTCGTGTAATTTGGGAGCTAAAATGTTGCTTAAGAACGCATTTTTTAGAAACTAAAACTACTTTCCTATTTCTGAGAAATCTTATACCGGAGCTACGGTACACTTTACATAATTTAATTTAATCTTGATTTTAGACTGTTTTACAATTTATTTATTATTTAACATATGATTATAAGCCCCAACCAAAAATTACTTAATTAGGTAGGGGTTTGGAGTAAAATATTCACTAAAAAAGTTCTTATTCAGGGAAGCAGTTATTTGTACCTCCAAAATCTTCAATATTTAGTAGTAAAAAGGTGTTTGATTAGATCAGTGTATTTTTGACAGAGTAAATTTGTGGAATATAACAATGATAATGCTTTATGAATGCGATATATTTAGTAAATGTATTTTTATTGTTACCTTTAGAGGGATAAAGTATGTGTCAGTTTGTAATAGCATTATTAACAGTACTGTACACCGTGTTCACTTGATCAGTCCCAATAGCAGATCAGTAGTCTATTTGCACGAGCATGGTTAAGAAATTCTGGAACCCCTGAAAAAAATACTAATTAAAATGCAATTGTATCACGTATACCTCTCAACAACTACCACCATTAATCATCAAATTTACGCATGGTGAGTGTCCAGACCCCTAACGGCTGAAGTAGGGTTTCCTACTTCATCTCTAAATTCATGTAATATAAGAGATACAGTATTAAATAATGTTTTTGGTGAGGGCGGGTTGGTGTTATTTAGATTGTCATTGCGGACATTTTCCATCACGATTAGTAAAACAAACTTTCATGACCTTTTATGATATGGATTCTGATCTCGTCTTCAATTAAGCTGGAATCTAGAACATGACACAATTAGACCGTAATCCGTACTGGGTGTACAGCTAAAAATAACTTTTTAAGCAGTAAAAAAACTAACAGAGAATAACAAGCAACTAAAATCACGCACAAAGTATCAAAGCACAAAATAATCTTGTTCGTAGACACGCCACAAGGGGAAAAGAAGTACACATTTTTGTGTGCTGTTTTATTACTGCTTTATACCGGCTTAGTCCGGATTATGTACTAATTTTGTCCTCGCCTTAATATGGTATCAGATTCCAAATTCCAAAACGTTGTGGAAAGTTGTTTTACTAATTTTAATGGGAAGTACCCGTAATAACAATATAAATAACAGTATTAAATTATTTAATAATATATTTATTTGTTTACAATTACTAATTTATAAAAAATTCAAATTTGTTTAATTTTATTAAAACTAAACAATTAAATTTATATTGTTTGTTTCTTCGTAATACATATTTCTAAAACGTTGTTTATTTTTAAATATTTTCATAACAGTTGAAGTGAAATCATTCTATACCTAAGTTTAGATCTTTGAATTAATATTCTAACACATACTCACTACTATTCGGTTACTATGATGGGAATAATATAAGTTCTGTGAAACCCATGCCAGCATGCTGCGTGTGATCTCGTTTGTTAATTTTCAAATAATCAATGATGACAATACAAAACTTTAATTAAAAAAAAACTCCATCTAAAATCACGTAGATTGTAATGTAGATTGGCTATGCACCAAATATAACATTTTAGAATGTTTTCCACCTTATTGTAGTAGATGGTACCTCAACAAAATAACGAATTGCGTAATTAATCAAAATGTTAAATATAAATATTTGTTTAACTAATTAGGCCTACTAATTAACATTCTTAAATATCTCTTACATTTCAAAAATATATTGTAAAACAAACCCTTAAAGTCAATTTACATGTAACTTTGTCATCGTAAAAAAATGCAAAATTAATTTGACTAACTTAATTAGAATTAAAATTTCAACTAAACTAATTTTATTAAAAAATGCCTAACAATTTTTACTTTATTCTACTTATATTCAAAAATGGTTCTAACGGTTTAGTTAAAATATAGTAGGTTATAGTGCATAGAATGAATAATATAACAGCGCCCACGTTTGTGCGAAAATAACAGCTCAAAAGTTATGGGCCTTTAAATTTTAAGTTATCCACCAAAACAATAATCAATAAACCAGCTTAGTAAAAATTAGTATTTTTAATTATTTGTCCACGGCTAATGGTTTCAGAGGAAAGTTAAATTTACTGTCCATGGTAAACACAATACGTTGTTTGAGAGCGCTAAATTTTATTTTTAAGGAGAACATAAAAAATAAATTTCTTCATTATTTCCCAACCGTTTTTCATGAAACGTGACCTTAAATATTCCTTAAATATTGGATGATGTGACATCGTAAGGTCACATCATCCAACAAAACATACTTAAAAATGGTATTACAGGGAGAGTATGTCTCCCCTAAATATTCTAACAATTAATTTAAGTTAGTTTCTCGTGCTATTTTCAGAAAACGTATGTTTTTTGTAACATTAAATTATATTTATATATACTTTAAAACATATTATGGTTAAGATTATCGTTTTTAAATTCTAAATTTTTTAAATTTAGGGAAAGTAATCTTCACAGTAAACGTTTAAACATTAGGCCATAACTCGAAACGAAAAAAAGGTTAATATAAAGTGATTCAGATACCGGATGGGGGAATGTATAACGTAGGAGAGCCGTTTTATCAATTATAAAAAATCACATTTTGTGTCAAGTACAGTTTACGATATTATAGTTAATCCATGCTATTAGCCTAAAAACATATATTCTGTTTGAAATTAGTCAGGTAAATTGAGTATTAAACCCTTTAACATTAAACATAACAAAACACGTATAAAAAAATCAAAACTATAAAATATTTTTCAAGCATATGCCCTACCTTTATGTGTAAAGCATGTGTAGGTATATAAGTGTTGTGTATCCACTGACATTTAAGTCAGAACTTTAGTTGTATTTTACATTTTTTTAATCGAAGATATTGCATTCTTTGTTCTTCAACTCGGCAAAGTTTGTTTCAGTAAAGATTCTTAAGGCATATTTTGTAACCAATTATAAATTTGAAGCTCTCGTCCCCAATCCACTGCCGCCCACGCATGATTGTGACATTCGCAGAGGATCTAGTTCTTAGAGGGGGGGTTAAACGACCTATTGTCTGAAACCGTTCTTGAATGAGAATACATGTTCAACTTAAAATAAACCGGATCTAAACTTTACTTTCACTTTTAAAATAAGACTCATTTGAATCTTATATTTTGATCACATGGAAATATAAGTTTTAACTTAAAGACAAATTAATGGTATAAATAAATGCGTTTTAATGTTTACAATTCATTATTTTTAACTTGACTTTAGTGTTTACTTTTCCGTGCTTGTGAGCGAATTTACCGACCATAAATACTCGTATAATAAAACCTTTTTTTACAAATAATAACAACATAAGATTAAGTTTAATAGATTATCCCATATAAATAATTGAATAATTTATAAATAATTTAGTAGCTTATTGAGGATCATAACAAATCAATTTATCCTATTTTAATATTACTACTGTGAGTTTTGGATAAGTTAAGTATGTGAATGCTTTTAATTTATACATGTTAGCCTATGTGAAACTTTTCTATACTGCCCACATCTAAAAGCATAAATAAATTGCATAGAATATTTCAAGTATCATTAAAATACTGTCGAAAACCATAACATAGCCTTTGCACCATAATATGCAAACATAGTAAAATTCACACATTCAAAATTTAATATAAAATAAAATTCATCGGTGGATTATTATCATAAATTAAAGATAGAGTTGATTACAGATGGATTAGAGGAAAAAATCTAAATTCACCCTTCCTGTGTTTATTTGGTCTTAATTAAGTGAAAGTTCTATTTTGTAAATTATGCTTACAGTATATACTAAGTTAAAATTAATGTAGCGTCATTGCGTATAGATCTAAATTAGGTAACTCAATTATACACACACATATATATATATATATATTCTAAATTAGATTTATTTTACTTTCCACCTTCTCATACCTGTAGCATAGTACTGTAGTCCATTGCCCGGATCCGTCGTATGCATTTCATCACACCATCACACTAGACCCAGTGGGTTGTAACATTATTATTTGGCGATAAACCATTGGCGATTGGTAGGAGTTAAACCCGGGACCCTAGGTACCAAAGTCCCGTGCTCTACCCCTAGACCAGCTTGCCCCCAAGTAGAGTATGGTTCTACTGACAGGTAGTTCTAAATTAAAGTAAGGATTTGCTGTATCCGTTGGAACTTACATATCTACAATTAAACTTCTGATTATCTTACGAAAAACCTTCATTCGACTGATTTGAAATAGATTTGGATGAATATTCAACTCATATTTTAAGCTTTGGGCATTTTACCCTTAAGGAATTTTTAAATATCTAAGGTTGACCTGAAATGATACGTTGACTACGTTCTTTGACGGAAGTGGAACTCAGATTAAAATAATTTAAAGTAGGAAAGCAACACTAACATCTATAATGAACTGTAACACCTCAAAACAAAATTTAACCATTAAAAAAAATTACTAATTAAACTTATACACTTCCATACAAACTCAAAAGCTATACTAGTATATTGAATTTGACGAATAAAGTATGGCTCTATTTATTAGATCTAGATAACGTTTATTTGTTTTCTATTATGTTTTATATTAACTTTAAGAGGTTGTGATATTTTATTTTACTTTTGTGTTCAAGAGATTATGTTGTTGTGTTAAAAATTAAGCTTATAGAACTACAACAAAGACTAAAGTAATACTGCTGCTCAGTGTAAGTGATTAATTTAATGAAGATGATTCACCTCTTTGTTAAAAAAATAGGGTGGATATTGTTTCTAGATGGTTTATTGCATTCGTATATATGTGTGTGTTTCAGTACCAATAAAGTTGTTCTAACAAAACTAATCAACTTCTTATAATTGCCAAAATGTGTCAATTATTTTCTTACTTACTTGGTTTTTAATATACTACGAATTCTTAGTAATGTACAGGGAATTGATTGAAATCGTCAATGCAGTCCATTTAAACTTTTTTCGATACGTCGATAATATTTCACACACTAGAAGTTATGAGAAATATGTTAGATACTGAGTGATTAGGAGGCAGCAAAGCATACGAAGAAAGTATTCCTGCGGGATATTAGAGAAATGCTTAAAAGTAGGGAACTATAAGGATTAAAAAGGTAAATGGACAGTTTATCCAATCGTCGGAGAAGTAAAATAACCTCCAAACCAATCCATGTCCAGGTTTGGGCTGTAGAACACCTTTGGAGACTTTTGCTTCAATTCAACAAACCCCTCATTCTACTGGACGAGGAAAGGGTATACCTCGGAGAGCCATCACTCTATTATTATTCCAGCGAACTCTGACAGCATACCAAGTTAACAGATTTCCTCCAGAGCAAACCTCACAGGGGGATGGAAAGGATAAATATCACTCCTGAAGAGATTTGGAGAGTCTTGGTATTCATGCTCGGCCGGTAGTCAAGTCCTCATGAGAGACAGACAAACAACCAAGGGAAAGGGAAAATCGTCACTCTGGATATCCGAAGGACTTACCAGTAATGTGACAAATTATTTTTAATTTCTTCCACCAAAACTAGAAGTATCAGGAGTACTCTTTACGACCAGAAGTACTCATAAAGAGTTACCACATGCCACGAAAAAAACAAAATTATTTGTTAAAGTCCAGGATGCATAGGTTACGGTAGTTTCATAGACAGATAATTTGGGTTTCTTTATTGATATTTCTTTTCTTACCAGAAATTTGTTTCTGATGCACCAAAATAGGAGACTGAAACTGTTTCATTTATATTATTCTATTTTACATTCTTATGTGATAACTGAGCCTAAATGTTTTTTTTCTTGTTACTTGCTTCAATGGGCTTTTTCCTACTATGTATAATAAACCTTTTATCCGCTGATAACCATTGTTTGAGTTTTGCCTACATTTATTTATTTAGTCGTATTTTAAGACACGCTATATATTTAGTAGGAGTTTACACTATTAGTAAGACACACGCTGTATATGTAAGCAAGGGATGGCGCGTGTGCGACGCGAGAGATCTCATCGATCAAGGGTTGTAATTACTTTCAGGCCAGTGGCGCATCACCTCTTTGTCCGCGGTTACCTTCAGTGTCTCAGTGTCTCAGTGTCTCTCGTCCACCTCTGCTGGCCTTTTCTGAAATCATATTTCCGCGTTCTCTCATCAAGTTAATATATTATTATTTCAAAGCTAAATAGTACTGATTAGCAAATGCGTCTGCATAAATAAATAGTGCAGTTCACATCATCAGTTGTACTTGCATTTGTTTTAACCTAAAAGTTTTTTACCTATATTTTACTGTGTTTTATAGGGATTGAACAACAAGAACGTTATAGCGATAATTGTTTTATGTCAAACCTATAATATTATTTAGCCTAGGAAACAGTATAAAATATTTATGAAATAGTGTAAGGTCTTACATATATTATAATTAATGTATAAAATTAAAAAAAATGTGATCGGAAGCAATTCCATAAATATAACAGATTATATTGAAACATGTTATATATTTCTCAATTTATATTGTTTCATTTATAAATTTGTATGTTTACTATGTGGTGTGTTTCTTTTTTTATTATAAATGTGGCAAACCATACAGAATAAAACTTTACCAGTTACGTTTCCTTCACACTTTGACCGTTCCCAAACCCAACTTAACACATGTTCAACATTTATACTCGATTAACAGGTATAGGCTATTCAACGTAACACTTAATTCTGTTTCTGAAACCACTTAGGAAACTTACTATATATTTGAGTAAGCTCCAATACTGGATTCATGAGGTTGATAATGTTGAGATTTTACTGAAGCCTCAAATTTAGCTTATTTTAAAATAGAATACCTTTTAGAATTGCTTTCTAATTTATATTTACTTATATTTAATCTGCCGTAAGTAAATTTTTTTCATTTTTCATATATACATTTTGTAGTTTTTTGTACACATAAGATGCTTTTTAAAACTATATTCTCATATCATTGCTAAATTTTTATTACAAAAAAGACAGCCTGGCACATCTGTTATTTTCTTTGAATTTGTTTATTTAGTGAAGGGACTCCAAACGGACCTAGTCTCAGGGCAACCTAATTGATAACCTTAGATGTTTATGTCCAAGCAACCGCTAGTAGTTTTTCCAGTATAAGTATAATGAACTTATTTGTTTAATTAACATTTGCATAAGTTATTGAAATGTGAATTTTATATAGTTACAATTGTAATGTACTAAAGTCTACTTTTGGTGGATATAGCATTATTACTAGTATTACCAATATAAATAATATTTAATCCATATTGGATTGAAAAACCCCTTTCTCGCCCTATCACGACATAAGTTATTACGACTTAAAAAAGTTAAGTCAGCCGTCACGGCTGAACTGGCCCGAAAGCCCCATGACGGCTTAAGTCGTGATGGTGACTAAACTTTTTTAATGTCCTCTATTTGGAATCTAAAACAATTTTAGTAGGATTTTAAGTTATTCCAGGATTGAAGGGAACACTAAATTATTTAGTTTATTATAATTTAGTTAGTTATTATATCAATTGCACAACTTTGTTTACAGCTGTTATTTTAGCATCACTATCACTACGCCGTCGCCGATCAACCGTTTGCACAAATAAATAGTGCAGTTCACATGTTCAGTCACATGTTTCACTTGTATTTGTTTTTACCTAAAAGTATTTATCTAACTGTGTTTTTATAGGGATTGAACAACATAGTGTTGTTTTGAAATATGTATTCAGCCGTGATTAGTTAGTTTTAGTTTTTTAGAGAGGTAGAATATTGTTTTGACAGTTTTAGTGTTTAGTTTATGTACTGTCATGGCTCGTCGTAATGAATATTTATATTCTAGTGAAATATACCGAATTTTGGATGTAGAATATTACTGTGAATTCTGTGAATTATTGAAATCAATTCTATCTGGATTTACCCAAATTTTGCTAAGTACAATGAAATGAACACTTAACTTTATAACTTAACTTAATATCATTTAACTCTACTAAAAAACTTTCGAAATTATTTCTTAATGATATTATATTCGCATAGATAATATACAATCTATTATAATCACAGTTAAAAATGTGGAAAAACTGCTAACGTAATTATTTGGATTTAAGTCTGTCATTTACTACATTTTAGTAGTTTAAAATTAAAGTACAGTAGTAGTATTTTATCATTTCTACAAACATATCAAACTATACAGGAACCAAACTTACAAATTACTGTCTATTTACTTGAGCTTTCCCATTTCTTCATAAGTACTCACTTTAACTGTTTTGTCACCCGCGGATCATTTTGCGAAGAATTTCCTATCACGGCTCCACACAAACACGTACCCTAGTTCTTTGCACTTTGTCTTTAGTTTAGCGAAAAATATCTTGATCTCAGGTGGGAGATGGTCGTTCACATACACTCTTTCGTGCGGGAAGGTGCTGTTTACTTTGTCGGCAGTCAGATGCGCATTTCATGCTCTGGATTATTTATACTTGGAGACCAAAGCCTCCTTCGTTGTCCTCTCTATAAACTGCACCACCAACGCCGGTGTCCGCGTCTTGTTGAAGGACGGGATCCTAGGATCTGGCTTGGCTGCACATCCAGGTCTAGGACTGGCATAGGCAATGTCAATAACGATTGCTCGCACATCTTCATTTGCTCATTTTGGAATGCCAGAAATCTCCAAATTATTTTTCCTGCTATATTGATTGTTCCAAGTAACGTAATCTTTCCTGTAACTCCGTGACAGTGTTGCTCAGGGTAGCGTTTTGTACTCGTAGTTCTTCATTCTCCTTTTATATTTTGCCTAAATCATTGCCTAAACCTAAATCATAAAATAACAAAACCAATAAACTAAATATATTATAACGTAAACTAAAGTAAATAAATAAACTCAAGTATTTAATAATTAAAACCTAAGTTTTATATTTTCAAAGTTCCAATATAATTCACAGTTACATGTTTTTAATTTTTAACAATACGAAACCTAAAATTAATACTTCACTAAAATAGGCTTTAAGATAAAACTTGAACACCTTGAAACGAAAATATTTGTTTTTAGAAGTTCATTGAATCAAAAGGTCATTGAAAACAGATTAATTCACGGTGGAAAGTTTATTACAAAGGATTTATAAGAAATCTCTTTAGTCTTTAAACAACGAATCAATTTCTGTATTGTTACTGAGTCAAATAAAGTTTCAGAAGTAAACAAACCAGTTTTTTAAGAGTTCATAAACTCGAGCAACTTTATAAATCAGCAGTAGCCCAATGGTAGCTCAATGATAATGTGAAATTATTCATAAACGTCTATGACATTATTTATTGAAAATATACAGAATTGGTGTTCACGCAGCTAAGCAAAGCATACGTTCTTGAAAGACGTATAAACCCCAAGCTTAATTTAAATTCTACCTTTAAGTTAACGAATCTGAGTGAAGTAGGTATTTTTAGCGAATTTCCCATAGGGAAGAAGGTATTACCGTAGGTCTCATGGCGAGACTTAAGCCCGGGACCATGTTATTTTTTCTTCTTTAGGTGCCCAGAGACCAAAAACAATAGACGTTAAAATATATATATTATACATGTATATATGTGTGTGTCTGTGAACATGATAACTCTCGTAGAAATGGTCCAATCGAGACCAAATTTGGTAGTAACATGTATTCCTACAATTGCTCGGACGAGTTCGTAATCCAGACATATCGGTCAATTGGAAGGGGTAGTTTGGGGGGGTTTTGTACCCCAAAAATGGGTTTTTTGCATTTTTCCCATGTAATTTTTAAAAATTTCAAATTTTATCTTTCACCATTAGAATCACCTTAAAAAACTACACAATTTAGTTTCTTAAAGTTTTTCTCTATCTCAAACGGTTACCGAGATATAAAAAATCTAAACACAGTACGTTGTATTTTGAGGCTCCAATGTTAATCTTATGGAGGATAAGGAAAAATTAATTTTTCACTTATTAACCAATATTTTTGGATAAAACTTTATAATTAGCTTTACGTGGTTAGGACCCATACGTTTATGCCAAAAAATCACAGTTTATGTGTTTATCATGGCAGCAAACCTGCATACTCTTTTCCCATGTTAATCATATGGAGAATAGGCAAACTCCTTTATTTATGGACAGATGTTGATGAAAGTTGGTATAAATGTTGAAAATAAAATTTTTTGATGGTATAAATGCCTACTCTCAGTGTTCCTCATAGCAGCAAACCTGCTCACTCTTTTCCATGTTAATCTTATAGAGAATACGCAAACGATTCTCATGTTTATCGACAGATTTTGACCAAACTTGTCATATATTATGGATTTGGAAATTCGCTGAGTACGCAGGTCTGCTGCGACGGGGGTATTTTTATTTGTAAACAATATTTATGAACAAGCCCATGGATTTGGGTAAAGCTTTATTTCTAAAAGTTTTTATTATGTACAATAACAGCAAACTAACACAGTTATAGTCGGTTTTGGAGTAGAAAATAATATGTTTCCAGAAGTTGTACGCACAAGGAGCGGCAAATATAACTGACGGATTTTAATAGTTGGTAGTTAATAGTTTTTTAACATTTGTGTCTTTACTTTCAATTTTTTATTTATTATTCTTTTTACTAATTATATAATTAGTAAAACCATAATAATAAACCATAAACCATAATGTGCATCAATTGCAAATATTTGCAATTGATGAAACACATTATAATGCACATATTATTATCCAGGCCCTCGTATATACAGTAAATGTATATTTATTGATTTTAGGTGAACAAAATCTCCTTCTTATTTTACACTAAATAGTATTTTGTATTTTGAGATTTTAACTTGAAGGCTCGTACGATGCATTTTGTATGTCGTTGCAGGTTAGAAAGAGTTTACAAAGAGGATTACAAAGAGTTTATTGGGGTTCAGATCCGCAACGCTTTGGGGTAAGTGACAATGTCATAGGATTTGATGATGTATGTATTTTTGCAGTCTATTGAAAGATCCCCATCCTAATTTACATGTAGTTTAACGTTGTTAAAATTAAATTGAGAAAAATGATTCATAACTATAATAAAATAATACAAACAAATAATAAACATTGTTCTAAGAATAACAAATAAAAGTACACTCACACTAAAAGATGCCTTTTTCGGTGATTAGTTTGGGTCGCCTGTGGCAATGTCGATTTTCTTTTGCTCTCTATATATATATATTGAGGCTTATGAACTGCTAAATAAAAAAACAAAAGAATGAAATCTTAAATTGCATGTGGAATTAAATTAGTCTTGGAAATACGCAACCCAAATGAGTTATTAATAGAAGCTATTGTATTTTATCGTTGCGACTCTTTTAATTGTTTATGAAAGATTGAACTCTATAAGAAAAATAATTAACAAGGACAAAATGATAGATTATTTTGTGATATACTGATTAGCTTGTATATTGGAGTTTGCTGTAGTGGATAGAGTTCCTGTAGGTCGCTGTTTACTATAAAGTGGGTAGATTTCCTATAGGTCACGGTTTATGGCAGTTGCTATATTTACTGTATGTTAGAGTTTGCTGTAGTGGATAGAGTTCCTGTAGGTCGCTGTTTACTATGAAGTGGGTAGATTTCCTATAGGTCACGGTTTATGGCAGTTGCTATATTTACTGTATGTTAGAGTTTGCTGTAGTGGATAGAGTTCCTGTAGGTCGCTGTTTACTATGAAGTGGGTAGATTTCCTATAGGTCAGGGTCTATGGCAGTTGCTATATTTACTGTATGTTGTAATTTGCTGTAGTGGATAGAGTTCCTGTAAATCGCTGTTTACTATAGGTTTCCTATAGGACAGGGTTTATGGCAGTTGCTATATGTACTGTATGTTGGAGTTTGCTGTAGTGGATAGAGTTCCTGTAGGTCACTGTTTACTATGAAGTGGGTAGATTTCATTTAGGTCAGAGTTTATTGCAGTTGCTATATTTACTGTTAGTTGGAGTTTGCTGTAGTGGCTAGAGTTCCTGTAGGTTGCTGTTTACTATGAAGTGGGTAGATTTACTATAGGTCAGGGTTTATGGCAGTTGCTATATTTACTGTTAGTTGGAGTTTGCTGAAGTGTATAGGTATCCTGTAGGTCAGTGTTTACTGTGCAGTGGATAGATTTCTAGTAGGTCGGTGTTTACTGCAGTGGATATTTTTTCTGTAGGTCGCTGTTTACTATGCAGTGGATACATTTCCTCGTGACCCAACATTCATCCTACTCTAATCGAAGAGCTTGAAGAGAGATTTAGTTTGCTAACGTGGGGAAAGTTTTTGTCTAATCAAAATTCAAACATCCATCAGACCCCTACACGTCCAATCCTTTCAAAAGGTTTGCCCTCTTGGAGTTTGTAAATAAAGTTTTAGAGAACGTAAACCATGAAATAATTGAACAATTATGTGGTAAACAAGAATATTTAAAAGACCATTGAAAATGACTTTGAAAATTGATTTATTTACTATTTCATAAAAGTTTACTCTAGCTAGGTTTTCCCTCAGTAATGTGAAACTTATTAAAAACAAACAAGTTCAGGGTTGGATTGCCATATTTCTTCTGACATATTAATTTTACAGTGCACAACAGTTCTTGTGATAAAAATATTTTTGTAAAGAAATTCACATAATTACTAGTATTTATAGTGAGTAAACCAGTGAATGAACTTTTGTAAAAGGTGATGAGTTATTTAAACTTTCAATTAAAAATACTGAGGAAAATTTTGCTTGGGAAATTTTAGGGAAATTGCAAGGGGTGACTATGAAGGTCCTAAATATATATGAACAGCGTGGGGGTGTTAGGGAGAATGATGGCCCAGGCAAACATTTTAGATACTGGAAATTTAATCTGACCAATTCTTGGTTGGCAAGAGTCCCGTACCTTTCCCTCAAACACACCTGGTCGGTAGAAGCAATAGTTCTAAAAAAAAATCAGGGATAAATCGGACGAATATTGATGATGTTTGGTATATCAACAAAATAAATTCTAATTTATCAACATAATATATCCAGTATATCAATATAATGAAACATAATAAATTAAACTAAGCTACCTGAACCTATACACAACCAAAAAGCATAATGACTATTTTTATTAAAGTTTTATTTATCAACGATTATTTACGAAATATTCTCACTTAAAAATTTTTCTTTAAAGAAAAGCTATATTTATTTATTCCTTACGGTAAGATATCATTTTACAATTCATTACTCAGTTCAACGAATGATAAAATAATTAAATTACACTTTAATTTCTTTCGTATCAGGAAAGAGTAACAATTAAAGATGACTAACAATTAATAGAAAAAATTGGAAACCTGATTAATCATAATTAGAGTCAACATAGAAAAATAAATATAAAATATTGTATAAGTAATTAATTGCTATAAAAAATATAAAATATTTGAAACACAGTTTAGATTGAATTTTCAAAATGTTTCCACCATTAGGCTTACGCCATGTTTATGGTCCAAAAACTGAACTTAATCAAATTAAATTAATTTTATCAAAATATAAACAAATAGTTAAAATATTTATCTGCAGCTGATTATATATATATGAAACTTTCAAATTTAGTTGTAGGATTTCTTCAAATAATATACTAACACTTTTATAATTTTTTATTTTATTTATTAACCCATTTACTTTTTTTTGTGATTTTTATAAATGCGTAACTCTTATTCCAAGTCTTTTTGTCCCTTGTATCCGGTTTAAATTTTTACCGAGTTGTCTGATATAATTTACCGTTATATTAAATATATCAATAAAATAATAATAACAACTCTCCTTGCCTTCAAGCACAACATGAATGTTATTTACAATATATAGGACATGTAAACAAACTGTTATAATCGTTCGCGTTAAATAACACCAACAAATACAACGATTTTAGGCAGAAATGCAACTAAACTATTTTGGCCTTTCAATATATATATATATATATATATATATATATATATATATATATATATATATATGGGTTTAATTTTGTGATATAGTTCTATGTAGGACGCTCCTTTATGCCATAGCGTCAAATGGTGTAAACGTCCTATTTTACATCTAGACACTAAACCTGGATATGAAATTAGGACGATTGTTATATGAGCTGTAAGGAATCAACTTGTATATTGCGTTATGCAATATGCCAAACAAAAGTAGAATCATTCATCTTAAATAATCCTTATGAATACGGATATATCTCTAAATAAATTTAATATTGAGGGGTAAGATATATATTATGTTTATTTCCTAATATCAGGCCTTCATGAATATTTGTAATACGTGTATATTACTGTATCAATATGATATGTCTATTTATTCCTGAAATCCGTATTTGTTTTTAGTTTAAAACGCAAACTAAAACCGTAAAAAGTTGAATTTTAATTAGGTTCCACAATGTTGACTTTTATTTATTTGTAGGTCTTGTTAGCGATTTTCCTCTGGAAAAGCCTGAGACCATGATATAAGTTTACAACTCAAACCTTTGAACACGTTTTCGGGGTTATACAAAATTTTGAATTTTGCAGGATATATATATATATAAAGTATATATATATATATATATATATACTTTATTAAACCCTAGAACTGACAACGTCGTAATCACGACGCATTTACATATTCAATAAGAAGTGGCAGGTGGAGGCATCTGCCGTCAGTTTAGTGAACTAGTTAGACACTAGCGCCTACGTGACCGAGTTTCCCTGTGGGGCAAGCAACCGAACCTGCTCTTGTAGTGCACTAGACTGCCACCGAGCAGGTCTATAACCAAGTAAGCGCTTTCTACTTGTATACACTGAATTACTGAACCGGCTAACACGCTACGCTGACGAGCGTAACGTTCTAGCCATTCAGAAGTGCTAGGGTTCGAATCTTGACCATGAGCAATCCCAATTTGGCTTGCAAATATGTGGTAAAGCGGGGAAAGGGAGGCCCACCTTAAATAAACGGTGGCCGGGTTGGGTGGAAGTTGACAGCATTTGTAGGCTTAATTGGGATTGCTGTGGACACCTGTTTTGCTTTTTTGGTTAGTGGTTATAAGGGGGGGAGCATGTTTTATACTTTTTTGTTTAAACTTTGATATTTCAAGAAGATATTAGTAATTATTTGTATGTTACAGTTAAGAGTAAAAAGCTTGCCACTTCTAGGGTTAAAATTCACAATCTAGGGCTACGTTTAGTAGTATAATAAATAATAAAACAATGAACACCCTTTTTTCAAGCCATATTTCAAATATGGCTTGAAAATGGCATAAATACTGAAACATGTTGCCAATAAAGAAAGAAAAAGGGTACTGATTGTTTTATTATATATAGCATTTATTTATATAGCATTGTCTGATATTTTATAATTTCGGTGGAGTTGTTCCATTCTGTAATATCTTGGACGAGCTCGTTGGGCAACGCAATCGGTCAAATACTAATTAACTACACTTGAGGTGGGGTTTGTACCTCAAAACTGGGGTTTTCAATTTATTTATGTATAACTTTGAAAAAAATAATGTTTAATGTCCTTTTACTTTTCTATCCAGCCCAGAAACACACACAATTTAGCATTTTAAACCATTACTCAATTGGTTACTGAGATATTTCTAATGATGAACACAGTACATTGTGTAATGCTAATCTTCTAAAATATAACTTACTTAATTATTCTTCCAAAATTTGGTATGCAGATCCATAAAGTTAATTTTTATCACTGCACCCATAAAACCTCAATATTTAATGTTTCTTACAGCAGAAAACCTACGTATTCATTGCCCATGTAATTCTTATGGGGAATAGATACATTTTGGTATAGCTCACTTAGTTATTGATATCATTTAAAAATGAACGGTATCAGTGGACTGGAACACACTTTCTCCCTTAAGTAAATAAAAAAAAGACAATTTGTAATAAAACTATCATGTTCTTCAAAGTTTATCTTAATATAATTTAATGATTTATTGCTTCAAAAATATTCATCCCATTTCTGAAAATAAAAACAAGAGAGACTAAGTTATATTAATTGTTCGAATTTTATGGGGGGAACCCCCCAATCCGGTAATACCAAATTTTTTTGAATTTATTTTTTGTGTTATTTGACCTTACGCTTCATACCAAGATGGAAAACTTTTTGATAATATGGAAAAAAACAATTTTAATATTCTCCATAAGAATAACATTGGGCGCTTTCAGACAACGTACTGCGTTTACCATGGACAGTTAATTTAACTTTTCTCTGGAACCGCTAACCATAAACAAATAATTAAAAATACTAATTTGTTTATTTTTCAAGCTGGTTTCAATGGTGCCAGTCAAGTTATACTTTACTTTTATTGTTTTCGCTGAAAATTTAAAAATTGGATTTTTTGACATTTAAAAGTCTGTAACTTTTGAACCGTAAGTTTTACAGACATTGCAGGTGGTGTCATATTATTTAGTACTTTGTGCACTATAAACCACCAAATCTTTGAAATCAAAATCGTTTGAGCCGTTTTAAAGAAATTTTGATTTTTCACGTTTTAAGAGTTTTCAGGGGTGAAATGCCCTCAAAAATAAAAAATTCAAAGAAATGAAAAAACACCTGGAGATACGGTGAATATACACATACATGCCGAATTTAATTTAAATCGTACCAAAGGGGTAGGCTGTGGTCTTTACACATCCAGAGACACACACGCACGCACGCACGCACACACACACACACACACACACACACACACACACACACACACACACACACACACACACACACACACACACACACACACACACACACACACACACACAGACAGACAGACACACGGACGAACAGGCATCACGTCAAAACCTACTTTTTGGATTTAGTGGACCTCAAAACGGATATATCTACTCTCAACTCAAATTCAAAAACTTAATACTTTCGAAAACAATACTTTCTCCATTACTATGCATAAGGGGATAAAGCAAAATTTATGTGTTTTTTTCTTAGTGAACAGCCTTAATATAGGCACATTATCATGTAAAACCCTTATTCCATCAAACCTGCATACTCAGTACTATTCGATTACTATGAGTTCTATGAAATTCACTCTACTCATGGCCGCGTGCTGGGTGTGATTCCATTGTTATATTTTCCATAATCCTAGTTAAAATTTTATTTGAAATACATCTAATTTAATTTATATTTTGCTATAGATTATACTTACACTGAGAAAAGTAAAAATTGATAAAGAATCTACTCTTGAATCTAAAAGTCTTGTACGACTTGTAATAATAAAATATCCATCTACATGCTATGAATAATACATATCTTTCACCAGAAATAGTATTTACTAATATTTTTTCTATTAGTAAAACAAAGTTTCACGACGTTTCGTGATGTGGAATCTCATATCGACCTCAGGCGAGCTGGTACCTAGAATATGGCAAAATTAGTACACTAGGTCTAGGTATACCAGACTAGGCCTGTATTAACGTAAAAAAAATGTTTATAGTAGCCAAGATCCTAAAAAATATTTCAAGCAAAAGTCACTTACACAATACCAGAGCACAAAAAACAAAAGACGCCCACTCGCTTCAAAAGTTAAAGAAGCATGGAACAAGAAGATGTTTTAAAACGTCGTGAAATTGTTTACTAATCGTGATGGGAAATGTCCGCAATAGCAATCTTAATAACACAAACTCATCAACATCAACAATAAATGTCAAACAAAGAATTCAACTCCTTTCCTATAAATGGAGTAGTAGTGGGGTAAGACTAAAATATGTCTACAAATTAAAAGTAGTAGATTAAAAAAAATAGAGTTTGAGCGGTTATAATTTTAAATGGGTTTGTGACAGTTAATAACCAATATAGTCTGACATTAACATTTAAGACTATTTTCACCCGAAAAAATCAGAGATAATACATTTATTTTAGGCAATGTTATTAATAAATTAGAATTGATTTAACAAATTACAAAAATTTAAACCCGAACTGTATTTGTAACATTTAAAAACGTGTAAAAACGGAGGTGTAAATTCGTAAATTACTAATGAGCACCAATTTCTGGAATTTCTTAACTCAAAGGTACCAGATAATTAAAGTGTTCTGATAAGCTGAGTTATCGTACTAAGGGGCACTCATCTTAAAAATTACTAAAAATTTAAAATTTTGATTAGATTTTTTTATTTTGCATTTAATTTCTGTCATTTTGATATAATATAATATTTGCATATTTGTATTGCGCAAATGCAGATTATTGCTTAATAAGTAGAAGCTTGCACAACGGATTTCATACGCCCAAGATGAAACGCCCAAGATATCATGGGTTTTACCGCTAGTTATTATTATTAACTTTTATTATTTTCTTATATGGATGCAACCGTAATTATTTTTTAACTATAGCTTAAACTAATATCCAAAAACTATAGAACGGGGTTAGTCATGTGAATATATAAAGTATTTATTGTTATTATTATTTAAAATCTTTATTAATCTTCTTCTTTGCTTGAAAATGTAAGAAAATCTTTTGTTCTGACTGCAATAGGCCTTTGTGATGCATCTTATTAAATTAAACCACCCCCCAAATTAGGGTGAAAAATAAACATTTTTTTTCATTTTGGGTGAGTGTCCCCAGTATACATATGCTATTGAAATAAAATCTCCGTAATCCTGTACGGTAATAAAGCATACAATGGCAGAGTCGTATGATTGGCCCGACAGTCAAAGGCTTTACTACCTCTGGGCTTTACTACCCATGGGTTTTCTGTTACACTTCGAAACTACTTAGTCACTTCTACTGGGCTCAACATAGCTTTCGATTTTCCTCTGACCAAGTTTTAACGATTAAATTCAATTTATCCATCGAAAGCACTGTTCATTTACACAATGCAGTGGGCGTTTTCAACTCTCTAGCAAAAGGAAATCGAGAACTTAACTTACATATAGTGACAATTAAGTCTTATGACGTCTTAATAAAATTAAAACGAACATAGATATCACAACTAAATTTTCCAAATCATTACTGGTAATAATAAGTACCTTCTTTAATACTTGGATATCGGATGACACCTATCATGGGGAGAACGGGGTCATGGGGAGAAAGTTTAAATCTTAAAGACAAGCAAGAATTGTTCCTTTGACGCACCTGGGACAAATGAATGATTAATTAATAATTTGTGGTAGGTCGTATGTATGTGACGCAACAGAGTGACGTCATGTCATGCGTGACGCCTTGAAGATGACGTACGCATTCGGCAATGCAGACGGTGACGTCATAAGTATATGTTTGTGTGATGTCATAAGGACATGCTTGTAACGTTATAGTTTTAACTAGGACAAGACCACTCCTTCGATTGAAAAATATTGAAAATCTTTTTACAAACTAAAATATACTTAAAGTTGACATTAATTTATTTTGGAAAATACATCATATAGATATGTATTACACTTTTTTAGAGACATACAACATTCATGTGCAATAAATTTTGTTTAAAATAAACAATCAAAAGAGCCGTGTGTTGACTGTGAAGTGGGTGGAGCGTAGGGTGAAACATTGTAAAAATCCAATCCTGGGTCTACGTTTAAGTTCCTCTTCATTTTCGGATATTGTTTTCTTTATGTTGATAGTTTAAACAATCATTTCTCGAAGCAGCGAGTTTAACGGTCACCAAAAATTCGTTGTTTAATAGCTGTTTTAAATCATCGTAGAGGTCATCTAATAGTCTGCTGTTTGAAAGTCGAATGTTATCGTAAGAAATGTTCTTTACCTTCAAACTCATAACGATGTTAATTGGACGTTGTCGCAAGCGCAAGTGGAAAAGCGTCGCATGGGAACCGTGTTCATATACTTTTAAAATTTTTCCACAGTTGGCTTCAAATTGAATTTTTCCGATGATGGTACTACTTGATCATCCTCATTATCATCATCATCATCATCCTCTTCTTCCTCATCTACTTCTTCGTCATCATCATACTCTTCTTCTTCATCTACTTATTCTTCGTCATAATGATTATGATTGAGATGAGGATGATCCTCATCTTCCTGTTTTATTTGATGTTGAGGATAAGGTTTTCTAAAAGAAACATACACTCTATCGTACTTTTCTACATCCACAATTAAATCCTAGATACAAGATGGCAATTCTTCGAAATCATAGTACATTGTCCAAAATTGCCTTTATAACAAGTAACAACCATTGTGGTCACCATATCACCATTTTTCCTTACACCGATGTTACGCCTGTGAATATTGAAAGCTGAATGACAAGCGACGGTGTGTAGACCTTAGCTGGAAATTTGTCCACCACCTAAAATTTCTACCAACATTTATTTCTCCACACTATACAACAGTTTAAATAAATTTAATAAGACAGTCCAAGTAGATGTTTAACTTTTTGTATAGTATTTAAATTTTTGTTATTTTGATATATTACATTTACTTTTGAGTCTTAAATTTACATATATAATAGGAACAATTTTTGCATTTCGTACAACCTCTTCCATCGACCCAGTAAAATTTGTAGTAAAATTTCTTTAAAATTTGAAGTTTTCATGACTGCAGCTTGACCAAAATCGGACTTGAAAAAAACAGTTGAGACTCCCTCCTTTCTACTGTTCCCCCCATAATTGAAAACTTTTGAAAAATAATAAAATAAAATATCATAGGAATTATTAAAGAAATGAAATACAGATGTATCATAATTAAAGAAGCTGTTGACGTTTCCAATTTTCTACATTCAATATCATGAAAGTTGTTTGAAAAATTCAAATAGCACGTGTGTTTTTTTTAAACTTCCACTTAAACGTTGATTTTCAAATACTAGTTCCCAATCCAAATTATTTTTGAGGTTTCAACAAATTCTTCTGTAAATTTTGATACTTGGATATTACATCCCGTTGTTAAAATCGGTTGATTATTTTTCCATAGTGAAAAAATCACATCCATAGTGTTGAAATCGGGCATACATATCATATAACAAGGTGTATCTCTTCTGAACAAAATAGGCATTCAAACTGTCGTAGGGAAAAAACTGAGCCTTTAAATATAATTTGCAATTATTAAAGTTACAGTTGTCAAATACACCAGTATTTTTTACAGATTATTTTTCCTGTCAGTTTGAAACGCAAACATATCATATCTAGGGGTTTCCTGATGCGCAGACGTTTTAACAGTCCAAGTATTCCTTTTTGTAGTTCGTAATACCGGATATTTGTGTAATTTCCAACCTCTAAATTAATTGTAAAACAATGTCTCTATCAGAATTCAACCGCTTCAACAGTGTAATGCGGTATTGATCGGCCAACTGAAGATGAGGGACTCTCCATACAATCCGTTCAAGAATGATTTCCCACTCCAAGGTTGCCTTAGTTGTTCCTTTGGTGGTCTCAATCAAATCTTTATCATTTGAAGCTCTTAATGAAACTGATTCTTGTTTTACATTTATGATAATTCGTCTTTAGTCTTCAGCAAAGCCTAACAGTAACTCTAAGGGAATGTAAAAGTCAAAATTACCAAAATTACCATCTTTTGAATGTGTGATTATTTTTATGTGGTGCCACACATCTGGCTATCTCTAACATATTCCGTTCATTAGGAGTTAATAATATTACATTCTTCAAAGTACTCGAAATTCATACTCTCACTCTAGTGCTGCTCAGGTTGAGCAGCACTAGCCGTGGTCCTGGCAGCTGGCCTGGGGGACCTCGGTGCCACGGGAGGAGCAACGTCCGTCTCGTTCTTGCTGTCACATGTATCCATCTCCGAACCTATAACACCAGTGTTAATAGCCTTTTCGTAGTCCTTCCGCTTATTTTATCTGTTTTAATTTCTCCTCTTTTGCTTTTCCGGCATCTCCGACGCAGCTGGTAATCAGCCTATAAACGGAGGCCGGGGGCACAGGAAGGCTTCGCCACTGTTGAGAAGGGGGGAGCAGTTCCCATCGCTGCAGCCTTGCTGCCATCTGTTACAGACGCGAAGGTACCCTTAGTAATACTAGAGTGGGACGTTCGCCTTCTTATTGGGAGCTGCTGGCTGCGTACGCGTGCTCGCAGAATTTCTCCGGGTCGTCGCCTGGCCAGCTGGTTTGGCGTTTCGCTGCCTCCTGGTCGCCATCGCGTCACGGTGGGCATTATAGTCCCTGTAGTTGGCAGGGTGAGCGCCACCACAATTGAAGCACTTGCAACCCTCCCCTTTGGGCTGGGGGCACGACCTGGCCTCGACGTTTCCACCACACCGAACGCACCTGTAGGGCAGATTACAGTGCACAGACGAGTGGGAAAAGTGTTGACAGCGTTAGCACTGTGGGGCGCCTTCTCTCTGCTCGAACCGATCGACGGTCACCCTTACACCTAAGAGGTGGGTAATTGACCACACATTCTCCCACTGGCCGACTTTTCTAAATTAACACAGGTATGAATATTTGAGATGTGTAGGCCATTTTCACGGTCAGGCGGTGGCATCACCAGCGTGGGCTGAAGTCCAAGGCACTCCAGCAAGGTTGGGTCGAAGCTGTGGTGAATTCCCCTGATAACGTAAATGTGTGAAAGTCCACCTTCTTCATAGTAATATCTTTTGGAAGGCCCGAAGTCCTCCACAGTGGCAGCAATAATGTGGAACCTATCGCCCCTAAAAATGGCTTCTAACTTGATCACGTCTGTCGCCGGCGAAGGTGAACTTGTCGTCGTGGTCGAACATCCCTGACTCACTAATTGAATGCACCATTATTTTGCATCCCCTGCAACACAGAGACAATAAACAAACAGGTGGGACGGGAGCGGCGAAGTGGAAAATTCAAGAAACTGAGCCTCTTGATCGGTGACATGGGCTTCCTGTCCAAATCTTTCTCCATTCTACACTATGGACTGCCTCTTATGATAGCAACTTAGTCTACAACATGCTATAATACTAGGATTAGGAGGAATTGTTTAAGGATAAGCGAGGGGGGAATTTTAGGGATCAGTAGGGAACAGGGGATGCAACAAATTTATTAAAATTTTCATAATTAGCAAAGTACGCAGTTGTAATTATTTTATACCGGCAATTACTCAGATATGTTAGCCTAGATATGAATTAAATTTAGCATGGCATCAAAGCTGGCTTGGTTTAGGGCTGTGTAGCTAGGGTCGGGTTCTAGGTAATATTTCCAGTACTTTCCACTTAGTTTATGTTTTTTACCTATGGTATAGCATCAAAGGCCTGCTACCACCTTAGCTCATAGTGAAACTGCCGCCATTGCAGCCGAGATCAACGCGACGTCAACGATGCGTCGCGCGTTGCAACGACTGATGCAACGCTGCAATGCCCTCACGTGTACACGGCCTAAGTCCACTGTATTATCAGTGATACTAAAATTCAATCCAGTCAGTATACAAACCGTTGAGCCTCCTCATTGACTCACACCTCATCTTCTATTTTCACATTGATAAGGTAGCCAATTAATAAGCAGCTCCATTTTTGCATTGCGTCATCTTGCGGCTCTCTAATGAGGAGATTCTTCTGTCTGCGTACTATGGCTGTTTATCCCCACGTGGTTTATGGTTTGGTCATCTAGAGAGCTGAAATAGGTAAACACAATCAGGTGTTTCGATGTCAAAAAAGGTCTTCATACTATTTTCGGTATCAAGAAAGGGTATTTTTTCAGGGGGAAGTTCGCTAGGAATTGAATTCTAACGTTCTCCGGTATATATAATTTAGATTTGTTGACTTTTATTTTTAAATAAAAAGGATACATTCCACAGTGGTCAAAAAAGCTTACAGCTTCAGATATAACTGTTGCGTTCTCATTCCTGAACACAGGACTCCTCTTAAAAAACATTGTATTCTGACATTAAATTTTACAATGCTCTATCTATAACTTCCGAAATTTCGTTTTCTTAATAGAGAATAATATACACTTTAAAGGTTCATTTGAAGACAAGTGTAAACAGTTTTAATAATTATTTTATAAATTACATTGGAATTAAGTTCATGGTTAAGTTAACTCACGTAGCGTATTCAAGACTTATTGTCAACACCTTATTGTGAATAGACTTATTGTTAGTCATAGTGTATAGTTGTATGACAATAAAAAACATTAAATTTGAATGTGAACCTGGGCCATCGAAGAAGTTTGGAATCCATACGGTATCAACTGGGACACCGTAGATAGTTTGGCAGGGGGAGGGTGACAGTTCCGACTTAGTGACCCGGAGACAGTGGATGGGTTGATGCACACGGGGAGCTGAAGCACGTCTTTAACCTTCTGTATTGTTGGAGAGAGATTATATCCACAGCTTCTCGACGTCCCTAACATTTTGTAAAATGAATAAAAACCAATAAAACCTTTTACCAATAAAATCCTTAAAAGCTCCCTCTAATCACATACCTTTAAAGCCACTTTTCAAATTTACAATCTATGTTCTCAGTTCTCAGGTGATCGGGAGGAGAGTTGAACAGTATTATTGGGTTATCAAACATTTTTTTTTTTTTAGAAATACGTGTTATGGTATGGAATGTTAAAAATGTTTCCATTTCTTATATTATATACCAGGATTGAGGCACCACGCTTAGGAAGACATTGCAGTTTGGAGAAATACTAGGGTTTGTAATATATAGATCGGGGGAAAAGTAAACCGTTCTGTTTCGATAATACCCCCAACGCAGCAGACCTACGAATTTCCAAATCATTAATATGATAATAATATTATATGTCAGTTTTTAACAATATCTGTCGGTAAATATATGAGTTAGTTATTTGAAAGAAGTATGCAGGTTTGCTGCTGTGAGGAACACTAAAAGTAGGCATTTATAGAATAGTTTTTATTTTGACCATTTATACTAAGTTTCATCAACATCCATCTATAAATAAATGAGTTCACCTATTCCCTATTTGATTAACATGGGTCAAGAGTGTACAGGTTAGCTGTCATGATAAATACGTAAACTATGATTTTTAAGCATAAATGGATGGATTTCAACCACATGAAGCTGAATATTCAGTTTCATCCTAAAATATACATTAACAAGTGAAATGTTTTTTCCTTATCCTCCAAAAGATTAACATTGGAGCCCCAAAATACAGCTTACTGTGTTTAGATTTTTTTATATCTTGGTAACCATTGGAGATAGAAAAAAGCTTTTAGGAACTTAATTGTTTAGTTTTTTAGCTGATTCTTATGTTGAAAGATAAAGTGTAGACAATTTTTAAATTACATATGAAAAACGCAAAAACCCCAATTTTTGAATACAACCTCGCCCCAAACTACCCGTTCCGACTGACCGATATGTCGGGTTTACGAAAATCAACCAAGCAAATATAGGAATACACGTCTCTACCAAATTTGGTCTCGATCCGACCATTTTACGAGAGATATAGCGTTCAACGACACACACACACACACACACACACACACACACACACACACACACACACACACACACACACACACAAACACACACACACACACACACACACACACACACACACACACACACACACACACACACACACACACAAATTTGAATTTTAGCTTGACATGGCTTGTAAATAGTGACGTACTTTTTCACCAAAAACTAGTCACACGATGACAATTAAAAATTGAATTGTTTGACAAAGGTAACAAAGGTAAGTGTAACCTAGTACACTATTACTCAAATTAAAGTAAGTTTGAAAGATTTTGAAAAGTAAAGCATGTGAATGAAAACTTTTCTATCATAATTTGATTCAAACGACTAAGTGAAACTTCCTATCTCATGTAAATATTCAAATATCATATAAATAAATAAATAAATAAATATATATATATATATATGATTATATTATTATTTTTTACGTTTAAAGGGAATATTAAAGATTATTTCTCACTTTTCTCGTGATCTATTGTCTTAGCATAGGACAAAAATATTGTGCTTCAATAGGTAGAGAGTTTGTCTCTTTAATATCTCCAGTCGGAGGATGGGATGAGTTATTTTGAAACGAGGCCTCAATACTTGCTAATAGAGTTCTTGTGATAATCAGCCTTTTGCCTCGGTTATCCAATTACCGTGGAAGGTGCATCTCATCGTTCAGCCTCAGTTATGAGAATAATCTTAACCTCTTGTCTTTTTCACCTCCTCCCACCACATTATAAACCAACACCCTGAGTTGATAACTCTCTGCACGGTAAGGTTAATATGTTTGAATTTATATTTCATTCATGATATTTAATATTGAATAAATTAATTTCCGTTGTAAAATCAATGTACACGTTGCGAAGGAAAAAATAGTGAAACCTTGGCGTAACGAACCTCAATATAACAAATTATTTTATTAAGATATTTTAAATCTACTTCAGTTGTGTACAACACACAATTTAAATGTTATTTTATAATACGAATACATATTTTTGTTTAAAAACTCAATGCTATCTCATTTTAATAATACTAGCAAACATAAATGTACTTGATACTTGATACTTGATAAAATCTAGGGGAAAGATTGCACCGCGACCTATGAGATCTATTGTGCCCCCAGACTAGTCTCTAGTTCTTGCCTAGAGAACCCCCTCTAGTCCTAATGCCTTAATAAAGTTTAGTATAACGAGGGGTTCTAACTTTGGAAAAATCCTCCACCGCCACCTGGTGTGTTCCCAAGCTTCTGGCTCTCTTCTGGCCTATCGCGTCACACTCAGCCAATAGGTGTCTAGGTGTTTCCTCCCCAGATTGGCAGAAGCGGCATTCACCCTCTAGGACAATGCCCATCTTGCTCAGATGACCCCTGAGCCTACAGTGTCCGGTTAGAAATCCCGTCAGTATCCTTAAATCGTTTTTCTTAAGCCTGATCATGGTCTCAGACCTTCTTATATTATGCACTCCAAGCATTTCCTTAGCCTGTCGGCATCCCGGATGAACGGTCCAGGCTTTCCCTCTGGCTTCCTTCTCTTCCCTCTAGCTAGGGAAACATCTGTCCGCCTGAACAGAGCCCCGCATGTCCAGGTAAGGCTACTTACTGCAGGAGGTCGCCCGGTATCCTGCAGGTACCGTTCTAGACACCATATATAAGGCCTGGTGCCATCCACTCCTCGGCACGGTCCACGTGACACCTTGAGTTGGCCTGAAACAAAGCGGAAAAGCAGGGGAGAAGGTGGGAGAAGAAGAAGAGAATGGGTTTGTACAGATAGATGAAGACAGTCTATCCACGCATTGGAGGGGAGAAGAAACGTGGGTAGATAGAAAAGACCCTGCTCAAGAGGAGAGTAGAGAGTCAGGGAGGCTGATTGCAGTGACAGCGCCACTGGGCGGTGGGATCGCCAACCCCTACGCCACAACATAAATGTACCTCTACATAACCAATTCATTTGTGTTGGACCGTTACATAACGTATCTCTTTACATACCTATCTTGAAATCGCCTATGTTTATCTATCTTTAAATTCTTCGTTATCTTTAAATAACGTTTAATCTACGGTTTAACCTCGGTATAAAGTACGTAAACAAACATGTCAGTAAACCAACCTGAATTATCTGTCAGAATATATCCTGTTGCTTTAGTTACTGTCAGTTATCGACCTTAGGGCGTATAATCGCTTTAGTTATCGTGGGGAGATGATATACTGTTTACTATATTGAAAGTATTATAAAACCATCGGGCACTATTTCAATTAATAAGAGTTTAATAGTGTTTTCCTAACTCCACACAGTATCAATACCTCACCTTAGTATCATGTATTTTATAAAGGTTCAATTCACTTCAATTCGTTATTAAGATGAAACAAGTAGATTTGCGAACTTCTCGGTAGTAATATCTTAGCTAAAATGAACCTCAATGTAACATATTACTTGATACAACATATTTTTTATTCAGTCCCTTCAGCTCAGTTATGAAGGTTTGTAATACTAAAAAAGCCTCAATATGAAAACTTACTTCCATAACCAAACTTTTACAGCTCGTGGGCAAAATTATGTTAAATATTAAAAGCATAAATTAAACATTATTTTCCAAATATATGTTAAAATTGTACGTAACGTATAATAAAACCGCTGTCTTATCAATTTATCGTTTTGATAGAAATTTACTTCATTCAAATACAGCTTATTATTAGTGAATTTCCTTATTGCAAATATCTTATCAGACTCCCAAATACTCTTATGATATGTTAACTATTAAAGGTATGAATAATTTACCCTAATTTGTTTCATTCTAATAAGGAATGCTATACAAAAATGTGTTTCTATATTCTTCAGAAAGTAAACTCTCACCGGCTGTTTTGAAGCACAGTAACGAGTATTAATGTTGTTCTAAAATAGTTTTTAGCGAAAACGAGTGCATTTATGTTATTTCTTATAGACATCTTTCTTGTCCTATTATTCCACTCTACTGATTGACTCGCCCTGTTCTCGCTATTGCCACTGTTTATCACGAGGGGTAATTACAGGGAATCAAAGATATTCATGGACGAGGAACATTAAGGAAGTATTTTATGAGAGTGTGAAATGTTATACTGCTGTCCTAAAGTCCAAGAGAGGTTTATTGCTAGTAAATGAAACGATATCTATCGTGAAACAAAGCTTAGATTGAATAGAATCGCAGGGTTCAGTACTCGTATGTAAAGCTACGTAACGGATCACGACAAGGTCTGTTATTATTTAACAGCTATTATTGGGTCACAGATACTTTTCAACGTATCGACATGTTTTTTGTTTGAAATTCATTGTTGGTTATGATGGAAATGTCATTTAGATTAATATTGTAAGGTCTTTTCATCATGATTAGTAAAACAAAGTTTCACAACGTTTTGTAATCTGGAATTTGCGACCGTACTCAGGTGAGCTTGAACCAAAAAAATAGAAGATTAGTACACAATCCAGACTAAATGAGTAAAAATCTGAAAACAAAAACGTTTAAATCAGTCAATAACGTTACCAAGAATACCAAATAACCAAAGTCACGCACATAAGTTCGTGACTTTGGTCGTTTGGTATTCTTCATCTCACCAGAACAAAAAAAAAGTACTTCCACACGACACAGGGGCTCAAGAAGTATTGCTTCAGCTTGTTGTTTTTAGCTTTACACCAGCTTAGCCCGGATTATATACCAATATTGACATTTTCGATATTTCAGCTTACCTGAGGACGGTATCAGATCCCAGATGCCAAAACGTCGAAGCGCAACAGAACCCTGTCTTAAGGTGGTGATGTAATTGGTTGAAATCCCGTTGATACCAAAGCTCCCTTATCTTCGCTTGATACGTACCACATCATATATTTATGTATGTGCTAACAGTATAGATTTTGAAATACGAAATATGAAAATAAGCTTTCTAAGACACCGTAGTTCAATTAACTTTATTAGATTGCGAAGAGAGGTTGTAATACATGGTTTTGTATAATCCAATCTGTTGCTGGTGGTAACTCGTCTCAGTTTCTACATGAAATTATCATCAGGCCTGTCAAGAGTGAGATGTTTTTTAGTTTGAAAATTGTTTAAAAACATTAAATAACCTCACATTTAGACCACATAAACACAAAAAAACTACTCGTATGAAAGTCACGAGTTCAGGTTTACCTTAAAAAAACTATTAAGGAACTGGCACCATGATGCATACTGGGTGCAAGAGAAGTCCAAAATAACTTCAAGAAGTTATTTTGGACAAGTGGAGTGAAGAGGAGACTGCACTTCAGAAGCTACATTACAATAATCCGATGGATTACAAATTTCCCAATACACGTCGCGGTTTCGATGGTTTTAGTGTTTTGATTTTTTCGTCCATATGTCTTAACAATATGTTTTTAACCATATTTTAAAATAAAGTCCATTAAATAAATAAAATTACACATTCTTGACAATCTCGTTGATGGCTTCATATAGAAAGCAAAACTACTTGCCGAAAACTTAGACCTAAACCAATTTTAGTATTTCCCTGTAGTACGGTGTCTAAAAACCACTAAAATGAAGCACTCAATTAATGCCAATGGTTAGCAGTTGGTCGATGAAAGTTCCAAGACCACGTATACTGTAGCATATTTGTATATATTACCGCAGTACCGTAGTGGCTTTTATTACTCGATGTACAGTGTGTTTCCAGTTATCGCCGCTGCGAGGGGGGGGCGCTAGTGGGGTGCGACGCTCCGCGCACACAGTTACTATTGAGACGTGCGCCTGACTGTGTGTTAACCCTCCAGTTCCGACATTTAGTTTTCATTTCGATGGTTCACTTCGTTTTTCATCAGTTCCATGTTTTTAAAAAAATAAACGGACGGATTTTCTCGACACAATAAGGTAAGCGTTGTAATTGGGAATAATATTAGAAGAGACGGTAACATGGAAAGGACACGCTTAAATTATTGGAACTAGTTCATTTATTAACTTTTGAAGAATTTAATATATGTTTGTCATAAATTTAAAATGTGGTAGATTATCTAAAATCTGATTTACCTTAAGAACGTAAATATAAAAAAAACATGTAAAATACAAAAATAACTATTGCTATCGTACAATATATGCGGTCGACAAAAACACTCAGTAATATGTATTTCCTTAACAATAGTTGGTGTTCCCATCTCAGAATTCGTGAAGAAGAGGAATGAGTGAAATCCTTGCCGTTACTCACAATATAACTTTATGGCAGTTGTAAGATATAATTGGATGCTTGAACAACTGTCGAAAGTACAATTCAAAAGTAGCCCAACCGATTGTTTTAACGGTGTTCGCTTTAAGCTAACAGAATTCTTATAATTTAGCTTAATTGCAACGGATCTAAATGGACAGTAACTGTATTTTTGGCATTTGTCCTAGACTCGTTGTCAGATGCAGTCGGGCCATGATAATATGTAAAACCATTCATTATTATTAGAGTCGAGGCAACATTTTCCTAATCCAATCGAAACGCTTGAGTCTTATTTAAATATCCGGATGTATAAATGAATTCCAATTGTGTATGTTCCTTTCATAACACCGGGACCTTTACGGATATTTTATTCAATTTTTGTATTGTCTCCCTAGTTTTATTTTTTCGATAACTAGATTTCTGAAGGTTTAAATAATAATAAACGTTAGTATAATTGGTCAAAATAGTCGAGATAGGTCTTCATATTTGTATTACTACTATGTTACGTCGGGTTTTTAAACATATTTGCAGATACTAAATGCTGCAAAAACTACAGGGAATTGAAGCCCATACGACTAAAATAATTGATAACAATTATTTGAAGTGAAAAGTAAAACCCACAAATTATAAAGTATCGTAATATTTGTGCACAATGCAACTAGATACATCGGAGTTAATTATTCTACTGCTGGATTTTGAATATTACTAATGAATAGGAACTTTTAACCTTTTTAATATCTTTAAAATCTAACAGTATCGACTACCGGTTTCGTGACAACTGTCATATTACCAGATCATCCTCGTCTAGTGATTTTAATCAAGACGAATCGCTAGATAAGGATGATCTGATAATGAGACAGTTTTCACAAAACAAGAACTGATACTCGACACCATTCAACTTGAACTGATATTGAAAAGATAAAACACTCTTATAAATTAAATAGATACATATAAGTAAATAATTATATAGTTCAGTTTCGATGAGGTCGCCAGATTGCAAGGAATAATTACTGTAGCGGTAAAATACCTTTATACGTAAACTCAAATCGTTGAAACCGTTTTCGACTTCTTCATTAGGTCACCATTTGGTCTATATGGATATACGAGTGTGCATGCTCCATTTGAAGCAAATGATATAAAGTAAGAGTATACTCAAAAATTCTGGGGCTGCTTGTAATTTTAAACATGATAGAGCATGTTATATGTATTCGTACATAATTTGTAAAAATGATTTTACTTTCACAATGTTCATATGTAGCCCTCATAAGTATATATTGTTGGGCTGTTGATGACCACAGCGTTTTAGATTGTCATAAAAGGTTTATGAAAAACTCACTAAAATACTATTCGTTATTTAGTAAAATA
This sequence comes from Nephotettix cincticeps, assembly GCA_023375725.1. Classification (NCBI taxonomy): domain Eukaryota; kingdom Metazoa; phylum Arthropoda; class Insecta; order Hemiptera; family Cicadellidae; genus Nephotettix; species Nephotettix cincticeps. Next base: position 33,118,844 of record CM041784.1, on the reverse strand, counting down.
AAGTACATGCTATAGTGCTTTAGTAAAATTCTTTTTTGTGATTTTAAATTAAGTTTAACAAAGGAACAAAAATAAATTAATTACATGTTTTTAAGTTGGAGAAGCGATGACAATTCATTCGGTATAGCCTAAGGGAAGTTACTTTGTAACTAGCTAGGACAAGAAGTATTTAAAAAACGGTCAAACACTTTTTAATTGAAAGATGTTATTTAATACTTGAATATTTTTAAGTACTCACAGCTCATGTGATTAAAATTTATTATTTAAAAATCCAATGGTATAATAAACGTCTAAATATTACAATAAAACTTAAAAGACAACATAACATTACATTAACCTAACTCTAAATGATTGTGTTCAATAATGCATTGTTTTTTTATTTTATTGAATGTATTCCTGCGTAATAAAATGCTTGGATTGTATTGTTTATTATTATTTCTAATTGACCCATAGTCAAGTATCTCTTATCAACATGTATGCAATGTCTTCGAGGATAATAATGAAATTATATTAATTTAAACGTTACGAAAGATAATCTGCAATGATAGTTTTTTAATAGTTATCATACATTTATGAAATGAAAATAAACGCAGGTAACATAGATTGAGATAATTTAATTAAAAAATCACTTTCACATAGAATATATGGAAAAAAGAGATATAAAATGTCGTAATTTTATAGATATATCGTATTAATAAATACTTAAATTTATCTATTGTATACAATCAACAGTTTTTTCACAATTGTTACGTTCATCAGAATATAGAAATAAATATTTTTTTCTTGTGTGGGTTAAATATAAATTTACTATTATTACCGAAATGTTTTCATGCAATAAATAAAATATTAATTTATTATAAACATTGATAAAACGTGATTTAAAAATTGTAAGCTGAATAAATATGTTGATTTTTTCAACATGTAACATAATGATTTAAAAAGCCATATTAAAGTTTATATCCTCGTTGTATACAAAACTGTAACCTTTTGCGTTGATTCTGAAAGTCAACCGAGCAAAATCCATAAATTGTTGCATTATTCCTGCATTATTTGTATTTTATATTCAATAAAAAAAATACAGTATATCGCAAAATAGTCATCCATGTATAAAAGTTAATTTGGTTATTTATAAAGACTTATCTTTCCTATTTCATGGATTGTATATTATTTTTAGAGAGGAATAATGAGCTTTTCCAGATATATTGTTGACATTGAATAAAAATATTCTTATTCTTATTTTATATTTTTTTAAATAAAGAAAGTAAAATTTACTTCCTGCTAGATTACTAAGCACTTTAGTTCTCTACCATTGCGTACATGTCTATTTTATTACTCAGTTGCACATGAATGTTAAATTTAATAAAAGTCTAACGCGGTAAAATTTCAAACGCAAAATTTGTGTAGCAAGCATTTTGCCGCTGGATTCTGCAGGCGCATCATGAATTGTCCACGAATCAACATCTTATGTTTGTCATTTCTAGTGCCGTTATGAGATTTCTGAAATACAAGTTTTTATAAATGGTAATGGTATGTCCGAAAATTATAATATAATATACTATAAATAGCATATATAATAATATAATATACTCGTATAGCATACGTGTATATTATTTTATTAATAGATTCACAACTTAGAGCCACTACGTTATGGTATATATTTTCCATAAACCATACCATACTGAGTTGTAGTATTATCGAATGTAACATTCAGAAGCTTGATTTTTACCTTTTGCTCTATGGTAATATATGCAAATTAGAGTATATTATGCCTTTGATGAAAAAAGGTTTTATCACTACGCTTACTTTAAAACATAAAGCTATAATTCAATGAATAAAGAAAAAATACCCAGACTTTTTATATTTTAAAACAAATATAATTTAATGTAAATATAATGTAATGTAATCTATAAATTGTATTTATAGATTTGTATATTTGTATCTAAGTTCATCATATAAATGAATGATTCAACAAATTAAAATAGTATGCATTTTAAGGGGTTTGGTAAAATTATATATGTTTTTCAATTATGTATAACATTCAACTTCGGGGCCTTTCTTTATACTAAATTTGTTTATCTCGTTCCCTGTGGATCTCAAATGTAGCTGAGGAGCATTATAACACATTTCAGCACGGTTCGTGGCATTTTCAAGGAGTATAAAAGTTCGTTACCTGGAACATGCTATACACCGTGGTAGATTTACATCGAGCTCCTCAACTACGTGCAATATTTACAGGCAAAAAAATAAATACATTTCATTAGTTTTTTGTACAAAATTTGAGACGTTAATAATATCAAATCACACATATAAAATAGAGCATAGCATGCATACATATACACGTATGTTTAAAGAAATTAGAGGTACTGTATCATTTAGGTATATATTTCTCACCAGGTTAAAAAAATCTAGCAAAATAACGTATGTATGTAAAGCGTACGCTAAAATAATCATATACTAATGAAAATTAACCTGTCTCGTTAGGCATTATTCCAAAGTAAGACAGGTCAAGAGATACTCAAGCATCGAGCGTTCGTTATCTCGTGTTCACAAAAGTCTCAAAGAAATTTATAAGTAATCGACGAAATAATGTCGCAGCTTCCCTTAACATGGGTGAATATTTGATAGGTTTTCAATTTCAATTTTTGAAATATTTGAATTATCTAATGAGTAGATTACAGGTTGCCCAAAATAAAACTTTATTTGTCCTTATCTGATTTCTCCAGACAGCAGAGTTCATTCTTGCAGTAGTTTTGAAAGAGTAACTATGTCCTCCTTATTCGATGTAAAATATCGATTCAAACACTGTTTATTTATAACCAGGAATTCGAAGATTTAATGATCCTGACTTAGTATTTCTTGTACCTCTGTTATCCAAAAATTTTAACGTGGAATTTTGAAATTAATCATAGAATGGATAATTTTGACAATGGAAACGTACTTTAAACGAATGATTTAAAAGTGAAACTTAAATGTTGTAAGGTACAAGGTCGATCGTCCTGACGAAGATTAAAAACACGAATGCAATCATTTTGCGGCCGTTGTGATTTTTATTGCGAACCTACGGTCGTGTAATTGACAACACAGGGTTGCAGTATGTGAAGTGATGAAATAGAACTGATTTGGCCAGTAGCAGTTTCAGTTTTATGTGAAAGGTAAAAAGGTTCAACACTAGTTTTACTCGCGAGTACTCATGTTTGGACTGATTTTTGCTTAGTCGAAGCTGTACTTGTTTAATAAAACATAAATTTGTTTTAATTTTTAATAATTTATTTAATTAAAATATAAAATATAAATAAAATAAATAGCTAATTAAATAGCTATGATTAAACTTACTGCATAAGGGGTGTGTAGCATAAGACCAGCCAGAACACTCAGAGTAGTCCTAGGTTCGACCAAATACTGATTAATCAAAATGGAGTACTGCTATAGTGGCAATTCTTGTCTCTGCTGTTTGACTTCAAAAGCACACGCTCTCTATCATTTGCAATTCTGGTTTCTGTAATTTGAGAGTAAGATGTCCATTGGATTAGTCTGACCTGGAAACGTGTCCGTGTATCATGTTGTTAGTGTGTTGTATTAAATGAGAGAGCCTTTACTTAATAGCATTCCCGTTTTAGTTGATCGAATGATCTCTTTTGTCTTACATCAGCTGTACAATTTGTGTGGATTTTTTAAACCTAGAAATTTTTTTGCATTATAGTTATTTATACACTGCTAGTTAAGTTAAAACTGAATACAATCTCTGTTTAAAATCGGGATATATTATTTTATCCCGCATAAAGTGTGAATAAATCTCTAAAATATGACCTGCTTAATCAGTTTCACTATAAAACGTGGTTATATTAAAAAAATTCAAAGAAGAAATCAATAAATATATTAATAAAATATATTAAGAAATTAATAAAATAAATGCTCAATTGAAATTATTTAAAAATCGGTCGTACGTTAAGATTATATTTTAATATAGTATAATAACGAAATAGGTTTAAAATCAATGGTCAATAAAATCAAACTAGTCATCGATTTAATCTGACAGCTAATACATACATACAGCTAATAGCTATTTATTTCTATTTAACCACTTTTATGTATCACATGTTCTATAAAACCAAAACATAACATATGTCTAACATTGCTCAAAACCTGGTTTTTGAGAGCTCATCGTTTTATTTTCACAGTTTAAGATGAAAAACCTTTCCCACAAGGCAATAGAATAATTTGCATAATATTCATAATTTTGGAATTAAGAATTACGTTTTCACTGGAAAGTATTACAAAAAGGCCTTCTTTTGCGTTACAGAAATACTAATGTTGGAGCGTACTTTAAGTTATATCCATGCTCTTAGTTGCGTTAATAAATTAAGAACTCTTTTAACCGGCTTCGTTTTAACCGGTTAAATAAACTTTTTTATGCTTTATAAATTGATAAGATTCAACCTAAACCATCTAAAGCAGATATTTGTTCATGTTCCAATTATATTTATGACATTAGCTGTGTAAATGTAGTGGTGTATCTATTGACAAATCTCAGTTTTATCGATGAGGAAAACTTATTTTTATATAGTCAGACTGCACCCGTTTCACGTATGAATGTATTTGTCACGGAATAAATATTTCTCAGTTTTAAGAATAAAGGCTCTCTTTTAACCGGCCCCGTATTGTCCGATTCCATAAACTCTATTAGAGTTTCTCAAGAGAGAACTCTCTTAGAGTTGTCTTAGAGCCCCAATAGAGTAAAAATATTTTAATAGAGACAAGTATAGTATTGATTCACAGTAGGAGTGCTTTTCAAACGATCAAATTCTGGCTGCATTATTATTTGTGGTCTCTGACCGGGGTATACAGCCATATAACCAAATTGGTCCAATATAGTTTGAAATTATATGTTGAGATTTCTAGTTGCAGCTAAACTTTGTCCAGCCAGTTGCCTATAATTCAACTGTTTAATTTTAGCTTTAGTCTTCGAGTCAATGGAAATAATATTCAGAATTTCAACGATAAATATATTTTGTAATAGGTTTCAGAGTAGCTTTCAGCTGGGAAACTTCGCCACATCCTATTTTTAGTTTAAAGCAACTGTGAATTATTTTTATTTCATAAATTAATCTTCTATTAGATTGAGTTACTGTTCTAAAAAATTAAAGGTAAACATAGCGTTCGTGTTGGTATTTACGGGAATGGTTTTGTTTATGACCTTCTGGGATGTAACCAAGGGATAAGACGGTGACGGGAATGTTCACGTTTATTTTTGCTCTCAGAAAACTAGACAAATGAGCGCGAGCGTCTGGGGGCAGGTTTTTGATGTTACATACAAGTTGTGGACACAACTGTTTGTTTTCGCAACTCACCATATATTTTGTAGTGTGTACAGACATAAATACTTCTGCTAGGATCTTCGGGTTTAAGTAGAAATATAAAATTAAGAAGAGCTTTCTTTTTCAGCGTAGTTCATTCCTCCATCTTCAGGATTTGTCGGTTGGTAGTCGCATTTGGAATATATGAGTACTTAAAACGCCTTTCTAAGTTTTGAAACCCGATTGAAAACAATCTAGAATGTATATATTCAATGTTTTTAGAAGTAATAAGAGTACATGTTACATACTGCTTAACACTAGTATAATCATATTTTCATCTTTTTTTAGATGTTCTTTAAGCATTTTTCTATTTTGACGCACCAATATTTTAGGGAAAAACGATGAGATGAGTAATTTTTCGGGAAAAACGATGAATGAGCTCAGCATTTTCCCCTAAAATACAATGCAAAAGCCATATCTAATTATGTAATGCTAAATTAGTAATATATAAGCATATGTAATGTAAATACAATTCTATGTATTGTATACAGTTATTAAAAATAAGTTATGTCTTTAATTAAGTCTGAAATAACAAACTAAAAATAATCATAAATTTTATTAGTAATACAATGTCGAATACGTTTAAGTTTTTTTTTATTTTTGGAAAAATAAATTTCCATTACATCTTACAGTTTCCAATATCCCAATAGTGACCTCCTTGAGTTCATCACGCGAATTTCTGAAACTTTTAGCGCTCCTAGTTCCTAAACGGTCAAGTTTATCAAAAGAAGACCAAGCGTAAAAAAGTCTTCAAATTCAAAAACAGGGGTTTCTGCAAGGAATTCCAAAGTTGACCGCCCTTTTTAGAAAATGGCGGCCGTATTTTGAAAAACGAAATCATTAAATTTATTGCCTTAAAAATTAAGGAATGTTCCCCATTTAAAGTTTCCTCTAAATCTTACAGTCTCCGATATCTCAATGGTGGCTTCCTTCCTTGAGTTAATCACTCTGTATACATGAATACAGTAGGAACAATAACCACCTTAGATTATTACCTGTGTCGATGGATTTCACACAGTCTATCTATATTTTTCTAAGAGATGGATGACTGTGCTTGCATTAATTTGCCATATTAAGCGGCACTATCATTTAAATCATCTTTAAGTTTGTTACAACATAAAATGAGTTTTACACATAAAAAATCATTAAATAAAAATGGTACATATAATTAAAACTAAAAATAAAAAGCATACCCTCTTTCAAATTATCATAAAACACAATATAATAACGAATCAACATTTTGTAAATATTGGAAACAGGGCCATAGATTTATTTAATAAATCTACTTTATCAGTACAGATTTTGAGGTGGTAAGTATATATTATAAACCTTTGGCGCCAGGTATCATTAAAACTTTCAGTAAAAAGTATCAGTAAAAATTATATTCGATTTAGAATATTGGCATTTATTTTATTTTTCTTAATGTTGCTTTCCTACTTTAATATGTTTCAACCCTATTTACACTTCCTTCAAACAGGTGTAGAACCTTAAAAATGTAAAAATGTCTTAATGCTAAAAATGCACAAAGCCTTAAAAAGAGGAGTTGAATGTTCTGTTTTGCATCTTTTTAGAACCAGTCAAATAAAGGTTTTCTGTTAGGTAATCAGAGGTTCAATTGGAGATATTTAAGTTCCTCCATAAACAACTAATGCATACTCTAGTTTGGAATTTACTAGGGCATAATATATAGCTCTAAGAAGACGTTGATTACACACATTTCTCAAGAAATCGAAAATCCTTTAATATTCGATTAGTTTAGTCTTACCATAATTTATGTGAGGTTTCCAACTAACTGTTGAGTCAAGGTGCAATCCAAGGTACCTAATATTTAAGGTACTTTGCCTGCGAATAAAGACAGCTCATATATGCGTCAACGTATCATCGAAAGGTAGGGATGATATGAAACAGTTCTGATAAAACGGATAGGCAACGTTTACTTGAGATGTCAAGAGAACAAATATTCAGAGTTAAGTAAAGCTTAAGTTAAGTAGCTAAAGTTAAGTAAAGCCTCAATTTTATTCATATTTACAAGATTTTGTACAACGGTTACATTCTAAATTTTCATCAGTGAAGCTTTACCTTTTTAAGGGCTCTATATAAAATAGTTTTTAAAATACCTTTTGTTGGACCATTATAAGACTCAATACGTTCATTGAACACCATATCCAACATTTCTAAGGGAAATGTTTCTGTGAAATATAATAAATTAAAAAAGCCACAAATTATTCGTATTTCATGTCCACGTAAAGGATCTCAAAAATTTAGAATACTTTAAAACAGAATGCGTGTGATTTGTTAATGTGATATACAAATTTAGTTCACACTGCCTACTCCTGCTAACGTACTGTAAAAGTGATTTTAATTTAGTTTTGAACAGGAAGCTCAATGTAGTCACCATCCCTGTTCACCCTCGGTTTTGAAATGACCAGGAGGGGGTTTCAACTCCACCCCCACCTTTAATTCCATACTTCCATTGTCTAGTTCACATTGTGCACGAACACACACAGTTACAGTTCCATTCATTCATTCGCTAGAAACTTTTATACGACGAACTTTGAATTCAAACGTTAAGTACTACTGTTAATTTTATTCGAACTAACTTTAAATATACAACATGACTTCTTTCCAAACCATACATCTATTGAAAGTTATTTAATGGCTGAAAGGTATGTTTTTTTAATATATGAATCTTATTTAACTATATCTTAATTTCGGACATTTTCCATAAGTATAAAAAGTTTCATGACGTTTCGGGGTCTGGATTTGATCCCTTATAAAACTTATCAAGATTAATACATAATCCTGACTTAGTCGATAGTAAATTGAAGAAGTCAAAATACGTAAGCTAAAATATCCAAGCAACAAAATTCACGCACTCAACGTACACACGCACGAAACCAAGTACGTCAATATGTCCGTAGAGCATCTTTACTATAATTATTTCATAAAGGACTTTACAACTTCGAAATTTTATATTAATTTATTGAGAAAATTCATCAGGGGTGAACACCAACAGCGCTGGTGTCATGTATATTTAAAGTTAGATCGAATAAAATTAACAGTAGTACTTAAAGTTAGAATTCAAAGCTCGTCGTATAAAAGATTTCTTATGTTTTACTGAACGCCCTGTTAAAAAAATATGTCAATAATAGCTTTTAGGCCTAAAATAAGGTATTTACCTTTCTTGGTGCAAAAATTAAACTATTGTTGACGACTTCAATTCTTAAAAAAATCCCACAACTAGCTCGCTAGTGACTAGTAAAGGCAACCACCTTTGACGGAATTGTTACTTTTTTCTTAGAACAATTTTATATAGATTTCAAAGTTGTTAAGTCCTAAAACACCTACAATATTTTAATAGTATTGATAATACAACCAGTACGAGATGTCAGGGGTTACGTGTTGGCCTAACCAGTCTGGTTCAAAACCAGCGGTGGGCTACTATTTTCATATCATGGGCAGTCAACTTGCTGGAATAACAAGATTAGTTCAAAATAAGCGGTAGGCTACTCTTTTCATATCACGGGCAGTCAACGTGCTGGAATAACTAGAGTGGTTCAAAACCATCGGCGGGCTACTCTAGTCAGATCATTGACAGTCAACGTGCTGGTCTTGATCTGACAGGAGTAGCCCACCGCTAATTTTGAACCAGACTTGCTGGCCATGTACGTTCACTGCCCATGATCTGACAGGAGTAACCCACCACCGATTTTAAACCAGACTTACTGGGTCAACACGCTGACAGCCCATGGTCGACAGGAGTACCCCACTGGAGGGCTACTTCTATCATGAGCAGTCAACCTGCTGGCCCAAAAAGTCTGGTTCTCAGTGGCGGGGTACTCCTGTCAGATCAATGGCTGTAAAGGTGCTAGCCCACCAAATCTGGTTTGAAAACGGCGGCAGATGACTCATGTAATGCATGGCCAGTCAACGTACTGGACCAGATATCTGGTTTAAACCTGTGGTGGGCTACTCCTTTCAAATCATGGGTAGTCGACGTACTGGTCAAGCAAATCTGATTCAAAAATAGCGGTGGGATACTCCTGTCAGATCATGGGCAGTAATCCTGGCATGAGTGACACACAGTACTCATGGGCAGTAACTTACTGGGAAAATCTGGTTTTCTCTCAGCGTTGGGCTAATCCTGTCAGATCATTGGCTGTGAACGTGCTAGCCTTAAAAGTCTAGTTCAAAACCAGTGGCGGGCTACTCCTGTCAGTGTCAGCTCATGAGTGGTCAACGTGCTGGCCTAACAAGTCTGGTTTAAAACAAGCTGCGGGTGACTCTTGTCAGGTCATGAGCAGTCTACGTGCTGGTTTAATAGGTATGGTTCAAAACCAGTGGCGGGTAGCTCCTGTCAGATCATAGACGTTCATCTTGTTGGCCGAACAAGTCTGGTTTAAAGCCAGCGGTGGGTGACTCCTGTCAGATCATAGGTCAGATCATAGACGTTCAACTTGCTGGCCAAACAAGTGTGGTTTAAAGCCAGCGGTGGGTGACTCCTGTCAGATCATAGACGTTCAACTTGCTGGCCAAACAAGTGTGGTTTAAAGCCAGTGGTGGGTGACTCTTGTCAGATCATGGACAGTCAAAGTGCTGGCCAAACAGGTCTGGTTTATAATCAGCGTTGGGCTACTCTTGTCAGATTATGGGCAGTCAACGTTCTACCATAACAAGTATGGTTTAAAACCAGGGTTGGCCTACTCCTGTCAGATCATGAGCGGTCAACGTTCTAGCCTTACATGTCTGGTTCAAAACCAGCGGTGGGCTACTCCTGAGAGATCATGAGTGGTCAAGGTGCTGGCCCAGAAAGTCAAACGCGCATGTTTAAAACAAGCGGCCTCACTGAGTCCTATAGCCAACCTTGCTGTTTTGATTCCACCACACAGTTCGTGTGGACGATTAAATTATTTTGAATAAAAATTAGTTGAAACATAATTTTAATTTTTTTATTTTTACTTTATTTATATTAATTAATTAACATTCTATATATTATTCATAATAACAAATACCAATAGACATGCATAAAATTAAAAGTCGCCAATATTTCAACATAGTATGATAAATCGTGAAATATTTCTTTCTGTGTGTCAGAAAGCAACAACCCAAGAAAGTTTGAAAATACACTGAAAACCACCCATAAATAACAGTCCAAAGTTTTTTCTATCGTTTATCTCATCGATAGCGCTAGCTAAGATAAATAAATCAGTCACTGATAGAGGGTAAAACTGAACTCCGTCAATAAATAATGCAGCTGATACTTTATCAAAGAAGAGGTATTTTTTTATTTAGCTGCCACAATTTTCATAATGCCAAAGGTGTGCAAGTGTTGTAATGTGTTGTGAAGTGTTGTGTTTTTTGTTGTTTAAAACTAGATTGATGCCTCATTCCAGTTATTTTTCATTCATATTTATTTTTATGGTTAGTTTCAATCCTAAACGGTTGTTTAACTGCTGAGAAACGGCTGTTTTCGATATATTCAATGCGAAACTAAACTAATTTTTCGCAAGACGAATGCCAATAATTCTCTTTTGCCTCCAATTCCAAATTTGTGTTTAAAAGTAATTCCTTAAAGTAAATGATCAAATAGATCGTTTACCCAGTAGAAAATAAAAAATTCTTTGTGCTGAGGAGGCACTAACATATCTACAATAAGACCATTAAATACTCTCACAATGTGTAATCAGGATAATACTAAGAAATCCTCGATTAGAAAATTACAAGCTACTATTCATCAAACTAAAGATACTACCAATCAGAAAGGTTTACAGTTTTTTTTATTAACCTACCCCAATTTCATAGTTTACCTTCATTATGATACGTATAATGTGCCAATAAACGTTCAAAATGAGTTGAACTCCATTTACCTTAAAGGATTAACTAATTTTATTTTGAAAATATTGAATATTTGGCAATGATTTAATCAATAAACCCTTACTTGCCTTACTATCAACTCGTGGTTGAAACCTTTTTTTAGAATAAAAGCTAAAAAATCAAACTAGATAGTTTATTAATAAAAGGAATTTTTATAGAATTCAGTTTGATAAGCCATAACTACTGGACTTTTTAATGTTTCACTTATTTATCACTATGTATTCTTAATGGATGAAATGAATGAGCTACCTAATGGGCAGTTTGCATAGGAGAGGCTAAATTATTCACCATAGTAAGTTTGTTTGAACTAGAAAAAATTATAAATAGGATTAAGTCAAACATATCCTGTAATGAAATAATAATTGATGAGATATTTTTTGCTTCTGTTGCCGTCAAATGTGTGAGAATGGAGATCAGGAAAATTCAAATAATTAAAGGCTTGCCTGATATATATGAATATATATGATATAAATAAAAAATTTTAAGAAAATATATTTTTTCCATTCTTAATGGAATTGCAAATAAAGAGAATGTCTTTGTCTATGGTCAATTATAGTACGAATTACTATTTTTCTAATAGGTTTAGGTTTTTTTAGTTTTTCAATCTAAAATACTTTTTGGCAGGCTTGCCGACCTTGCATACTGCGCATGCGCCAAACTTCGTCCGGCGTTTCCAAAACATACACTGAGCGTATGTTTTGGTACGCTCAGTGAGCTGAGCGTACGCCGCAGAATTGCTCGGTGGCTTCGGCCGACGTTTTTCCAGATCGCTGACATCTGCGACGCCAGTGTGAATTGACAGTTTTAAAGACCCGATGTGGCCTTAGTTACGCTTGCCGATGGCTAACCACGGGGTTTTCCTCAACCACGCGTGTTTTTTAACATTCGAGGAAACCCTAGTTTAAAACACATGTAACCGATAAAACTGGTTTAGAGCAAACAACTCTTTTATTCCCTCAAACCGAATACAAACTATCATCACAAAGCGACAAAACTAAATAGCTGTGGGGACATTTGATACTATAGAGCAAGTGGGGTGGACATAGTTTCATATAAATTAACTAGAATGCAGCACCAAATTGGTCTGTCACTCATCACGGTCAATATAACAGTCATAACTTAAGTCATAGTCATAACCAGTGGACAGCTAGTATTCATGATAGAATAAGCAGAGAATGGTGCGTCACGGTTGCCACAAGTGCATTGCACGAGATATCTCGTGCGTTGCGGTCACAGCAACAAGTGCATTGCACGAGATATATCGTGCGTCGCGGTCGCTGTAACAATGGCATTGCACGAGATATTTCGTGCGTCGCGGTTGTCGCAACAAGGGCATTGCACGAGATATCTCGTGCGTTGCGGTCACAGCAACAAGTGCATTGCACGAGATATATCGTGCGTCGCGGTCGCTGTAACAATGGCATTGCACGAGATATTTCGTGCGTCGCGGTTGTCGCAACAAGGGCATTGCACGAGATATATCGTGCGTCGCGGTCGCTGTAACAATGGCATTGCACGAGATATTTCGTGCGTCGCGGTCGCTGTAACAATGGCATTGCACGAGATATCTCGTGCGTCGCGGTTGCTGTAACAATGTTTTGGAATCACAATATTTTTGGTTGTTTCATTTTACAATCCCGAAAACCCAAAATAGTTCTTATTTCAATGATTGTCTGTCTGCACGCTAAACAAGGCATTTTTTGTTTTGCCTTCTCCGTGAAAACGTGAGCACCCAAAGCTATGAAATATATTTCCCTTATTTTTAAAGTTTTTCAGAAGTTCTTTTTTTTACTTAAAAATTACCCGCCTATTGTAAAAATAATATAATAAGCTCTCAAACCCCCGTTTTGAGCTGTATTAGACATAAAGGGCTGTCCGACACCAAACTTAATGATATGGTTAATTGGGTCAGAACATCTAACAAGGTCCTAGGAGGGTATCTCTATGGACTCTATGGGTTTTAGCCATATACATATGTATATCTAATCATATATATATGCATATCTGAAATTTTGTATTTTTATAAAATGTTTTATATCTCAGTTATTTTTCAATGGATTATTTTGAAACTTGGCATGTGTCTTTAAATAGTATAAAACCAGTTTAGACAAAAATATCAGTGCTATTAAATGTTTTTCAAAATGGTGGACTTTAAACATTTTTAAATTAAATAACTTTAGAAGAGTTAACGGTCTTTAAAATTATTAAAATGAAAACCTATGTCAAATTTAATTCCTTATCCATTAAATCATCAAATTAAATCATATGAAAATTGTTCAATAAACAACGAAGATTCAGTACTTTTACCAGAATTATGTGTGTTCGAGTAGGCCAACAACGTTACCAGCTACAACCATAGTAGAACCCGACAACCCGTACAAAGGACGGGCACACTTCTAGTATATTACCCCTTATTGTTCTAACCTTCTGCGTTCATGAGTGAACCAAAGCATTTATTTTTATAGTTACCGAAGTGGCTTGTGTACCGTGTTGATATTTTATACTTTTTTTTGACAAATTAAATATATACAGTATTTAAGTGTAGTGATTTTTTTTAAATATCAGAAGGGTATATATATTTTTGTTTATAAATACTATTTTTATTTGGCTATGCCGTGAAATTCTAAGATAAGAAAATATGGTTAATGAAATTTGATATAAAGAAACCCACATTTATTTTTGAAAGCTTCTTGAAATTGAGATCTTCATTTTGTAATAAATAATACAATATAGTTTATAATGATTGTCCGATGTTTTATTATACCGAAATGTAAAATATTTAAAATAAATGGGGTGGTCGTTATTTTTAATTAGTTAAGTTAGTATATAATGGTCTATTTCACATTTCCTGGCTGGGTAACACCCTTTCTCAGACATATTCCTGTATTTTATTTAATGAGATAAAAAATCCCGCGCAAACTCATCTCAGAACAAACGGCCTGGGACGAATCCAGACTTCCTGAATGTGAGAATTTGTTTTAGAATTCTGTTTCCTCACTCCGTAGAATAACGTTATTCCATTATTTCATGTGTTTTTCAACTCTTATCATATACATGAATACTTATTGAACTCTATATTTATTGTCCTTTTTTTCTAATACCTTTTAACCCTCCAGCTGCCCATCATTTCACTCTGGAATGCCACCTCATTTTTGGCCATTTTTCAGGTTATGCTTAAAAACCATAACAATTTATGATACTATGCAAAGTATAGCATATTATATATTTTCGTGTTCAGTATAAAACAGGCTACAAGGAAAAAATAAAAAATACTAACTTACATGTAACAGAAAAAAATGTTCAAAAACCTTTATATGTACACGAAACCCTTACTGCCGAGTTCGGGGCCTATGAGAATAATCGCCAAATAAATTATAAAAATATTGTAAAGAATGACATTAAGCCTACATATATTTATAACACTAAGTACAAGGAGAAAGGTGTTATGAATAATTCATATGTTATTAAAGAAAATGTACGCAAAATACACAACAAAACACTAACCCAATAGTACGACTCTAACACAATGCAAAGCATACGGCTCGAACAGCTGTTGGCGCGAAGTCGTAACACCAGTTAATAAATGTAATCATACGATGTAATGCATAGAGTATAAAAATTGCAAATACTACTAAGAACGTAGATTATGATTTCCTCTTTACAATGGTATACATAAAAGTACCGTGAGTAGCTCTACGAATAGGACACGGACGCCGCGCGGCCATTTTATAAGCTGCCTAAATTGAGATATATATTTTCATTTTCTTTAATTCTCCAAATGTAAGTCTTTGATTTTTATAAAATCTAAATAATTTTACATATCAAGAAGAAAAATATTTTTTGTAGTATATCTGGATTTCAATAATATATATTAAACAAAATAAAAATATATTTTTCATATTGCTTATAATTTTTATCTAGTTTAAAAAAATGTATAGTATAGCTGAAGTTATAAATAGATATATAGCTATTTATTTAAAATGTAGCGCCAAAAAAGCCTCACTTATTATAGAAAATAAAAAGTATCACTAATAATAAATAATAATCTTAACTAAAACGTAAATGTAATGTAAATTATGTTCTTAAATATATTATATAATATATATAGATGTATATACATATAATTAGATAAAATAGCTAGAAATGACTTCAACGTTGCGCGAAGTTGATTATCAAAATATATTGCCTTAACGGATTTTTCGTATACAATGTATACAAAAACATTTTCGATCCATGCTACAAAATATGCGCCTTTCGCGATTAAATCTATTTATACTTCAATTTAAATAGTCATTTTATAGTGGAAAAATTTAAATATAGTTATAGTCTTAATTCGGTACACTTACAAATGCTTTATATTTTCAAAAATATCTGAGATCAATCCAGTTTCAACATACATGTACCAGTATAGAGAAAGAATAATCATGATAAAATATACAGCGTACAAAGAGAATTTCAATAAGTAAGAAAATAGGTGGAATGAAGTAGCTACAATAACGATTTATAGTATTATTCACTACTTTATATAATTTTGGTAAATGTATCTCTTCTTAGAAACGGAAGATAATCTCACAGGCATGAATATATGAGAAAATAGAAATTCAGATCAAACTTTGATTAAGCCGTACAAGGTGAAAAATATCGCCTTACACCAACAAAAATGTAATAAGTAAATCGTAAAATTTTATATTAGTTTTCACAGCAAATATTTTTTCTGATACTAGAATGAATATTTTTACTGTTTTAAAACGTCAAATGATAAAGTTGCAAAATGTATTCGTATCTTTTTGTAAAACTAATTATATATTGTTATTTAATTTAATAAACATTTTAGCGATGTCAAATTAAAGCCAGAAGGTAGTCTAGTTAGGCAAGCTAAACTTTAACACTTTTAGTTAAGTAAGTTGTTATCTGAAAACCATGTTTGCGTCCTTACAATAAGAAAAAGGTGAACTGTTTGAGTTTACTTGTTTTGTCGGTATTTTTTTTTCTTGTGTACGTCCTTTCAATGATAATCAAAATTTAGTTTTCCATACTTTTCTAGTTGTTTTAAAAGTGTACGTATTACTTTTCTCCTTATACATAGTATAGGGAGAATGTAATTCTTTTGTCAATTTTTTTAATTGGAGTTGAAAGTGGATATACAGTATCTGTTTTTTACTGTTTTCATTTCGGGGATCTTTTTTATTGAAACCCTTTGATTTTTTGAAATTCGGTAAAATGTAAAGTTTGACATTTTTTTAAAATTGTGCACCTTAAGTTAAAAATTAGCGTTATCTTCTTGTACTCTCAATAAAAATCAGCTAGGCTGATCAGCCTTGAGCACCTATATTTAAAACATGGCTACTACTGAAATCAAGAAATATTCCCTTAAATTACCTTCATCTAGGATGCCAATCAGGGACTTAACCGTCTAAGTTATTGCTGTTTCTTTGGATATTACTTTTGTAAAACCGTGTTGCAGGTTATTTCATAAAATGTGATTTATGCAATGGTTTAAAAACCTTTTTAACACAGATTTTTCATATATTTTAGAGAATGTGGACACGAGAGAAATTGTTCTGTAGTGGCTTGCTTCTAAAGTCCTACATTTATTCAATTTTAAGTATATTTTAGTTGAAGTAATGAAGGAAGGACAGGCTGTTTTAGAGACTTCTTTATAAAATAAGCCAAGGGTAGTGCTAGTTCATTATGGCAATGCTTAAACATTTTAGATGAAACTTTTCGCTTTAAGTGTTTTTATAATCATTTTAACTTCCTTCTCGTCCGAGTTATGAAAGAAAGAAAAGGGTGGAACTGTTTGATTTACGTGTGGGGTTTCAGCTGTGTTTTTCGGTATTTTTGTTTCTCTACTTTTTTATGCTTCCTGTGTAAAAATTGTATTCAAATACTCTGTAACGTTGGCCGCATTACTTATTAGTTTTCCCCCTACTTTAAGGCTTATTTCATTTAGGGATGTTTCCTTTTGGGACCAAACTGTATTTTTATATCCTCGGGCACTAAAGTAGTCACACCATTTCATTGATATCATGTATTAAAAAAATGATTTTAAAAGAGAGATCTCCAATAAATACTGGAACTCGGACTTATATTTAATCAGTTATTTAAAGTTGAAACAGAAGTATAAAGTAATTACTTAGTTATGTGGCCATTTGAACAGTAATAAAGCTTTCCATAAGATTGTTATTGGCATGTTTTTATTAACTTCATATTGGAAAATGAGGTGAAATATTTTAAAGTATATACATATATTTTTCTCTGATAATATAAATATAAAGTATTTTTGTTTTAAGTTCACTGATATTTACTAGTTTACCTTGGTAACTATTACATAAAGACTTTCATACTATGCTCAAAGGTTTGTATGATAACCTACATAAATATTCAAAAGAATTAAATTACAATAATCTTTCACTAAAATTGATAATAGTAGAAGTATAACTTCAAAGTAACAATCTAACTAGTTTAAAAACTAAAACTGTGTAGGTGCTAAATAAATTGATTGTCAAATACAGATTAAGAAAAATTAATAAACTAAAAATAAATTTTGAGAAAAATTATGTGAAGCCTCACTGTGTACGTGCAAAACAAACTGTTTGTCAAATACAGCTTAAGAAAAATTAATAAACTAAAAATATATTTTGAAAAATTATGAGAAGCCTCGACTTTAAAGGAGAACCAAGCTGAATGAAACCAATGAACCTATTCAGGTTTACAGATGACGGATATGTAGTTGACAGTAATCGTTCAGTTACTGTCATTGAAAAGCGCATGAGTACATTGACTTAGTCAAAAAAGAAAAAAATATGTATGTAAAAAACAATCTGATCAAATAATAACAAATTACTTAGTAGGTTAAGGGGATCTGCCACTATACATTGAGTAAATTTTTGTTACTTTAAAAAATATTTTTTAGAAATCACTTTATATGTAGTGTTATATGAAATAACATGTATATGTAGTTTGGGAGTAATATGACTATATTTAGATACTTATATAAGTATAAAAGTAAAATGTTGCAATTCACAATTAATGCAATTTGTTCAACAAAATATTTTTTATACAAGAGGTACCGGTACAGAAAAATTTAAAATAGTGCAAAGTTGAAAGAGTTAGAACAGAAATAGTGAAAAAAGACTTTTAAAACTTTACAAGCCGTGTTCTCGTGTTTTTACTATTTTTATAATACGCAACTTTAAAATAGTGCAAAGTTGAAAGAGGTAGAACAGAAATAGCTAGAATAGGTTTCATATGGTCGGGTTAAGTTTTAAATGTGAAAAAAGACTTTTAAAACTTTACAAGCCGTGTTCTCGTGTTTTTACTATTTTTATAATACGTTTTAATTTTATAATATTTAATATAATATTATAATAATATAATATTTTATATTAATTAATTGTTATAATATTTTTATGATAATATATTTTTGATTTAAACTAAGGTAAGTACTGCACCTAATCTAATAACATTTTACCAGATATTATTGATTATATTGAAAAGATTATGGTGCATAAGTATTTGAGTGTAAATATATTAAATAATAAATTTAAATGTTTTAAATAAAAAAACCTACTTTATCACTTGCGCGAGCATTATTGAAACTATTCTCTCCAATATCTTTATTTATTGGGCTACCAGGGTTTACATGAACTAAAATGTCTCTCGTAATCTTAGTATTTAAAAAGTAACTTTGTTTTTGCCGTTGGTTGATTAATAAAAAGTTATTCAACAAAATATAATTTAAAAAAATGAAAATTTCAAAAATACATTTTTTTCATATCACTTCTCTCATATTACATATTACAATTATCCAAGTAACTATTGATAAAACTCATTCATTGCATCGAAAACCCAAAATAAAAAATTAATGACAGTGGTGGATCCTCTCAAAACGTGAACGAAAATAATAGTCCTAGAATTTATAAGAACGACTTCAAATTGACTCTGTAAAATAATCCGATAACTTATAACCCAAAACAGCAGAAACAAATTATAATAATGATTCTTGAATGTGACTATTTATTCACGAAACAAATTAATCACACTATTATTCAACAAAATATTACAAAAATACATTTTTTTCATATCACTTCTCTCATATTACATATTACAATTATCCAAGTAACTATTGATAAAACTCATTCATTGCATCGAAAACCCAAAATAAAAAAATTAATGACAGTGGTGGATCCTCTCAAAACGTGAACGAAAATAATAGTCCTAGAATTTATAAGAACGACTTCAAATTGACTCTGTAAAATAATCCGATAACTTATAACCCAAAACAGCAGAAACAAATTATAATAATGATTCTTGAATGTGACTATTTATTCACGAAACAAATTAATCACACTATTAAAGTAAAGTCGTTAGAAACTATGTAGTAAAATAAAACTAAAATTAACCTGGAAAACAACTATATAAAAGAGCATAAATATTATCTTGGAAAATTATAAGCAAAGATGAGTTTGCGGTCAGTTGGTAGGTTGACGGACTTCTTAGTTAGCTCTGAGTGCCATCCAGGTAGACCGAAGTGGTTTTGATCACGGAGTTATTTATCAGTTTTTATCACTATTGTCCACTTTATACTGAGTCAACTCATATTATGACTGCTTGAAACTTCCCACACACATATTGGGCATGTTGATAAGTTGAAGGACAAAATCTAAATAAAATAAACTTTCACCCACTCAAAAAATATGACTGTAACATGATCTAGACAGTAATGAGGATAAAAAATACTCCTGTCACAGCAGACCTGCGTACTCAGCGAATTTCCACCTCAATAATATGGCAATAATAGTAGAAGTATACGTCAAGATTGATCAATCCAACACCTGTTGATAAATTGGATTATTTGACTATTCTCCGTAACATTAAGATGGGAAGGAGTATGTAAGTATGCTGCTTTGAGGAACACTAAAGGTGGCATTTTTACCATAAACAATTTTAATTTTAACCATATACCAAGTTTTATCATTATATGGACTTAATAAAGAGGTTCGCTTATTCTCCATAAGATTAACATGGGAAAGAGTATGCAGGTTTTCTGCTGTGAGGAGCATATAAAATATGGTTTTTAACAGCATAAACGTATGGATCCCAACCACATGAAGCTAAATACAAAGTTTCATCCAAACCTATTGGTTAGTAAGGGAAACATTAATTTTCCCTTATCCTCCATAAGATTAGCATTGGATCAGTAGAAAAACAATGTGCTGTGTTTAGATTTTTGAATATCTCGGTAACCGTTGAAGATAGAGAAAAACTTTAAGGAACTAAACTGTGTAGTTTTTTAACTGATTCTAATGGTGAAAGATAATATTAGAAATTTTTATAAATTACATGGGAAAACGCAAAAAACCCATTTTTGGAGTACAAACCCCAAATTAAATTGGCATATCGGTCATTTAGAACTACCCGTTCCCATTGACCAACATGTCTGGATTACGAACTCGTCCGAGAAAATGTAGGACTACACATCTCTACCAAATTTGGTCTCGATCGGACCATTTTTACGAGAGTTATTGTGTTCAAACACACACACACACACACACACACACACACACACACACACACACACACACACACACACACACACACACACACAAACACACACGCGCGCACACACACGCACACACACACACACACACGCGCGCGCGCGCACACACACACGCACACACATGGGAAATTCGCTAAAACTCAAATGGTGAACTTGGAAAATTGTACGGTACGAGAAAACGATATTGTCGAATATTTTACGTAACTTGGCAAAAGTGTAAAACATTATACCCAGGAAGGAAGGTGACGGGGTGAGTGGGATCATTTCACACAGTTCCATAGACCGACATCACCTCCTATCCAATTCCGAGTCTGGCCCGTCGCCAAACCCTCCCAAACCAGCTGTCTTCACTCGAAGCCTCCTTGGTCTATCTAATTCAATTTGGCTTTTACCGATTCTCAATCGATCTAAAAAATTGGTATTTTAAATTATTTTTTATGTGACTCTAATTGTATTACTTTGTTCCAGGTATGCTATGGACATTTCGAGTTTCCTTAATTATTGCTCGTTGAATAAGGTAAGTAATAGTATTTGAGTGTGAATCAAATGTAATAGTGATATTTATACTCGTATTTCGTATGAACGAGTCTAATATCAACCATAGACTCTTAAGCAAGGACTCCATAGCTATAAGATTCTCATAGCAAGGAACTCTTAGTGAATAATTTTTCTCCTAGTTTAACCTCCATAAAGGGAATACCCTACTTCAAGTCTTTAAGGATCCGTAGATTGATGAACTGCTTTAGGGGTGTATTATCAAACCTCTTAGGACATTCTGTAGGTTAGAGCCATATAAGGCCACTGTCCTCACCTGGTAAGTTCTAGGTCGATACTTTCAATGAAGGCTGTGGAGATATTGGTCTAGAGATTGTGATTTACCCAATGGTTAAGGTAATCTGAAACCTTAAACTCCCAGAGTCACGAAAGTATTATCTAGATGCAACGTGTATTTAGAAAGCTCAAACTATAACATTTTGGTAAAGTCATGATAAATTTTGAAGTTACAATTTTCTTGATTTATCTTAGACTAATGAGTAAAATATTTATAGATCAAATAAAAGAATTGTATTATATTTTGCTTCTAGAATTCACAGAAGTGTAAGATATAACCCACTTACAAAGTGTAAGGGTTATATGATATTTGTTGTGGTGCAAACAAGTTCAACAAAACTTAATTTTTTTTATGTCTGAAAACAAAATATATGCTATTGCCCACAGTATCAAATAAAAACTTTTATGAAACCAATATCCCATTATGTAACAGATATATTAGAAAGGAGGATGAGAAAAAACTTCATTATTATTAGCATAGTGAATCCAATAATATTTTATATCTATCAGTTTGACGTTAGTAAATACACTTGGTAGACTTTTTCTGTTAACGCCTTTATAAAGTTTTCCTCCACGACGACAGGGAAAATCAATTTCTCTTCACCTCCGCATCTCTGTTTGCCTGTTTCCCATCCAGAGTGAGGAAGGAAAACTTCAATAACTTTCAATTATCACTTTATACATCGTCTTCAGCTTATCTGGACTCTACTTGTTGTTTACTGACACTTAATGTATCATTGATGGTTTTAATTGTACTAAAGTAACTGTTTTAAATTAAGAATAAAGATAAAAAACAATTGACCAAGAACAAATTGTTGTTAGTTTCAAAACAATACGTATTTCGTATTTAAGGGCAGAGAGAAAAATTAATTCATATATATATATATATATATATAAAGAAAAACCATATTAAAACTATGTGTTTCAGTAATAATGACTGATGAGAGTATTTTATAAAGAAATTAAAAATTCTATATTATATCCAAAATTGAACTATTTCATTGGTTCGTACGAAATAAATCCTCTTCAAAGTTTAAAAAAATGTGATGATAAGGTTCAATAATTGTATTACCAGAAAGGCATCTTTTTAGTTTTTTAACACATCTAAAATGTTCTGAAAAATATTAAGTTTTTTATATCTTAGGTTTAAGTAATGCGGGAACTTTGTCTATTTAATTTCCCATGCCCAAAAATGCATAAAAGCTATTCAACTCAAAACAAAAATTGTTAGACGTACAGTTTTTTATTTACGTTATCAGAAACACTGATAAACTGTATTCCATGGTTTAAAACCATTGTTAACGTATTTGTACAAATAGTTTTTTACTCATTTATTCTTCTAAATTAATTTTTTGTTGAACGCATTTTTAAGTAAACAAAAATACAAAATTTCTATACATTCATTTTCATAATCATATATCTTAATTTTAACAAGTAATTTAAATTTGAGTGTATTTAAGTGACACTAGTTCGCATTTATAGACCATGAATCAAAGTCAAACCTGCAAACTTC
Organism: Nephotettix cincticeps; assembly: GCA_023375725.1. Classification (NCBI taxonomy): domain Eukaryota; kingdom Metazoa; phylum Arthropoda; class Insecta; order Hemiptera; family Cicadellidae; genus Nephotettix; species Nephotettix cincticeps. Next base: position 33,095,710 of record CM041784.1, on the reverse strand, counting down.
TATCTAAGATATTAATGCTTTCAAAACATACATAATTTAAACAGCAAAATGTGTTGTATAAAACTAACTCACCCCTATTTTGAATATTTTTTGAAATTATTCGTCGAATAACAAAATATTTAAAATTTGTTACTTTTTTGGTAAACAAATTTAACGATAAAAGTGTTTGTAAGCATATCGTAAGCAACAACAATGACCGATCTTTTCCTTTTTAAAACATTGTGAATCGTTTCATTTATAAGTTGTCACCGTTATATTGTTTTAATTTAATGCCTTGCAACTCAAAAAGTAAGTAAAATAGTATAAGGAAATCTTTTGTAAGTTCTTCGTGAAAATTTATTTTGGGAAATAGTTTCATAACTTATTGTTATACTAGATGCTATTGTATACCAATTTTTTTACTAAATTTTGTATTTGTATTTTGGTTTGGATTCTATTTAACATAAAAAATATTTTTCTGCAAACATTACCTACAGATATTCACAATAAGGGATGTCTATGAAGACAGTGAGGTTCCGTAATAGTACTAGTCACATATTGACGAAAGACTGCGTATCCAATAAATTTATATTTAATTAATAATACTTTGTAATACTACACCATAGAAACATAAATAAAGATATAATTAACAAACCTAGAGAGTTCTCATTTAAATGTAAAAAAAGGAATGGAAGTACAATGTTTTTGCAGCCGACCTTGCAGTACCGGTAGTTAAACAAATTTACAATGAGATAAAGTAAAAAATACTAGATAGCTTCATAAAAATGTTTTATCCATATGTTAAGGCAAAGCAGTTGATCAGTTTATATTCGGAAATGTGGATTATTGTTGTAAAATAAAATACTTTCTTGCGAATAATTTCCGTACTATGTCCTTTTTTACTAGACAAAATAATTTACAAAAATTAAACATAAAAATTTAAAGCTATTTCGAAAAAAGATAAAGTACAATATACAATATAGAAGGGGATGAAATGATGCTGAATCTTAGTAAACACATTGGTTGGATAATGCAAAGATTTAGTTATTGAATTCAAAATAATACGCAAGACTAATAAACAATAATTCATCAAAAAAATTCAATACTGAAATTTTATTTTTTAAATTAGTCGTTATGATATTCTTTAAAAGAACAAACTATAAAGTAGATTACTTGAAATACTAGTTTCATTTTATCATCCCTGTAATCTTTCATGTGAGGTAAAAATGATGACTACTTTAGAAATCCGTCGGCGTCCTTTTCTGTATGTTAGAAACATGGAACGGTTTGGAACCCGTATAGTTGTGGCTTACCCTTGACTTTTCAAACTAAGTCTGAAACATACAAAGTTTAATTGAATAGACCAAAGCCAGATTGATTGTTATAAACAGAACTACATAGGGCTTTGTATTACACTTTGTTTTAAAGTAGGAGTTAAAAGAAAAGATGTCAATAATTATAATACCACTCCTAATTAAAGTATATTTGTGATGTTGAATAAAAAATAGAATAAATTTGGGGAAAGTAGACAATTTTCCCGTAGAAACATGAAGTGAACAGTGTGAAGTTTACAATATATGCATGAATATTAAAAAATAAAAATAAAAAATAAATGATAAGAATAAATATAATAGATAAAACACGAGAACATTTAATGGAAATAAAAGTGATTTTTGTCAGAAGATTAAAATATAGCACTATCCCAAATAGTTTTAAATAACTTTTTTTCACAACTATGTTTTTAATTAGCCAAAATATGTAATTTTCGGTTTAACAACCACTATCTTCACTAAAATATTTTTATAGAAACAAAAAGTGAACCCCACTTTTATTATTTATGAAAAAATGCTTCTTATGTGTTATGTTAAGGACGGTAAGACAAATATTTCTCAATTAAGGTCTGAAATCTAGACATTTATGAAGTAAACAGGCTTGATTTTACAAGCTGAAGCTTTTTGCGGATTCTATTTACATAAACGGAGTTCCCATTACTATCATTACCTTAATATTATGGACACTATAATGCACTGATTAAAATTTTATTTCGTATTTTGAAACGTGAACAAAAGCGGGAAACGACAAGATAATAATGTCTATAATATTATTAATAAGATAATAAGAAGGTATACATATTCATATATAGAAAATAAGCTACAGTTCGTCAGATTTCATCTGGCTGAGCTTTGAGTTTTGGATGCGCAGTAGACTACAGCGCAAATACGGTGTTGGGGAGAAACCAACTGATGTGTTGTTTACTTACCGGCTGACAAAGATATAAAATAAATGTAAAATTATTAACTTTAACGGAATCCCACTATGGCTACGTTACCTCCCCTCTCGCGCATCCCAGGGCTCAGATGAAACCTGATGAACTGTAAATATCCACTGATTTTAGTAATCAAAACACAAATAATAGTTCTCTCCAGAGGATTTCAATAAAGGTGTTGAGTGAGAGTTTTTTTAATTAATTGATTGATAAACACCAAAATTAAATATATATGAGTGAGAATTTTTTTTATAAAAATCAATATCTTCAAAATTTTGCCAAATACGTTTTATAGACCATGTTATAAAACTAGGGTATTACTTCCAATGGTTTAAACTAGTTAGTGTTTCATGTAAAATGTCTTACGTTGAGGCTATGTTTGTTCGCATTATCGTTGATAAATTTACGATAGTATTGTAGTGGTATAAATGCTACCACAGAGTACTAGCATTGAGAACTTTAATTTTGAAGGTTCATTTGTAAGGAAAGTACGTTACATATTACAAACTATTTGTACAAGAGAATAACCCGTTCGTGACATTTTTTAAACTTACTTGGTTTATAGTATTTGGGTTTATTTTAAATTACTTTCTTTAATTTATTTTTATTTTTTCAATTACCTTGAGTATATTTAGGCCTTCATCTAAGAGAAACATTTTTATTTTATCTATTTACGTACACTATTTTTCCCTCTACCTGAACTGGTGTTATTCAATTCAAATTGTATAGGAACCTCAAGGAAGGGTAAAATACCTTTATTTTTAATATATTAGGTTTCCAGTTATCTATTTATTAGACTATTAGACTAATCTATTTATTAGAGACGGTTTAGAAACGAAAATTTAGTTCTGTAAAGGCCAAATTTGTTTTATCTTTCTACTGTAATTGAAGTTATTTTGTTCTGATGTGTGTTACATTCTGTTATATGTAATATGAATCTGCTAATGGAAACAAACCTATCCTTATTCTTAGTTATAGATAAAATGTGTGATGAGACCAATTATTTCACCGTCCAACCGGTCGTGCTCAGATCCTACTTACATCGACTACAATATCGTGTTTTATCCTTATTCGATCAGGAAGTTTTGCTACCATCTTCTTTTTACCATCTCTTCTTTTTACCGTCTTCTTAACTAGTAAAATGTCAATGGTATGTTTTTCAGCGATTAATCCACGGGGAAGAAGTAATAGCTTCTAATAGCTGGGTCATTCTTATGTCTCGTGGCAAGACCTATGCCCGGGACCATGTTACTTTGAGTCCGTGTGGGACTCCGTGAACACGTTAACTCTCATAAAAATATTTCGATCAAGACCAACTTTGATAGAGACTTGTGACGTGGTGACTTGACCAAGGTCGTAATCCAGACATATCGGTCAATCGGAATGGGTGGTTTTGGGGGGTTTCTATCCCAAAATAGGGGGTTTGCGTTTTCAGAAGTAATTTTTGAAGATCTTAAATTTTATTTTTTGTCTTAAGAATAAGCTCAAAAACCAATAATGGATAGTCAAAGGTTATAGCTAAAAAACATACAATTAAAAATAATGTATATATAATATTTAAAAATAAGAAAGGTATTGATTTTTTTGTACTCTCCAAAAGAATAACATAGGTGTTCTAAGAGTATTAGGTACCGTGTTTACCGTGGACATTAAATTTAACTTTTCTCGGTAACAATTTAAAAGTAGACTAATAACTATAATTATTGATTCGTTTTTTCAACTGGTTCTAATGACAATAGTTAATTTTTTTATTATTGTTTTCCAGTAAAACTGAGAAAACAAGTTTTGGACATTCGAAAGCTTATAGGTCTTTAACCGTCATTTTACAGGCATGGGATGGTATCATAATATTTAGGACCTTAAGCCATGACATTTTCATTATATTCGTTTATGCAGTTTTTCTAGGATTTATGGTCTTTTCACGTTCTGAAGGAGTTTTAAGGGTGGACAGCCCTTGTAAATCTAAAAACTAAAAAATTGATCGAGGTGTTTCCAATGTTCGTAACCTTTGGTGTGATTTCGGGGTTGTTACACAGATAGACAGATATACATCAGTTCGAACACAGTTTTTTGGATTCAGGGAGCTTTGGATCTCTATGAAAACAATAATTTCCTCATATATTAACAATACTGTATAGTGGGAGAAAGTAAAAATGCCTACTTATCTACCTTTTTCTGGGTACCAACATTACAAGGATGACGAAGTCTTGAACTATTTACATTTCGAAATGAAAATATACGGTACGTGATTCTTCAGGTTTAATCAGTGTATTAACAGTGTATAATCACCAAAATAATGAATAATCTAAACACTTGAGACTTAATACTCAAAAACGTTTACCGGTTAGACGTTGTGGTTGTTAAGACAATTATTAATAGATTCTTCCAAATATGTTTGAACAGGAAATGCTGAATTGGATAGGTATTGTAACCATAAAATTGGTTAAGGTCAGGGTATTTTCATTTTTCCTTAAAGCACACCTTTTCGGTCCAGAGATTTTAAAAAGTGACATTTCATCTGAAAACTTAAGGTCTGTGATTTTAATGATTCGACATTTCAAGACAGTGAACATAAATATCCACTTTATTAGGGTAGGTAAAAAGAGTAGTCCTGAACTAACATACACCTACGTTTACATTTCATATAATATTTACATTTTTAGGTTGTTCTAAAAGATCTGTGACGTAGAAATAAAATCTCATAAAAGCACATGGACAATCAAATAATTGCATGTTTTTATCCGCTATAAGAACTGTATGTCCCATTAGAAAGATCGTCTCATCAATCTACACTGAATAACAAGTATTGCACCTATCGGAGGAAGTTCCGAAATCATGGAGTAAAGCTAGCAAGATGTTTCCTTTATCAAGAAAGTCACTTTGAAGCCGTTTATGCATGACTTCTTGTTGAGTGTAAAACTGCCAACTGACAAACAGTCCTGTATATTACAAAGCCGCCATAAAGATATAGGTTGTGTAAATGGAGAGTCAACCTAGTTTTTGACCTCAGTAAGGCGTCCAATATATTTTATCATGACACACCTGTAGTAGCGGGGTTTGATTTAAGTAAAATGTAGATTAACAGTAGCGCAACTAGGAAATTAATTATAAAATGCAGAACACCAAATACCCGTTACTGTTAAACAGTAGCCATCTTGGAGAACAGGTCAGTGCATGGGCTGCTGACTTCTCATTTGTCCTGAGTTCAGGTGGGGTATGGCGGGAGATTTGAAATTAATACTTGATTAGGATTTGGATAGCTTGAATAAGATACTTGAAATATGTAAAGTTGGATAGGAGGAAGAAATAAATAAAATGGGAATAGGGTATAAGATCAGATTTAAAATTAAATTCAATTATCTGGCCTTAACAGCACCGTTGACCACAAAATTGGCTACGGTATATTGGCAAACTACCTACATGACACGGAATAATTTCCCTCCCCACATGTAGCACTTTCTGAAGCACGTGACGTGGGCAGGACTCAAGATTATTTTAGGTAGGAGTATACTAATGCATGAACCCATACGGGAACAGTGTGGGAATCAGTCCCACTGAATTCCAATTGGGCCATGGGAACTAATATCAGATGACTTCATACCTTGGCCGTGGTATGTGTAAAAACAAATCTTACTGAAGAAACCTAGATGACAGCCTAGATACCCAGGGCTCTTAATCATACTTCTGAGAATATACACCCTAGTACAGTACACCATCCCGCTCCTTATACTCCAAAAAGTGCGAAATAAGTAGGCCCTACGATTCCTCTCGGTACTCTGCTATTGTTGACAATCGAGGGGTACATTAATAAATTTACTACAATAATACATTGGAACTTTGAAAAATTATTATTATCTACCAATTTTATGTCTTTTATTTTTATTAAACAATCATTCAACTTTTTTTAATTTAGTAGTTAAGTAGGTTACAGTACCTGGCATAAGTTCACTTTAATTTGTTATGGCCATTAAATTAAATTGAATTAAATTTTTATAATACTATTCTTTTTTGAAGTAGATTGAAGTAATTTTGAAGTAGCATTACACGTAATTACTATAGTGGTTTAAATACTCAAAATATGTTACCCTTTTTTGTCGCTAAAGGCAACTAGTTTCGATCCTCTAGTAATGGGATCATCTTCAGGCTCTAGTCAAGGATATATTGGGAGCATTATCTCGATGTAAAGATTGTCTTTATTTTTAATATACAAACACACTGATACGAAAATTATGAAACTAATGTTTTTCGTAATTATTATTAAAACCAGGATATTAAACACTTTTATAACAGACAGGAAAGACACCAACAGGAAACAACCACGGTTAAAATTTGAACCATCTAAGAAAATTAATTATTTTGAAGAAAATGGGATGCTAAAAACGTTATTTAAGAACATTTTTAAATCATGGTACGTTTTGATATGTTTATCAACAAACAATAATTACCGGCACTTCCCATGACCACTGGGTGGTCCAAGTTACCCAGTTTATTTGTTATTTTATACCCTGCCTTATATACGTAACTAAATTTAATTTATAAATAAAGATAAGATTTGAGCTGTACTCACATCTCTGTTTTAAGTAACGGCAAACAAGATAAATTATAATTTTCAGTCTATAATGGGAAACAAGGATGAAGTGGTATCACAATCACGCTATAAAATATTGACGAACACTTGCATAAGTGATAGAGGAGCTACGGTCTGCGCGCAGTTCGACTGACAGAAATATAACTAGACTTTTTATCGGTGTTACAATCATTATTTATTTATAGATTAATGGACCAATTTACTCTGACCCGGGCGAAATATCGGTTCTAAACAATGTTTGTTCATGTGAGAAATGATGTGGAATAACTGAGTTGGTAATGTACCAAAGATATAATCAAGATTATCTTAAATCTGTTATCTTTTATCTTTTTTAAATCAAGATCACAGAAGTACAGGTGGATAGGAAAAAAATTCATGCCCTTTTTTAAATATTTTTTGAGTGTTGAAATAGGCGACTTATCATATTATTATTGAAATAGTATAATTGCACTTACTGCTCGTATGTTACAATAATTAATCATGCAAGACAAACTAGTTTACCAGTTTCATATAAAAATTACTGAGTTAATATTTAACCATTCTGCAATAAATAATTATAATGTTTGTGGTAATTTTAATTAATATAATCAAAATTCTTATTAATCTTAAACAAACCAAAGGTCAATAACACTAAAACAACATAATTATAGAATTGTATACACAGTATACTATACACAAGTATTTTATTTATTAATGTTTTATGATAAAATACTGAAGCAATACTAACTTTTACTTCTGAAAACTACCCATTACATTGCTTAATCATGACAGTTTTTACTACTACATTGCTTCTTTCTTCTGAATGTTACTTACTGTTTATCAGTATGCTGCTTTTTAAATATCTTCTTAATGTACTCAGTTTTCAAATGTATTGATAAATTTCTAATTTTAATGTAGTATCGTGATATACCTTTTAATGGAACTTTGGAAATGAAAAATTAAGCGAGAAGGTTGTATGTTGAGTATTTCACCAGCAGACAATATCAAAGTGCCAAAACTTTCAATGCCGTCCGCAACAAAATAATGCATATCGAAAACCCTCTGGTACATCAAAATTAGCAGTTTATCAATAAATATGAAAACTGATTACATTAAAAAAGATAGACAATAAAAAGAAGCATACTGATAAATAAAAAGTAGCAAAAAGAAGAAGGCAACAATGTATCAGGAAACTTATAATTTAATAATGTATTGATTAATCGGCTGTTTAGTGATAATAAAATTGAAACAGCTGAATGAAGCACATAACTATTAGTAACATTGCATTATAACAGGTGATATTGACAAAAACACATTTTTTTAAAACATACCATTCTCCGTTATCTTCGAACCAATTTCTTTAACTATAGTGTCATTGAGATTTTAAAGTTTGAAACTTGAAGTTTTGAACTTAAAGGTTTAAACAGATTTACTGAGTTAAGGTAATTATGTTTAGCAAAAGATTATCACAATAGGGGATAAACAACAGGGGATTTGAGAATCCATAAGATCGTCACCTTTTAAAACCATACGAAAGTAAGAGTTGACATCTTCAAGATTTGGGGAAAATACGATGCATCAAGAAACACTAGGTGAAACACATGACAAATGGACATATTTTTTACTCAACATCAATGCAGCATTAACGCTCTAAATGTGTACAATGGTAACCTATGCATCGTGAAGAGTCTCCTTTGCAAAGAAGTGAGTTCACCAAAAACGTCACCTGGGAAATTATTGTTCTGAAATAAGAGAAAGGGTCAAGATTTCTTGTTTGTCAGTTGAGATGAAACGAAGGGGATAAAACTTCTTGGATTTAAAGATCCCCAGATAGAATGCACTATTGAAGTTGCACGTCGCTGCTACCAGTGTGGAAGAGAGAGGGACGGGCCAACGAAGAAATGATGTCACAAATGTGGACACAAGATTTGCCATTAAGACTAACCATTCTAGACTAGTGTGTGACTAGTGGATAGTGAAAACCATAAAAACAAGGGAAAAGCTGTAAAACAATGCATTTATGTAAGAGCAACAATGATTATAAACTTTGCAAAAAGTGTACTTTTTCTTGAAAATTTTATTGTAGAGCCTAACGTATGAAAATCAGGATTTTTTGTACTCGGTTGTAAATTTAACCAGTGTTTTATCTAAAGTAATAACTGTGTTTTATATATCAATTAATTTTGACCTATTAAAGTTCGTAGTTCTTAAGTGTATAAAAACAGAGAATCACAATAATAGTTTTTTACTAAAAAATTCTGTAACATCTAGTTTTTTATTTCCGTACAGAAAATAACATACATAAGTTTAAACTAAAAGTAAGATCTGCAAAAATCAAAATATAACAGTTTATAAATTATAATGTACATGGGCTGCAACAGAAGCCCACGCGCCTAATGTATGTATACTTGATGGCGCACCTACTGCAGGGTTAACAGGGTGCAAACTAGATTTTAAAATTTTTATGTGTATTTTTCCATTTTGCCTGTTCCAAAAGGTCCTAACGGAACCTAACAAAACATACTACAGTCAAACCTTAATGTAACAAATCTGAAGGGACTAAATGAAAATACGTTAAACTAGCATTAACCTGGTCTTTTGTTCGGGTATTAAGGTTCAGTGTAAAGAAGAAATATTGTCATGTCAAAATATACAACTGAAGCCATAAAAAATAAATAAATAGAAAAGTCAATTTCTTTCCAGTTTAATTTTTGGTATTAATTTACAATCGTATAAATTAGAAATATTATACCATTATTAAAATTAGATTTACGTTAAGACAACATTTTTGAATAGTATAAACTTAGTTTCCAAACCACTTATACAGAACGTATTTTAATGACAAAAATATGTCTGTTTTGCTAAAACTTGGATGCTTAAACCTTTTGAGACATTATTATTCTATTTATTTGTACAGTGATTTGGTTAGTTTGAATTAAACAAAAACCTTATCCAAAATGTATACAATAGGAAAATAAGTTTAATACCAATGAGTGCTTTCATCATCATAGAAAAGAGGAATACAAATGCCTTATAGCGTTACAGAAAGACAAACAGACAGAGACGGGCAGACACAAATTGAGATAATACTCATTTCATCCTGTCGGGCTAGTTTCATACAACTATAAATAAAGGAAACAGTATGATATGATCTCTCAATCGAGATCACAGCGGAAAACCAATGGTAACAAAAATATCAGAATGAAGACTGTTGAGAGATGATTCAAGTTAGGACACGTTTGTTTACATACGTTATAATAAGATTGAGCCATACGTTGTATAGAAGTGAAATGCGTTACGTGAAGGTCTAACTAAAACGTTCATTATCTGGAGTTAAATTTTATATTTGTTAGTATTAAAAATTAATTATATCAATGTATGAAACATGGTTCCATGTTAATATAAATAAAATATTTCCATTGTGTATTATAAACGGTTCAAGGGGATTGTATAATATTCGTTGACTCAGGGAATTTGTTATATTGAGGTTCATTACGCCACAGTTTTTGTAAAAAATTTAATAGTATTATGAAAAAGGCAAATTTTTATTCCCCATTAAAAATAACTAAACTCTTTGAATGTGCTAAAGAGCGATTAAGAAAGCTTGTAATAATCTAAGTTGATTAGGTGGTGCTAGTACAGTGTTAAGATGATTGATTGCAGGCTTTTGTCCTGATTACATTTTCCCATAGGAATTAAAACAGAGGGCGTCTAGTTTATTCTCCTCTTTATCTTAGCACTTTTCATTAAGGTGTTTTATCACTTAAAGCTTAAACACTATCTCTTGTGAAACTAATACAAACTCGTGTGTATCGATTTGAATTGATTGGACTACAAGTTAGTAAAATAAAATGCTGAGCACTTTTATAAGCTTACAAAAATGAGCTTATGAGATTTATATTCCCTTATATATAAGTTGAAAAGTAAATTTTTCAGAGGGAATAAAAAATACATCAAATTACAATAAACCCCAACAAAATAATAATTTTTATAAAACTACACCTAATTAACTACAATGAAATACGAGTAGGTATTATAGGATAAGAAATGGTATATAAGGTCTATTTATAAAATGGCAAGTTTATTTCCTGATCACATAGTTTTTGTTATTTTTCCAAGAGACTTTTGTATCAGATATTGCTATGTAGAAACATTTCTACATTTTGTTGTGTGAATGAAAACGAAAAATGTTAATATCATCAACTTTATCCTGTAAACTCAAAATCAAAAGAAGATGAATTTTAATGTGGCAAGCTAGTTCAAAATAGCTAAATAAAAACTGAAAGTTAAATAATGGAGAGCCCTTCTTGTGCAGTTAGTAATTAAGTGAATTAGACATTTTATGTTATAATTTTCAGGTCAATTTTATTCTGTATTAAAGAGTGTACTATAAAGTGTGAACTAAAAAAACACTTACTAAAATGCTATGGCCATGTAAAGACATGATACAAGTAGTAGATTGAAATATAAAGCTATCATCCTAATATTCGATATGCGATTATAAACTCATATACAGTAAACAAGGTTTTTTGGAAAAGATTCAAAACATCTTTACAGTACTGAAAAAGTTGTAGTTGAACTGATGTTTATATTAATTTATGTATAACGAGCGTAAAATATTTATGAGATTAACCTAATATAAGAGTACAATTATAAAATTACGGATCATAGTAAAAATGAAAATGGTTGCTCTCATCTAATCATAAAATTAATAAACGTTAGTATACAAACAAATACATAACACAATAAACACAACCAAAGATTCTGGTTGTTTGGTTAGTGGGAGAAACATTTTCAATTAACTAAGTCGTATTGTGATATATTACTCGAATATTCATATAGGTTCAAGACAAAATACATTTGTCAAGTGCTAATTAAACTTAATCTGTTATTTAGACAATATGCTATGCATTTCATAAATTACACTTTCAGCATGGATATAAATTACTACAGCAAGCAATATATGACATTAAAATGACCCACAACCTATGAGCGATTAGTTCTTATAAAATTAGCATAACACTAGGTTTGAGAACAATGTTCCCAAACCAATGTGGGAGATCAATACGGTTTACTAATGTGCTTATTGTATAAACAGTATAGTTATTTCAGCAAACTGATATAACCCTCAAAACTGAAAGTGAATGCTGAAATGCTGCACTACTGCCAACCAAAAGAAACAAAATTTACCCAAGCCGAACCATTTTTGTTTTACTTTTGCCTCATTTATGTATGAATGTTTGTTAATGTTATATATTTTTTATATTATCTGACCTGGTTTGTCGGAATGTTCAAAATTTTTACAAATTCTTAAAACCACGTCGTGTTACATTGGTTATTGTTATTGTTTGATAGTTTATTATAGTAGTCAAAATTAAAGTTAACATTAAGGTGCCTATCTGTAGCTGCAACGTGTTGAATTGTTTTTTGATAGATATTAATTATACTGAAGTGGAATATACGAGTAAGAATTAATTTAGAAAATTATATATGTTTTCTTATTTTGGACCTAACCGCAAATTTGTCCAAATGGTGAAGCCATTTCATGTCAGAATGAATTGCATCCAAATAAATAAATTAATTTCATAAAACATTTATAACCCAGTAAAGCCCAAAACGGACATGGATCTCAAAGATTAAATTATTTGTAGATTTTATCAACTCTATTTTTAAAGAGTCACATATTTTTACTGCCGTTATCCGAGCTATCTCTAAATCCAAGTCCTCCACAACGGTTGAATGCGTACCGTCCACTCACAATATTTGTCGTACCATTCGTATTTTTCATCGTCCGTTGTAGATTGCATGGAGACAAGTAATCTACCGCTCTGAACACGAGTTGGCTTAAATTATTCTTGTGCAAATATACTTTTTTACATTTTATAGATTTTTGTAATTCATTGTGTCCATAAATTACATGGATGGACGTGTTGGGTTATTTTTAACAAATTCATTAATTCTGTTGCATTTACGTCGGGACTTTCGGAACCCTATGCAAAGAACCGTACCCAATTTCTTAACCCTATAAAACTGTACGCTTAGAAATTTGCAATTTTGACATGTCTCTAAATTGCTATGCTTAGCTGGTTTTTTATATTATTTAGAAGTTGAATAATTGTAATTTTTCCAAATGATATTTTATGACTCTATCAGTAGTTTAGAATCAGAAAGACCGATAAGCTATTTTTATGATTAAGAATATAAGTACATATTTAATGTAAATGCTTTAAATACACTTACATTATCCCTTATTTTGTTCACTTTTCCTCTAAAGGTGTTTTAGATGTGCCAGAACAGTTTATTTTTAAAAATCAACCATTATCATGTACCAAAAATATAAAAAATCGTCATTCTTTAAGTAAAGCGTGGAGTGCATGAACAAGGACGATGAATGAACGAGTTGTTCTTTCAGATTTTCTATCTTCTCTACTTCGCTTCATCAGTGGTCTATTCCCTCTTATGCATAACCTTCAAACTGCCCGAGACTCAAACTTGCACTCTGTTGATCTCTAATTTACTCACAGGATAAATTTATCTACTCATGTCATTAAATGGATCCTAGTTTATATGAGGAAACGTTACACTATAGATAATGAATTATTAAAATAACTATGTATGAAACAGTGTTTGAGGCAAAGATAGCGTTATATGTTCCGGTCAGCCACTCCTGAAATGAAAATAAATGATAATTTTAATGTATATAAATACAAAATTACACTTTTGGCCGGTATATGGTCTCAAATATGCCATAGGCTGAAATCCGTCTGGAATCTCTACACTGAGTACCTTAATTAAAAGAAGAGAAAAATTACACACTTGGCTGATAACAATACTTGTATAATATAATAATAATTGCAACTGAAATTATAGAAAATAGGTACCACAGTGTGAATAAAGGCAAAATTAAAGCAAATGAAGTAATATTATGACCAGCTACCGACTTTGAAACATCATATAAAGCTTAATAGTAATTGCTCACGTTTCTGACAGCAGAAGAAAGTTTAAACACTTGAGTCTTTCAAATCTCTTTAATTTCTAATTATATTATTTACCTGTATAAACTCGTTCATATATCTCTATATAACGATTTCTTGGTAGCTGGTATTTCCATTATTACATTTACCTGTAACAATGCCTTGGGGTATTAAATATATAAATTAGTTATACATCTTAAAATATTTAGATTTGTATTTTTAACTACATAACGCTTCTGTAGGTGGAGTACCTCCCTATCCTGTTTTCACGTGATTACTTAAGAATTTTTATTTATATAAATGTTTTAGCTACATATATTCTATTAATATTAAAATAAATCCATCCTTCATGTACAAATAAAATATAAATATAAAAGTATAAAGATATAATAAAAAATATATTGCACAAAGTAAATTAACCACGACATTCTACCTCCGAGCTTGCAGGGTGGAAACAAGGCAGTGATTTTATTATTTTGGTAATAGAATAGAATGTCTATAGCTAAAATGTTTTATTTAAATATAGATTCTTTGGTAATTTGTTGAAAATGGAACGTTGCGTGGTTAAACGCACAAAATACGCGCTGCAAAAGTCCAATAGGTTAGTATTAGTTACCAACGCCGTTATGAGTGTCATGAATTTAAAAATAATGAAACATTGTCATTTTTATTCCATATATTTTTTTTGGACACAACCTTTCTGGAGGTGGAGAAACTCGTCCCATTTTCAGGTGATTGCCTAATAGTTTACACTAAAAATTGAATACTTAAACTTACAGATATTAAATATCATAATGTCAATAATATTATTGTCGCTCCAACTCAGCCCAGCTCAATCGTGCTCCGACTCCCGTTCTGAGCGCATGCTATCTAGTGTCGCCCGCTAGCTCGGTTGCGGAGTGTTGTGATTAATTGTGTGTTTTCAATATATTTTATGTGTTGCGCATAATAGATAAATATAGTATTATTGACAGCACAATATAATTAATATCTGTAACTTTAAACCTTCAATTTCCATTTAAATTATTAGGTAATCACTTAAAAACGGGAGGAGTTTCTCCACCTCCAAAAACGTAGAGTAGTTAAAAAAACAGACGCGTTGGAAAAGTTCAATAAGATATACATTGAATAACCAACGCCAATAAATGGTTCATCGGTATATGAGCTGTAGAGATCGTCATTATTGCTATTTGGAAGTGCTTATGCATTCAAAAGTATAGTTTTGATGCGGCTTTCAACACTTCTTTACAAAAAATATAAAAAAGTAAAAAGTAAAGATAAATAGATATACTAAGATATAACTAAGTAAAGTAAAAAATCCTTAGTAAAAAGATTTGTAAAAGAAAGAAACATTTTCCAAATGCTTAAAATGGACATTAAAATTTGAATTCCTTAAAATAATTCTCTGTAACAATAAGATTTTACCATGTCATAACAGGCTTGATCAGTGACAGATTTGTTCCCCAACACAAAAATGCATAGTTTTCTCTAGATCCTACTAGGGCTTAAGACAGATAAACGAAATCTTTTCTTGGCGTGGATCACATAAAAACTTTTTTTATACGTTCAAACATTCCCGTGTTTATTTCATTGACAATAATTCTACATGAGACATTACGGTCTATTATAATAACTAGATATATACCCCTTAATTAACCTTCTAGATTTTTATACTTTCTGTACACACAAATAACCTAGAGCCTTATTTTAAATGAGGACTTTATGTTTTTTAAATGTTATATTTATATATGTATCTGAGTGCTACAGTCATCATGAGTATTATTTAATTAATCCATACCATCACTGAAAAATTTATTATGAGTGTATATATTCAATACTCAAGCTTACTTATGTATACAATTTACTATTTCAACCACTATAACCAATTAAAAATACCAACTATAAACAGGGTTACATAATATTTAACACGATACGATTGATTCCTGATTAGAAACCATTATTTCGCCGGAGCTTCATAATAAGCATTCACCTTATGTAACAAGGCTAAGTTTGAAGAAGAGTATTTTTGATTAAACTCACTCCCAGATATCGATAGCTAAAGAAACAATAAACCTTTGCTTAGGTATAATCTGCGTTCTTTCCATATTTTAATATTTAAATATCATTTAAATCGTTATGTAACAATTTAACTTAATTTTAGTAAACGGTGTTGAATTTTTGTGTCTTAAAAAAGATAAATAAAATCTTTAAGAGTTTTAATTACTATAACTACAGTGCTTCCTAAACTATTAATACTAGCAAACCATTTTTAGATATTACACAATACAAATTTTACAATATCAATATTTATATATATGTATATATATGTACATATCAAATTTTTATTGAACACTGATTTGGTATGTAACTAGATATAGATCTTTGAACCTAATAATTAGTGAAAATTTACATTAAAACCATAAAAAATATATATATTTGAAATATTAGTGTTGAACATCGGTTTATTTTAAATCCATTTTGAATTTGAAACATTTTCAGACAAAAGTCTATATCTTGAGAACCACTATTATTGAGATAGACAGTTCATATTTTCACCACATATTTAGTATATCTGGGTACTGCGTGTAGCAAAATTAAATTTTTAGGTGAATATGATCCTTAGTAACATAATTTTATTCATATGCTTGTTTTTAAAGAAGTCTTAAGTTATTCTAAATAAGTCTTAAGTCTCTATGTTTTTTAACTCTTATGCAAACATGATCAATCTACCTAAATATTTGGATTAGATTAGTATCTATAAAATGAAACCATGAGCAGTACAAAAAGTTATATCAATGAAATATCATCTGAATAACGTGATTTTTTCTATTCGCATGTATGTGACAACTTTTTGGTCATTTCTTATTGTTGTATTTTTTAGCCTGGTACGCAATAGAAAAAATATTAAACCATTAGCATTGTGAATAAAAAAACCTAGTTCTTCTGTGGGAATCCATTTGAGAATGAAAAAAGAGAGATAGATGGGTTCAGTGTAAATCAGCAGAAAAATGTATTTTTTTCTAGGAATTGAAACCACAATAATGTAGTGGGAGCCGTAGCCACTACATCACCCGGATAGTTTATTAAGATTTAATTGTATTGTGAAATACTGTACAGTTGCCAGGAATACGAGAATCATACGGATGGAAACTAAGAAAAGGAATGTTTACTTTAAATCCGAAGAAAGAACTTAAAAGTTTCAATCCGCGGGTTTCAATCTTTAGGCCAATTTGATAGCTAAAAGTCAAAAATATTAAAAACAATATTTTTATTTTGTCTTTGGTTTTCCGTTAAACCAAAAACAGTACAGAAATATTGTTTTTTAATATTACATAAACGTTTATTATAAATGGCCTGTTAGTTTTTTATATAGTTTGTTCATAAATAATATGATAGGGATTTACTAACATCTGTTATTGTAAGTAAAACTCATTTTCCTGAAATTTCTATTTCTGTATATCAAATGTTCATTTTCTCGGAAACCACTTAAGCTAGAGTGCTGAAATTTATAGATTCATTTGAGTTTTTTCATTTAAATGAATTTTAACTAATTTTATAAATGATTTTTTTTATTAAATTCTATCATACTTTTGGGATATTCAAAATATTTTTCAATACTAAAACGGTAAAAGTTACCTACCATTAACACCCCAAAAATATCACTTCCATAAATTACGCAATGGTTCTTGAAAAAAGTAGATTATGTAACCTAAATGACTATTTGTGAATCATAATGTGAAAATTTTAACCCGAAAAATTGATTGTGCTAAAAAATATTAATTTGCACGTTTCTTATACTTGCATAAAATGATAGCGTGACCTGAATAACAGTGGCATTAGATTAGGGAATGTACTGGCATTACTTCGAACAGTAATTGGTTTGGTTTAAGTCTGACACGTGGCAATTATTAACTTTAGTAGATAACCGATGTCAAAGGGGTACAGAGGCTCATTAGGCGATGTCTCATTAAGGCGGTGCAATTGATAAAATTTGAACATGCCTTAACTCATGGTTAATGCTGGCTCGTGGCCAGTGCGGCTTTTGGCAGATTCTCCGCATTGCCTATCAGTGTCAGTGTCATGGTAAACCTAAATGGCTCGCCATAATCTTCCATAATTAGTGACAAGAGTTTTCCAAAAATGTTAAAAGAGCTACGGACATTTTTAATAAACACTAAACTCTTATTTAAGGAAAAAAATTCTCTAAAATATTATAAATTTTTGTTTTCAATATTATTTTTTATTTGTAGTATGTACATATTATTTACAATTGACGAAACTTATTTTAAAACACTGCGATTATCATGTAAACACTGCTCTGCTTCAAACCTAAAAGTAATGTATTTTCAAATTATATAAATATATGTAAATATGTCAAGTAAGTGCAATTATTATTTTTTAGTTTCAGTTAAGATGCTCTGTTTTGTGAAAAGTTTAGGTTTGAATAAAATAAAAAGTATATTTTTAAGAATGAAAATTATGTTAGAAACAAAAAATAAAGTTTTTAGTTTTTTTAATGGTGTGATTGTTGTGATTGTGTGAGTGTTCAAATGTTTAAAAATGTTAAGAAAAAAACTAAAAACTTCTATAAATGAAGTAATTCATTTTAAAATGTTTTTTTTGGTCCTAAATCCTCTTATTGAAGAAAGTATAAACAGAACATGTCAATTATCATGACGACAATCTAAGGATTGATAAAAAAACGTTGGAGACAGTGGCGTACCGTACGTAGCCCCCCTTAAGTTACAACGTCTCGTGATATATTACAACCTATGTGAGGGTGAGTGGAGTTTTACAGTTTTAAAACCCCTTTCCCACACACACACACACACACACACACACACACACACACATATATATATATATATATATATGGTAAAGTATGTATAAAACATGAAAGCAAGGAAAGTTTTGTTAGTTATATTCAACAATCTGGCTTTAAATTCATATTGTTCAAAAGTTTTACAAGTAGGATATTTGTCGAAAACAAATAACCTCTTTCATCCTCGTTTTCCTATTTATTTTACAAATTTAAAAGGCCATCTTCCGTAAACACAAGGAAAATTAGGGATGAAAGGATGTAAAACAATCTTTTCGGTTTGATGGGAATGAAACGAAGGCATCTTACACACAAAGTCTTGCACCAGTTAACAAATTTAGCAGGCTTTCAACATTAATTATAGTTACCTTATCTACCGGACTGTGTTGGTCACAAATGTTTTTTGGAAATTATTATTTTTATGAGGTAGGCTAATTAAAATTAGTAAAAATTCATAATATTCTTATGATTCCTAAATAAATTGGATATGAGCTTAGTATGCAGGTCAGATGTTACATAGTTACTAGTTTTATCGCACATTATTACTAAAAACTGAGCAAAGCGTATTCTAAAAAAAAATAAAAATTATCTGCCATAATATTGGGAATATATTAATACATGATTACTGTTTACAATCGAATTAATACACAAACGCAGCCAATAACTAACACAGTGTACAATCAACTTGTTTAGCTCTTGGCTAATAGGGCCATTGCCAAACACAATGAACATCAAACTGGTATAACTTTCGACTAATAGGGTCTATGCCCAATATATTGAACATCCAACTGGTATAGCTTGCAAGTAACAGGATCTTTGGACAACACAATGAACATCTAACTGGTATAACCTTTGACTTATAGGGCCATTGCCCAATATATTGAACATCCAACTGGTATAGCTTGTAAATAACAGGGTCATTGGTCAGCACAATGAACATCTAACTGGTATAGCTTTTGACTAATACGGTCATTGCCCAATATATTGAATATCCAACTTGTATAGCTTGTAAGTAACAGGGTCATTAGTCAACACAATAAACATCGAACTGGTATAATTTGTGACTAATAGGATCATCGCTCAACACAATAAATATCACACTGGTGTAACTTATACATAGTAGGGTCATCGTTCAATACAATGAACATTGAACTGGTATATATTGTGACTAAATAAGACCATCACTTATAAAAATGAGAATTAATCTAGTATAGCTTGTGACGAATAGTTTCATCGCCGAAAACATTGAACAATGAAATGTTATAATATTTGACTAGAAGTCATCACATAACACAATAAACAACAAACTTGTATAGCTTATAGTCACTAGTCAGTAGGGCCATCAACCAACATAATGGACAAGGAACTGATATAACCTGTGATAAATAAGGCTATCACCTAATCTCAGACTCCACAATCCCTTTAAGTCAAGAAAGTAGCAGCAGGGTGTGTCCACATGTCGAATTTTCATGGTCATCCGACCGATGTCGACCTTATCCACCTAATCTAGTCATCTCCAACAATCTCGTTGTTATTGTTATACGCTCACTTAACTACTCATTTTTCTCCCAGTGGCTTGCACAATAAGCATCAGTTGACGTGAACCCGTTGGAAATTTTGGTTAATAATACCCCGGCTCTAAAATTACCATAACCATCATAATGACATACGCATTTACTTTAAAATTAAAATTTATTTTTAATGCGTTTCCAAGATACTTAAAATGTATTTTCATAAAGTTATATCCATTGTTACGAAATACGTAAACTAAGTATTTTTCAGTTGCCAAAAAGCTGATGGCTGCAATGGAGCTGCGGAAGCACCTTATTGTGAAGCAAGACGGATGCGAAGGAGTATTGACGCCACGATACGCCCGTTGATTAATTGTTCTCGACCCATTCACAACCTAATGTTTACGTTTTCTCTCAGAATGAAATATTATTTCTACCAGTTTTTTTTACTTTTTACGCTATACATGGTTCATCAGTTTTGTGTCAGTAAACATTTGAGCTTAGAGTGGAAATTTATTTTGAGGCTTCCTTAATTCAAAATACAGACCTGCGGATCCAGCAAATTATCAAATCAATAGTAATATGTAACAGGTTTTATGAATATCTGTAATAAATAAGAAAGTTTGTCTATTCTTCATAAGATTAACATAGGAAAGAGTATGCAGGGTTGCTGCTATGAGGAACACTAAAAGTAAGTGTTTTACCATAAACCATTTTAGTTTTAACAATATACCAAGTTTTATCAATTATGTGTCCATAAATAAAGGAGTTTACCTATTCTCCGTAAGATTTACATGGGAAATAGTATGTAGGATTGCTGCCTTGAGGAACACATAAACTATGATTTTTAGCATAAATGTATGAATCCCAATCACATAAAGTTAGATACTAAGATTCATCCAAAATCATAGTTTGGTAAGTAAAATATTTCTTTTTTCATATCCTCCACACGATTAACAAAAACTTTAAAGAACTAAATTTTGTGTTGTATATTGCGTGTTTAAGCTGATTCTAATAGTAAAATATGTAGTTTGAAATTTATAAAAATTACCTGTGAAAAACACAAAAACACATTTTTGGAGTACAAAGCCCCCCAAAATATACTCCTCCGATTAAACAATATGCCTAGATTACGTACTAGTCCGATTAAATGTAGGAATACACATCTCTACCAAATTTGGTCTCGATCAGATTTTTTACGAGAGTTATCGTGTTCACGATCACATACACACACACCGAAAACGCCGCGCAGTACCGGCCGAAAACGCCGCGCAGAGCCGGCCAAATACAGTCCGCGCCGTTTAAGTTGTTGCAAATCAAGCTTTACTTTCCAGCAACATTTTTATTTTTCTCTTAGAACCATTTCGGATTAAAAGGAATTTCGGATAAGCGAGTACCAGTTAAATGAGCTTTTAGTGCACTCAATATATATGTTCAATATATAAATGTACCAAATAAGAAGTCAGATGAACTATAAAAATGCCTGGTTGTTCGAATTTTTCTTGGTTAGTAAAATAGTCCCTTAAAGTACTATAATTTGCTTTGTAATAATAATAATAATAATAAATTACCTCTAAGTAAGGCGTCTGAACGGTGATTATTGAGCAATATTCCTTAAAGCAAATTATAACCTTTCCCAGGGCTACTATCTAGCTGGATAAAAATCCAGCTAGATACCAATACCATTTCTAATAGACAACCAAACCACTGACTCTGACCACTGATTGTTAACTCAGTTTGATCTTATTTAGGTTAAACGCTCAGTAAAGCTAGCCTACACAGCATTGAAGATGGAAGGCCAGAGAACAGACTGTATTATAAGAAAAGATGAAGTATATATGTAGTTTGTATGAATGTAATTCACTGTTTTGGATCAACCCACAACATAATGATAACGTCTTCTCTCAAAAACCAACCAAAATACCAACCAAAACAAAAAATATTTCTGACAATAATATACTTTTTTAACCATTGCGTTTGTGCTTAATGTGCTCAAATTAAATTAAGTAAATCGTGTTAAGAAACGCAGGAGGCTACGGCATGTAAATATGAGATCGAAGACGATGTCCTGAGATAAGGTGTCTTAAAAACTCCACATTATCCGTCTTTGTGTTGATCCACTACACGTCAAACAATGTTTAGTATATCAAGAAACTGTAGAGGTTATCAATCATATAAATATGAGATTATACGTTGCATTAAAAGCATTACTAATTAATCAGAAATTTTACTTTTAACCATTAGATATGTTAGCTAAAAACCAATTAGGTGAAATACTTTCAATCAGCACAAATCTGTTAAATGTAACGCAAACGTACACGCGATAAAGATAATATCTTAGACCTCATCAAGCGAGATGTGGCTTAGAGGTTTTTGATTAATGCCCATTTTATAAATGAATTAAGTCAAACATTTAAAGCACTGAAACAAAACAGTTGATGGTAAATAGTGGGTGAATGATAGATAGAATAAATGATACCGTATCGTAGGATTAATATACAGTATGGGCCAAAATAGTTAGTATTGAAATTTTTATTAATTCAAAAGATTTTATTCATCTAGTTATATCCACATATTAAGTAAGCATCATGGGTTAAATTTAGTTAAAAACATGTTTAATGGGAACTCCATTCAGTTTGAACATTTGACATTTGCAACATTTGAACCGTTCTTTAAGACTTTCTATTATTGTCGTGAAGATCAATTGTTCCAGACTTCTATAAAAAATAGTTATTTGTTCCTTGAAAATGTGAAACTGTGTATCAAAACACTACCTGATATTCCAATACTTTCAAAAACACTAATAATCACAGCATTCCTAGGATCTTGTTTGAATTCTCCTGAAATCGAATGTGACAAGGTGTGTTTCCTCCCACACGTCCAATCTCGTATGAACAAAAATAATCTACGATAAAACTTTCTCCGCAGTGGTTAGTAATAGGTTAGTAATTAGTTAGTAATTAACGCGTTCGAAATAGAAAAAATCATTTAACGTAAGACCGTTAAAATATGAATCGAATGCGTGATAAGGATTAAATTAAAAAAATAAGTGTTGCACGGGTCATTGACCTTAAAAGTTTTTCAGTTTTGCGTACACGTAGTAAACAAGCGTATCGACTGGCGAAGTTGGAATTTCGCTGCAAATAAAACTTTCAAACTGGACTTTTGTTTTCCTCAGTTCCGATTGTTACGACGCATACAAATCGCTTGTGTTTTTGTTGGGCTAATGGTCGTCAAGTTAGATTCATCTGAATTTCAAATAAGAAACATAAAAATGCTGATTTGACTTTATGTCAAATGATACGTTTGACTAGTAGACTTTAGTGTAATTTTCCAGCGTCACTACAAAAGGCATTGTATTTTTGCCCTTCATCGGATCAACATGGCTTCGACAGACCAGAAACAAAAAATTTCCCAAAAAAATGATTCCGACATTATTGACAAGTTTTTTTCATATATAACTGTAGCTTTGTTCGTTTTCTATCCAATGGAGTAGTGTATTCCCTTAAATTTTTCATTTACGGTCTAGAGGGAACAAAAACCAATAGTAGCCATAAAATTAGTTTTTGGTATAGTTAAGATAAATTTTCTTAAAATAGCACTGTTTCACTCGACATATTTGATTTTTTTTGCAAAAACTACGTTGGTATATAAAACAGTGTGGTAAACATATTATTAAAAACACTTTTTTGACATTTGAATTTACAATAATTAAGTACTTCCAATCGAATTTCAAAATGTTTGTCAAAAGTTCAGATTTTCATAAAATGAAAAGTTGATTATTTGGTACAGAATATCTACCATTTTCTTCATCTTCAGACGACTTTGACATCTTAGTCACTGTTTTTTTTGTTTGAAGATGACAGTGTATTTGCAAAATCACTTTCATAGGCAGGATCTGCATATTATGTCTGGTTTTCCAGATTCAGGCTCTACATGTCACAGCAACTAGTCTATGCCACGATCTCTGTGTGTCTATGTCAAGATCACTTAACCTGTTTCTAGCTTCCGAACTTGTTTGTCAATCAAAAGCAAAAGAAAATCCTAATCAATGTCTTTTTCAAAAATGTTGGGAACAACGTCAAAATAGATCCGACCCGAATACCACATTTTTATAGCCACTATATTTTTTGTTTAAACGTGAAGCTAAAGAAACTTTTAAACCAGTGGGTGGAATGGGGGATAAAATACACCTATAAAAACGTTTAGGTCAGTCAGACCCATGCTGCCTCAGTAAGGATTAAACGGTTCAACTTGCTGCGCAAACTCGAAATTATTTTTCCCATCGATTTTAACGGCTATTAAATAGTTTTCTGAGTTACTGAGAGTCTGGAAATTACTGGATGGAAGGGTTTTACGGAAATACATCAACAAGCTCTCGGCAAAACAGCCTGTTTTTGTTACAGCTAACTTTATTTAACGAGGTTTGAAAACAAAGGTCGAGGAAATATACAAGTAAACTTATAAAGCGTAATTTGTTGCATGTTCACTATAAATAGTATTTAGTTTACTTTGATGTTATGTTCAAAATCATATTATAATGAACTCTAGTCTATCAATAATACCCCCGTTGTAGTAGACCTGCAAAAATCAAATTTCTATTGATTTAGGAATTAATTACTTCTAATGATACTAACTATTCTTAATTAATCTATTGTACTCATCGTTATTCCTATTGTTTAATTTATTATAATATGAATTTATTATTTAGTAATTTATTTAATTTCCTCTAAGAACAACATTGAGAAAATAGTAAGTATGGATGCTACTATGAGGGAAAACATAATTTCCTCATCACATACAGTAATAGCCCTCACTAGATAAACATGGGGAATGATTAAGTAGGTTTGCTGCCACCAGGGATAAAAAAGAATACAGCATATGTTATTATAACGTAACTTATTATATGATGCTGTAAACTGTGTTTGGTAGCTCCTCGTATCCTGTTTATCTCAGTGTTCGTGGCCGAGTAAGGAGGTCCAAAATACTTAACTGTTTATTTGAAATTTTCTGATTTCAATGGTGCTAATACAAATTTAACTTTTTGATAAATTATGTGTAACACACCCTAGTAGTGGCAAATTGCCATAGAGACGTCAGAATCGGCACGTTTTTCCCATAAGAATTACATGGAGATCAATTTTTGTACATGTTTTTATCCTTAAAAACCGACCCTTATTCATATCCACTCTACTGTCTCCTACTATATTATTATCATGACCTACTCGGAATTCCTTACCACTTAATACACAACTCTCCTTTCTGTTTAATTAGTTTCTCTTCTAAAGCACTTAAGGTTAGTGGTACATGGACCTGTCTAGACTAAAGGAATGATCCGTTGGAGGCGGCGATCCAGGAGGAAGGCTTAGGAGGAAACATAGGAAGTGCATAGCCTATATATCCTTTTAACGATGGAACATATATCCCATATTCAATCTCTTTTCTAAAACCATAATAGAATGTGTTTTGAATCATCTCGAATCGTTTATAAGTCGTAGGAAAAATGTATTGATAATAATTGTCGTGGTTTTAGGATCCATAACGTGGGTGGCTACTCAAGTCCGTTATTCAGTATAGGGTTTTCGCATTTGCCCAACCTAGCAACTGAAAGGTCTAACTTGTACAATTCAGGTAAATTGAGAGCAAAATTTAAAAAAAGATTACAATATAAGATATATTACATCTGTAGAATGAACCAAGATATAACACTTATGAAGAATTAACAATACAGGCTGTGGTAGTGGTTTCATGATAATTTAACAGGAATACCAAATTTAAATATTAATAATTAATATATATATATATATATATATATATATATATATATATATATATATATATATTCGAATTAGTGAGTTTTTCATTTGAACCTTGTGATTGTGAATTTGAACTTTAATATAACAACAACAAAAACTAATAGGAGAGTTCAGAAAAAAATAATAACAGTAATTAATAACAAGATTATCTAAAATATTAATTGGCGGTGCAGTCGTTGACTGCATAAAAGGGGTTTAGCAAAAGTCAATCGTAAAATTTTCTCACAAGATAGAGAAAAAATTATCTTGTGTTTGAAGATAAATTATGGATCTTATTAAGTTTGTTAAGCATTTCAAAAACATGACCTGTTTGATCTTCAAGGTTTTGCTAGGTCTAGAGAAAGTTCTATAGAGTTTCATTAAGAAGTTATATTTCTTCCAATGTTATAGAAATTATCATGGAAATGAACATAGAGTTTCAGAGTTCAGATTTTTTAGACTGTAAGCCATCTGAACGTAGATATACAAATTTAATACTTTTTGAAGTTTTAGTTTGATAAAAAGAAGTTTAAAACGAACATCATGTAGAATAACAAGATATATGTAAAATATTATGTAAAATCATTGGCTGTACCTATAACCATATGACGAAAGTTCCGTTGAACACTTTGAACACTTTGAACGCTGCTCTTTTTGCGTTCCCCCAATCTACGTTTCTCAACACCCGGATTTCAGGCCTCAGGCTAAAGAGGTAACCCAAATGTCAAATAGGCTTTAGGGTTATTCACTCTTCCTCCTGACGGAGTCCTAATGCCAATTTCCGTCTTCCATTTTTTCGCGAGCGTTACAATATCCCACAAGGGTGCGTCACTATTCAGCCCTTATGGGGTCTCCTAATCCTGTAATCCGACATCTGACATACATAGGTGACCTGACTTTTGTCAAGTGGTGTTAATTTTAGAGTCATATTATTCAGTTTCTCTCCTTACTTGGCTCCTTACTTTATTATTCAAATATCGAATGGCTCGAACGCCGTTTAATCAATTCTCTGACCTCCCAAATTTTAATTTACATTTTACCTTCTGTAGAATGCAATTAGCTATTTGGTAGAATTAGATTTGCCATATACTCCCGGTGTCCATAGGACATCAAACTGAATTGAATTCCCTTGCCTTTACGTTATGAGAGGGTTAGGATAGCTCAGCACGGATTGGGGATGTTAATGGTTGATATGTTAACAAGATGGTATGTACGTTTTCTTAGAAGTGTAACTGAAAGAGAAGAAGAAACAATTACTTGTTTTTCGGAATGCCCCTCGTAGTTTTTGGCACATGTGCGGCGGTCCTTAACGTTTCACCCATCATATTGTGTTGGGTATCTTAATATATGTATGTCTAATTGAGTCTAAATGTTATTTCTGGAAAATCATTAGTCAGTATACAATAGTTTGTAAAAAACTTAATCTGTGTCGTATTACGAAATTGTATTAAAATCCGATGTTGAACCTTTAGGCACTATTACGAGTACTATGTTCTAAAGAATGAGATTTAATGTAAAGGTCTTCAAAAATGCCTGCTTCAATACATGTAACGGTTTAAATTTGTCGATTAACAAAAAAAATCTACAATGTGTCTGAGGAGGCAAACGCAACATGCAACGAACTGTATTTTTTGTGCAGTACGTTCTTTTTCAGTATAGATTCAGTAGCTTCTCAGGTCCAGGGTGGTTGAGTACGTGATGTTCTTATTCCACACTCAATTCGGCAGCTACTTTCCTTCCTTAAACTGTCCCATCCTCATTTCCATTTTTTACATAGAACATACATAGAATCTTAGAAATATACGAATTTATTAACGTTAAAAGGCTCAAATTGAACGAATTTTTAATTTAAAATTTTTCGCTAAATTAGCGAATAAATCATGGTGAATAATGCAAACAGTAGTACTACGGGTACACATTCTAAAATAAAGCCATTTTCAAAGATTTTTTGTTAGTTCAGATACCGATGGACTGGTGATAATGGAAATATGATTTGAGCACAGTTTTAGTAGTATGTAGTCAAATCAATATTATTTCTCTACTGATCATGGAAGTATATTTCATCATCTACTGTTGATGGAAGTATATAGAATTATTAATGTAAACCGTTAATAGGTAGTTATTTAGTAGAGTTAATGAATCTATCATAACAATGAAATTTAATCCAGCAACTCATGTGAATGTTTGGTATGTTTCACAGAGTCCGGACAGAGCGACGTATTCATGTGAAGAAACAAAAGTGAAATTAAATGTTTTCTTGAATGAACAATACTTTGGCCTGGTGAAAACATTTGTGTCCGATTCCTCATTCATTTATTTTGTCCACTATAACGTTCGTGTCCCTAGCCTTTCAGACCGCCGTGGATGGATCAATCTTTGCCACGTAATTGACGTGATTTATCTTGGTAGGCGTGCAAGTTGGTATACCTGCTGTGTTTAGAATGCCGACAGTATTCTTTAGGAAAAATCAGCCACTGAAAGTTGTATACTCGATCTGGGACGAAGCTTCAATTTAACAATTTTGATTTGACCCAAAAATTCTATCAACCTGGCAGGGATGCCCTGGAGGAAGCATTCTTCCTTGCCATGCTCTCACGGTTTCCTTCGGGGGTATACCGAAGTGTTTATCTTCGTATAGGAAGTTTAGGACTCCCTGGGCTAATACTCTACACTTGTCTGGGTAGGTTTGGATTTGTTAAGCCGCAGTATTAATTAATTCACCTAGAGTATCAGGTGACCTTAGCCGTTATCTGCATTGGATTAGAGTGTTTTACTACATTTAGAATTGGGTGAACTATCCGCACCCTACCCTTCCTATCCATATGAATTCTTTTTTCCGGTGACCATACAATATTCCACAAGAAAGACGCGTGGCTGGTTCACTGGGACTCTCTAATCCTCCAGACACATCTCAAAACATCTCTAAAATGTATTATAATACCAAACTCCTTTAATTACTTGTTCTGTATTTCGCACGACAATTCGTAGACAGAATAGATCTAAAAAGAGATAAAAAACTTCTATATCTGACACCTACTATGTAAAGACACATAGACCCAGAAAAATAGTATAACAGTTTTAGTATTAGAAAGGCGATGGGATGTGAGGAAAAAATGAACGTCTGCCAGTGCCACCTCAGCAGTTCGGGCTGTCAACAGTATAATATTAATATCATGTTATTCCTCCACCTAGTATGTAAGGACACATACAGTCTGAGAAATAATCTAAATGTTTAAGAATGAGAAGGGTGATGGGACGTGAGGGAACAATAGACGTCTGTTGGTGTCACCTCAGCAGTTTGGGCTGTCAACGGTATAACATTGATATTATATTATTCTTCTACATAGTACTTAAAGACACATACGGTTTGGAAAATAATCTAAATATTTGAAAGTAAGAAGGGTGATGGGATGTAAGGGAACAATAGACGTCTGTCGGTGCCACCTCAGCAGCTCGGGTTGTCAACGGCCTGGTATTGATCTTCTTCGGTTGATATATACTTTACAGTATATATGTTAATTTTTCATTAAGTTTAGTAAAATTATAACCCATTGATGGATTTTCGTTAAATAAAATCTATTATACGTTAGATTGAAAAATGTGTTTTTGCTTATTTCTAAGACAGGGTGATTTTAGCAGTCAAGATATAGAGATGATCTTTGTGAAGTCCAAAACAAACAAGTTTAAAAATTTTTATATCCAAAGGGAATATGAAATGTGTTATAAATATTATAAATTATATAGTTGTTTTAAATATCAGCCGTCAAAAATGGTGACAGACCTTTGTAAATTAATCAACACTACAAAAACATTTCCATACTGTATTTTGTACCCCAAAATGGGTTTTTTTTGCGTTTTTCACATGTAATTTTTAAAAATTTCTAATTTTATATTTCACCATGGAATCACAAAAAACACACAATTAATTCCTTACTTTTTCTCTATTTAAGTACCGAGATATAAAAAAATCTAAACACAGTACGTTGTATTTTGAGGCTCCAATGTTAATCTTATGGAGGATAAAAATTAAAAACATATAATCAATATTTTTTGACTTTTAGTCAGTGGTTGACATTTTATGCATAAAAATCATAGTTTATTTGTTTTTCAGCAAATGATATTTTTCCCAAAAAAAATAGAAATGAAACACTATTTATCAGATGTTTATGAAATTTAAATTGTAAAATCCATTATCAGGACATATTTCAATTATTTAAAACTAATGTAATGTTTTTTACAATTGAGAATAAGAAATTTCTAGTTTTGCGATTTTCTTAGAATTGCCATAAATTCTAAACTTTTTTATGTTTAATTTTAAAGATTCATTTTTCAATTAAATTTTTTTTTAATAAGATATTAATCATTTTTTAAATTTCAAACAAAATTTAATTTCAAAAAAACATATAAACCAAAAATAGGAAATCTTTCTTAAGAGTTTAAACAATGGTTATTTTTTAAAATCCAAAACATAGAATGACCTAATTTTATTTATGCACCTTTGTTAAAATAATTCAACCCCATCCCAACACCTACAAACACTCATTTCTGACATTTATTTTTACTATAGTTTTAATTCATTGTGAATATAGATCTGTCTTTTCACTTTTTGTAGATTCGTTTCCTATGAGTTAATCAACAAAACCCACCTCTTGATCAAGTGTTTTACGTGTCCTGGTCCAAAGTATCTACCTATGGCCAATGGATATATAATCAAAATCCGTATCTTGATCCAGTTTTTTATGTGTTTCCTAATATAAATTTTTATCGTGTGAGCTACGAATCAAAAACATAAATAGACTATTGATCCAGCGTTTATCCTATTGTACGAGATGTTTATCGATATTTATCCTCGTAACTGTCCAAAAATCCATTATCAGGCACATATTTCAATTATTTAAAACTAAACATTAATCTCCACACTTTGAACAATTGTAAATTTTTCCTTTGAGAAACCGTTAATTTTTTCTAGTTTTGCGAATGTTTTTCTTAGAAGTGGCCATAGTAATTCTAACACTTTCGTTCATTATATTTGAATTATATCGCTAAATGAGTTTCATTATATCAACTAAATTTTTGAGCATTTAAAAGATTTTATTAATGTATTGTTTTTAAATTTTCAATAAAATTTAATTTCATATAACCAACACAATTAATTTAGGAATCTTTTCTTAAGAGTTAAACAATGGTTATTTTCATTTAACACAAAACAAATAGAAGAATATTTGATTTCATGAACAAAATTATGACTGATTCAAACTCATTTCTGAAACTATAATTTTTAATATTAACTATACATTTTGAGAATCTGTCTTCTTCGATTTCCTCCTTTGTTTTGTTATATTTATTGAACTACTTCAACACAGCCTACAATAAGTGATTAAGCATTGGATAATAATCCTATCCAGATGTTAGTGTATATTAAGTGTAATATTAAATGTTTCTTTAATTACATGAAAGTAAAATTGTTCTATTATGTGTTTCAAAATTGGGATGTGATTATGTTGTCTATTTTAAAATTGTATTATTGTTAGCAATTAAATATTTATGATTTTCTGTTTTATGCGATTCCAGATGAAAAGAATTTTCCTTTAGGCCCCCGGGAAAAAGAGAAATCAATCTTTTTATCAATCATTACTAAACATCATATCCACCTTTAGGCCCACGGATTAAAAACAGAAATAAATCCTTTGCATAATTGTTTTACACACTTAGTGGTCCATGATTTATCCTTAAGGCCCATGTATTAAAAACAAAATCAATCTTTGGAAACATTGTTTTACATATTTAGTAATCCTCACATTTAGAAGTTCAAGTTTACGCCCTTAGGCCCATGAAATGAAAACCGAAATCTATCTTCTGAATCATCGATTTACACATTTAGTAGTCCAAATTTTCACCTTTATGGGCTAGGTCCATGGGTTAAGAACAAAAATTCTAGAAGAGTTGATAAATTTACAATTAATAAATTTTTCATTTGAATTGAAATAAAAAACCAATATTGAAACATTTTACAGATTTTTATTTTAGTGTTCCTCATTAAATTTTTCTTTTTAACATTTTTCCTTTTCCTTTTAATCATTTAATGCAGAACAATCTCTTGATCTATATTTACGTATTTATAATAATATTACTTTGCCCTATATATTATAATAGTTTAGTTTATTTAAAATTTCTCAATTTTTCATGTAAAACCAATTTTCAATCAATTTTTAGTGTTTGTTATATCAAAATGATACCAATAAGTGTTTAGAATCAATTACATGATATCAATATTATAATCAAACACATTTCCATTTAACCTCTCCCAGGATTCAAAATACATATATTGAACTAGTGCGCTACGCATATGTTAATCCGCGGTAGGCAACGTTACCATCTGTAAGCCAACAGGGCAAGGGTATGGGTTACATTGAACAATCCGATTTAAGCTCATCGTCCTCGTGAAACCCTACGTGTAAGTTGACTCCCCCACCGACAGGTTGGACATCTGCCATTTCATTTTAAGTTATAATTTTATATTCTTTACATGTACAGGGTTCAAGAAAACTGTTTAAAATTCAAATTCAAAGAGTTGTGCATAAATATGGTTCAATCATACTTCATAATTGGTTCAAAATTGGAACCATAAATTGTTTAAACAAATTAGGCCATGTAAAACTTCGTGGCTTGGGAAACATTGAGATGATGTTGGTATAACTTTAGTATACTTTTGCTAAATACATTATACTAACTAGCTAGATATACTTTGACATTAGATTTCCAAGTATTATATTGAAAACATGTAATTTGGCATGGTATATATCCAAAATTAAAAATATTTAGAATATTATAATAGTTATTTTTTAATTTATCTGATTTTATCAGCATAACATGTTTCAGTTTTCGAAAATCTCTCATAAAAAGTAAGCTAGTACCGTAAGTGACTCGGTTAGACTTAAGTGAGGACTGATAATTTTGAGTATTAATTCTGTGGATGATATCAAACTAGGTATAAATTCTCCGGAGTGTTATCAGAGAAGAATTCAATTCTCTACATGATATCAGAGTGAGTATGGATTCTCCGAAGGATTTCAAAGTGGGTATAAACCCTCCGGAGGACATCAGAATAAATATGAATTTTTCTTAGGGTATCAGAGTGGATATCAGTTCCCCCGAGGGTATCAGAGTGGTTATCAGTTCTCCAGGGAGTATCTGAGTGGGTATCGATTCTCCGGAGGGCTTCAATGTTGGTAATAATCCTCCAGAGGGAATCAGAATCGTTATAAATTCTCCGAAGGGTATCAGAGTGGGTATAAATTTTCCGGAGGCCATAAGTAAGTAAGTATTTTCCGGAAGGGTAAAAGTGGGATTAATGCTCCAGAGTGTATTCGAGTGGGTATGAATTCTCTGGATGGTATCAAATTGGGTATCGATGTGGGTGTTGATTATCCTCTTTGGAAATTATAGTTGCTGAAGTAAAAGAACAATATTAGACTAAAACCTGAAATAAAAAATCATTGTATTAAACTTAACCCCAAATTTAAAGTAAATATATTTAAACCAAATGTATGGCATAAC
This sequence comes from Nephotettix cincticeps, assembly GCA_023375725.1. NCBI lineage: Eukaryota > Metazoa > Arthropoda > Insecta > Hemiptera > Cicadellidae > Nephotettix > Nephotettix cincticeps. The sequence goes on along the minus strand of CM041784.1, from coordinate 33,062,242 downwards.
TGTTTTTAGTTTCTTCTATCAATATCCACAAATAGAATTAAACAGTAAGTGCTTAGTCTTTGACTATTATGGGTAGCCACTGTTTGTGTTGTAGTTCAATAATCTAATCTAGAAAGAGAGTGGAAGTTGTTAACAGTTAAGTTAAGACACTTTTTCGTGCATAGATTAAAAAATGTCAAATGTTATAGTACGTAATTTAAAAATTACAATAAAAAATAAAAATATTATTTTATATTACATTTGACTAAAACTAAAGTGATGATATCTATACTGATATTGCTATTCTCTATGAATTAATTTACTGGATGTATTAATTATTTTTCCGGTTTAAGAATAATAAATATATTGCTCGTAGGAAAGAAATAAGACGATTTCTGGAAATTGGTAAACGATAGGCGGATAATTTCTAATCTCTGTGTCTTCCGGCGTTCCAATAACTTGGTTGATATCGTTGATGATATAGCTAGCGGTAAGATGTAATTATGTTAACATCAAGGTTTTCACTATAAAATAAACAGTATGAGTGGACTGATACCCTCTCTCTTAAGTAAATTTTAAAAAAACCTACATGTATTAATGAAACTACCATATTATATGTTTATTTATAAAATCATTTTTAATTTTTTGTTTTAAAAATATTCATCCTTTTTCCAATTTTTAGGGACCACTTTTCCACTTTTCCCCCCTACACTACATATCAAGTTTAATATAAAGGGTTGAGAAATATGGTATAAATTGATTTTTTAATATCCTATATTAAAATAACATTGTGTGCATTAGGAAACGTATAGTGTTTACCACGGACGGTAAATTTAGCCCTGTTGGTCGCAGACTAATGATTCAAAAAACTAATTTGTTTAGCCTTTTAAGTAGTTTTTATAAGAGATAGTTGAAATATTTTTACAACTTTATTGTTTTCCCCAAAACTAAAAATTATAACATTTAAATGCCCATAACCTAGATCCACTCATATTGTTTGGGTCCCTGCCTGGGTAATCTGCGTTTTTCATCCCTTGCCCATTGTGAACCAGACCTATCTTTCATTTTTCAAACTCATTGAGGTGATATCTTGTTTACTTAAATATAATCTACTTACCTCGTTTTAATTTTGTTCGTTAAGATATAGTGTGGAGTAGTGTAGTATAGAATTTTTTTAATTTTACACTTATTTAGTCACACGCGCATATCGATTTCATAGTGAATTTTTGATTGGAAATTCGATAAAAATGCACTTGCACCTGAATAAAGTATTTAATGTTGATGGATTAATTCAAAATATTTCGCCCATAAGTTTTGTGTACAATCAAATTCATAGAAACTTGTGAGATTTTCCCTCCAAGTGACGAATAACATAGTGTATGTTACGTATTGGAAAATATTTTTACACAAAGTTTTATTCTTGTAGGATGGTTAATGAAAAAATATAATTCCGGGACTTTTCACCACCTCTGCATGTTGTTGATCATTGATCTCAGGTCCATATTGTGATTCTTGTAATCAATTATTATGCAAATTTTTACTCTTGTATCTAATAAATAAATTATTAAACCTATTGAATACTTTTTAACGCCTCAAAAGTTGAATATCAATCCACGTACTAAAAAGTACTAAAACACGTCCAATTTCATTTACATATCAATCTATGCTTATACTTAAGATCTCGTACTGACTCGTCGAAGCCTGTAACCCTTGTGAAGTTGATAGTCAGTATTAAGCTAATGAAATATTATTTCAAGTTCTAATTCAGTTTGTAAAGTTCCACTCTTTAAAAATAGTTAAATAAAAAAAACATTAGGGCGTTTTGGGACGTTTACCACCCCTGTATAATCAGATTTATCTTAATAAATATTCTAGGCAATATATAGGAAGTAGATTTGACAGTAGGTATCGGCTACAGTGTTCACTGACAAGCCATCGCCATCAGGTCGCAGGGAGGCTGGCGACGGGCCAGCTGGACCTCATGCTCCGTTTACTTCAACATCACTGTTTTTAAGTTTAATGTTTCATAAAATGTATCGCTTTCGTGCCAGTTGAATATTGAAATATTTTTATCACGGAGTCTCATGAAAACGTACATATTTTCATTTCACACTTAAGTTTATTAGGGTGAATAAGGTCGTGTAATGGTTTAGAAGAAATGATTGCAAAAATTTGACTATTGTAATTAGTTGCTTATAACGGTTGAAATGTCACAAATAATGGAAGTGATTTATCAGAGAAGGAAATTGTAGCGACTGGGGATACAGAAGAGGGTAAAATAGGAGGCGGGACAGGGTACGATTACGGGATGGATAGGGTTAACAACTCGGGGGAGAGAGTATAGGGAAGCAGGCAGGATAAGGTGTAAGATAAGGAATGACGGAGAAATAGTAAGGGTATACTGGAGACAGAATATCCTCTATCTTCGTTCGAAAAGGGGCAGGAGGGAGTATGAAAACGGACAGAGAAGAGAGTATATGATAGTAGGCAGGAGAAGATGTAGGACAGGGTAGGATAGGAAAGGTTTAGTAGGTATGGAGGAATGGTGGGGGAAACTAAGACAGGAGACGAGGGCTAGTACAAGGACAAAGGGGTGGGGGTATGACAGGGGGCAGGAGAGAGTCCAGTAAGTTGCTTGGTTTACTAACACGTGTGGCAAGGAGTTGTTTATCTTTATATTATGTTTCAATTATCTACAAATCACTCTCATGCCCTATCCTTGAATACGACACTGTAGTCTGGAGACCTTTTTATGTCCATCACGTTATTAGGCTGTAAATAATCCAGCAGAAAGTTCTCAGACTAATTGACACAATACTGGGCATACCATTCTCTGAAGTACCCATTGAAGAGGTAATGAAAATGTTCAACCGTTGCCCTTTCGAAGTTTCCGATCTGGCCTTCTTATTCAAACTTATAAATGGAACTATTGAATCTCCCAATTTGCTTGCCATGATTAACTTCAAGGTCCCTTGGAATACAAGATCATACAAGATCAACTGAGCTCTTTATACATAGTCACCATCGGACAAATTACCAGAAGTTTGGTCCTATGGCAAGGTTACATCGCCTTGTTAACTCGATTCCTGCAGAAGTAGATTTTTTTCCGTACAAACATAAAAAGCTTTAAGAGTCTGTATCAGTGGTAGCCATCTTGTTTTAAGTCCCGTAAGATCAATGTTAAATTGTGGTGCCTATATCCGCTTGACCTATTGTCATAAATACACGGAAGAAGAGTCTAATTAAAGGTATTACAGTCCTCCAGGGCACCACCTTACAGAACTTCTTATTTTCGCTCTCAATAAAAAAATTTTAATGATTTATTTTGTAAAATATTCCTGGATTTTTGTTTTGATATCAAGTTAAATTTTTGAATAAATTGAACATATTAAAAAGGTCATGCCCTTGAGGGCACATCTCATCAATATACTTCCAAAGTTTTACATTGATACTTTGATAATTAATGCCACTACACACGCTAAAGTGAAGGTATGTTCCGCCAGAATTTAACATTGCTCTTACGGGACTAAAATTCAAGATGCCTACTACTGATGCAGACCCTTAAGACCAAATGGTTATCCCCTTCCTCATAATTTTCATCCTTTTTCACTGTCCATACAATCCCTAACATTCCATACACAGCCCACAATATAGATTGTCTTTATTCTTTTCCAGTATTTGTATCTATACAAATATTTGTGTCATATTATTACTGTTACTAGACCAAAATAATATTTATTTCTATATGGGTGTATGTATTGTATTTATTCTTGTATTTAATGTGTAAATGAAATTTGTAAATATTGTATACCGTATTTAAGTCTTATACTACTTATCATTTTAGGCTGGTACAGTATTTAATTTATTACTTAAGTAGGATAACTTCTATTATACATGATTAATATATTTTTGATTTATTTATATTATTATCTATTTATTAGTTTATATGCAATGCACCACATATTTTTTACTCTTTATTTGTTGCAGCAGATATAAGTATGTCATGTCATATTTTGTAAAAATGGCATTGCCGTTGGAAATAAATAAATTACAGTGGGCGTGGTATGGTAGGGTAGGTGGAGGGTAGGTGGGTAGTAAGGAGAGTGTACGTAAGGAGGTACGGGAGGGTATAACGGAATTAGGGCATGAGAGGGTAAATAGAAAGCAGCATTAGGTATATAGAGAGAAGGAGAGGGTATATAGAGGGCAGCATTAGGTATATAGGGAGAATAGAGTGTATATAGAGAGCAAGAGAGTGTATATAGGGGGAATGAGAGTGTATACAAAGGGCAAGAGAGGTTATATGGAGGGAATAAGTGGGTATACAGTGGGGAGGAGGGAAGGAGAGCCTACTTATTCCCTAGGATTGGGATGTAGGATAAGGATTATGGAGGGGTAGGAGAGTGTACGACAGGGCTTAGGGAAGGGTATGTGATGGTGGCATGTGAAAAGAGGTAGGGCAGGGGTATGGGAGGTTATGCCAATAGGCAGTAAACGCAGCTACAAAGAGCTGCGTTTACAGAGGTATACCAAATCCACTGGTCGAGGTTATAATAATTTGCCACCTCTAAAATATAGGTGTCATCACCAGACATTAAAAACACTACTTGCAACTGTTTTATTACGGCTGTGTGGGTTACTTTATTTTTTATAATTTTATTTTTAATAAAGCTATTTCAATTTAATCCTTTATGCTCACTTAAAATTTCCCGTAAATATAGATATTTAATTAGATACAGAATATTATAACTGGACAATTTTTTCATCCGTCTTTAATAAAGCGGTTATTAAATCAATTTATAAATTTTATTTTTAACCCTCCAAGTGCTATGACTATTTAAATTTTGTTATTTTTATGCAACTCTTCACCGGTCACCGTTTATTTAAGGTGGGCCCTCCACTCCACTATACCACACATTTGCAAGCCAAATTGGGATTGCTCATGGTCGGGATTCGAACCCTCGTCCCTCCGAATGGCTTCAACTGTTGTACTCGTCAGCACAGCAGTCTAACCACTACACTACAAAGGACCACCGTCTGAGAAAGCACTTATTTGGCTATAAAAGCATACTCTGGCGGCAAAATATCGAACTCAAGCGTCAGAATAGGGAACTACAGAGTAGTTGCATGTATTAGCTCGCAGATGGCAGCACCGTAACAGTAATTTTTGACTTCGATAGCGCTATACAATTGCACCTCGCTGACATCTCACAGTGAGATGTTAGCACCTGGAGGGTTAAATATGCTTTAAGAAATAAAGAAATTATTTTTATATTTTAATGAACGATTTACTAACATTTAGTACAATTATTTTGAAATAACATAACTTGATAGGGTATATTACAAATTTTTTTTGTGTGTATTTCTACGCCAGTGGCATTTTTAACGTTTTGATGGGGAACGGTCCAAACCCCGGTCTTGTTACTACCTAACGTTGACCTGTTGTTAGGAAGCATCATTAATTAGTAGCCCAATGACAAATGGTGACTGGGTCCAGATTCGACCCTTGTGGGATTCGATCCGGTGACCTTCAGTTTTGAAGGTAGGTATTATAACCACTACACCACCCAGCCAGTTGGTGATTACAGACACAAACACCCCCGTCACAGCAGACCTGTGTACTCAGCGAGTTTTAAAATCAATAATATAATAATTATATTATATGTCAAGTTTCATCAACATCTGTCCATAAATAAAGGGGTGTTCCTATTCTGATATGATTAACGTGGGAAAAGAGTGTGCAGGTTTGCTGCTGTAGGGAACAGTGAAATTAGACATCTCTAACATAAACAATTTTATTTTAGCGAATTTCCCATAGGGAAGAAGCTATTTAACATTTATACCAACTTCCATCTATATCTGTTCATAAATAACAGATTTTGCCTATCCGTATATGATAACGTATGCAGGTTAGCTGCCATGATAAACACATAAACGATAATTTTTAAGCATTTAAAGCATAAAATCTCAACCACATTAAGGTAAATGCCAAGTTTAATCCAATAACATAGATTGATAAGTGAAATATTAATTTTTCTTTATCCTCGATAAGATTAACATTGGAGCCTCAAAATACAACGTACTGTGTTTAGATTTTTTAATATCTTGGTAACCGTTGGAGATAGAGAAAAACTTTAAGGAACTAAATAGTGTAGTTTTTTAAGCTGGTTCTAATGGTGAAAGATAAAATATATAAAATTCTTTTAAATTACATATAAAACGCAAAAACCCCAGCTTTTTAGTACAACCCCCCCCCAAACTGTCCATACAGATTGACCGATACGTCTGGAATACGAAGTTGTCCGAGCTATTGTAGTAATACACGTCTCCACAAAATTTGGTCATATACATGTGTGTGTGTGTGTGTGTGTGTGTGTGTGTGTGTGTGTACTCGTATATATAAATTCAAACGACTATTGTGTTTGTCCTCTGATCACCTAAAAACAAAAAAAAACATGGTCCCGGGCTTAAGTCTTACCATGAGACCTACGGTAATAGCTTCTTCCCTATGGTAAATTCGCTAAAATGGGGTTTTTACTGTCATTTGAAAGATATAGAATTTTTTGTGGGACTCATTGAAACACTGAACTACTAAAAATCCAGTTTCATAAAAAACACACTTAAAAACTATCATATTCAATGCGTCCTTTTCGTATTGGGAATGCAGTTTCAAAATGAGTAATTTTGAACGCACTTTGAATAAATAAATTATGTTTATAGGTAGTATTATTATTAGTATTCATTGAACGATAATATAATGTACTAAATAATAAAAATAATTTAAATTAAAACAAATTCAACTACATTGTAATGAAAACCATTTTGGGATCTCGACATTGCTTGTATGGTAATGGAAGGTATCGCAATTCTCTTACAAGCTTATCCTGCAATAACCCTCGAGTACAATCCTACCCCGCAAAGCTCCTTTTATCCCAAAAATTCCAAGGGGTTTAGAGTTAACTTGACTTTTTAACTTTTAGTGTCTTCATACGCCGCCATGATTAATATCATGATTTTCTTATTCACAATGAAAACTCACGATTGCTAGTTCAAAATTCAAGAGAAAGCCAATTTATTTCGAATTAAAGGTTTGAATTAAGGATAAGGACTTGAAGGTTTGAAATTTGAACTACTGGACGTTGTAATTGAAGTAATTAGGGTTATTCAAATTTAAATTGCAGATTCAACCCGTATGTGTGAATTGTAGAGGTTAGCAAGAACAGAATTCGAACTATAGACCTACTTATACTTCTTTCTCACTCTCAAAAAAATTCACTAAGAGTGAAATAGATACAGCAGCATACCTAAAATTAAGCTGTTTACAACACACAATAACTGCAATGATTGATATCTACGAGTTATATTATATTATCAGTGCTGTAGCAAAGCAAATAAAATATTGCCACCGTCGACCCACACCCAGTGAAATTGTGGAAACGTACAGGTTCACGTTTTGTCTGGATTGTTTTTAACTATTTGGAATTTCAGAGGGTCAAGGAAACCGACGCAAATTGTACAGGTTAACTATTAATTTTAGAGGTAGGGTTTAGAATTAAAATAACATAATTTGAATTCTAGAAATACAAGTACAAACGAATTCGAATTTTAGACGCTAAATTACGTGTCAAAAATACTTCGAAAAATCGGAATATATCTTTTTAGAATATTAGTAGGTTTTCAAGAGAACAAACAAAATCTAAGAACTTTAGAGGTTTTCCAAGTAGTAAGTTTTGAACTATCGAAAATCTGCTATAATATACATTTATGTTTAAGTTCCACTAAGGGACTTATTTTCCAATATTTGGCAAAACTGGGCCATATCCCACTAGGAAAATGCAAATAGCGTGTTACAATTAGTTTCCCAACCCTTAAAAACCAATAATTCACGGCAGTATAAGTGTTATAGTTTGAATAGTATATTTCGTTTCTAGCCCGGGAAGTGGGTGTTTACCGGACGATTGTGTGTGTGTTCTCGTGCAAGATAAAGTCAAGTGCGGAATCACCATGCGAACCCGGTAAACAAATTTTAAACGAGTAAGGTACGCTTATTTATGCCATACTACGGTAACTTAACCTAATAAACCAACGAAAGCTTCCAACATCCATTACATATCCTCATTTTTTAAAATATTTCTTCCTGGCTTGAACAGTTAGAGGTTACCATGTCTAGTAAATTAATAATCCAGGAAAGCATTTCAGCAGATAGTTCCAGTAAACAGTTGTTTTTTGAGTAAATACAGGCACAAGAAGTTTATAAAAGTGTGGCAGAATAGTGTAAAATATATTACATAAGTAAGTCTTGATTCGTTGGTTCTTGTCTACTAATATACGCTGTGACTATCAATAATGAGGACGCGTTTGTTTTAATTTCTTTCCCTATAAATAGTATTTGGAGGAAGTATTGTTTTAGTCAACATTTTCGACTCAACACCGGTACACGGGTGCACTTAGTCATAAAACCAGACTATTTTTTATTTTTTTTTTATTTTAGGGGTAGTTTACCCTGAAAATCATGAAAAATATAAAAATAAACATTTTATCAGAATCCGCTCTAACAATTTTCATCAAAACTCATGATTTACAGGTGTCCCGAATAATATGAAACCACCCGTACGTCTATAAAACTAATGATTCAAAAGATATGGTGTTTTAAATGAAAAAAATTGTTTTATTTCATGGCAAACAAAAATTCTATAAAATAACATGATCTTCCTTTAAAATCCATTAAAATCGTCATAAAAACTTAACAAATTAGTATTATAAATAATCATAATTACTCTACGACTAACGATTTCAGTTAAAAGTTAATTAAATGCCCTTGGTAAACGCTCTCTGAGAGCGCCCACTGTTATTCTTATGGAGAATATAAACAATATTATATAATATAATATTATATTATATATAATATATATATTATATATATAATACCCCCTCTCAACCGTTTACAATTAAACCTGATAAACTTGTAAGATAATATCACGCATCAAAACTAATTAAAAAAAGTTAGTTATTTCCTGGGGGGGGGGTAATGCTCAAAAATATTTTGAACAGTAAATTTAACTTGTTTTCTCTTGTTGTTAGTTTAAGAAATTGGATAATTATTTCTGAAACAATTAATTTTAAATTATGTTTATATAAACTCAAAGTAGGTTGTAGTTTTTTAATTAAACGAATAGAGAAAGTATATTTCAGTCCACTGATACCGTTTATTTGATGAGGATATATTTTCTGGCGAGCCATAGAGCGGCACGGCACAGTGTGGATATGAGCACTCCATTAGGTGGACTGGGAAGGTGACAGAAATCAAAGCGGCTGATGCGTTAAAAGCAAGGTTGATCAAACGATCGGAGAAATAAGTTTCATTAGTTCAATTTGCAAAGCTTAAACCAATCTGGTAGTGTTCACCTTTTGCAGACATTTATCATTATTGTGACAAGTTTTTAATGTTTCACGTTTTAGGGAGTTTTTGCAATGTATTGCTTTGTTTTGTGTGTGTCTTTATTAATTATATTATTCAGAGCTTTAAAAATTCAGTATGATTTAATATAATTTTTTCCGTATAGTATATAGTATACAGAGTGTCCGATAAATAAAGTGCCAAACTCTGGTAAACGGTTAAATGGGCTATAACAATGAGGACAAACAATAAAACCTTCAAAATTCTTCTTATAAAACTCTTTATAATCTTTATAAAATTCCACAATTAGTTAAATATACCTCCGTTGCAACAGACTTGCGTACTCAGAGAGTTTCCAAATCAATAATACAATAATTATAATATATGACAAGTTTATTTAAAATCTGTCGATAATATGAGAATTATTTGCATATTCTCCATAAGATTAACATTGGAAAGAGTGTGCAGGTTTTCTGCTATGAGGAACAGTGTCAGTAGGTATTTCTACCATTACCAATTTTATTTTTAAAATTCATAGCAAATTTCATCAACATCTGTCCATAGATAAAAGAGTTTGCCTATTCCGTATATGATAACATGGGAAAAGAGTATGCAGGTTAGCCGCCATGATAAACACATAAACTATGATTTTCAAGCATTTGAAGCATAAAATCTCAACCACATTAAGATAAATACCAAGTTTAATCCAATAACATTGATTGATAAGTGAAATATTAATTTTTATTTTTCCTCTGTAAGAAAATATTGGAGCCCTAAAATACAACATACTGTGTTTAGATTTTTTAATATCTTGGTAACCGTTGGAGATAAAGAAAACCTTTAAAGAACTAAAATGTGTAGTTTTTTAAGCTGATTCTAATAGTAAAAGACAAAATTTAAAAAAACTTTTAAATTACATATGAAAAACGCAAAAACATTTTTTAGTACAAACTCCCCCCCAAACTACCCGTTCCCGTTGGCGATATGTCTGGCTTACGAGCAAATGTAGAAATTGAAATGAGTGTTCAATGTTTTTTTATATAACCTCTTTTTCAGTCATATATTTTTTATATAAAGTAAAAAAGCGTTTTTGAAAAAATAAATTGTTGAGTTTACCTTTATTTTGAACCATATAACCTCTTTCTAGCGTTTGACAACTTAAATTATGTGACGTTCAGTACACATCTGAATTACACCGTTGTTATAGAACAAACTAGTTAAGCATGTTGTGTGTTTAAGTTAGCGACATTGTACATCATTTCCTACAATAGCATAGTTTTGGTAAGTTTGCATTTATATTGTAAAGTCTTGTCCACTGAGATAGTGTTTTGACTCGCTTGGCAGGTGAGGATGACCAAGATACCAATCGAACCAAATTCAGAACAATGATTATATGTTTATTTCTTATGGAAACATGCAATACGAATTTATACATAAAACAATAAAGAGTAATAGATAACTATAACAACATGGATTAAAGGAGGCCTCCTTTACTGTCCTTTCGTACATATTTATTACGAAACTATATTTCAATAATTTATAAACTATATATAATTTAAATATACATGAAAACATTTCGCTATATATAAAAAGGTCCATTAAATATACAGCAATTTTGAATAGATTCACATAAAAAAATTGGATTTGAATAAATTATTTTGAATGGATTGATTAATTTACTGTATTATTTATTTATTTTATGTCTGAAAATCATAAATTTAGGTCTCACTAGATTTTTTTTGTATTTTTTGATATGTCTCCACATTTTACAAAAAGAAGTCTACAATCTTTTACTATCTCGTCCTCTTGTCCTCTCGTCCTTGGCCACTTCCCAGGTCCTCGATGCTGCAACGGATGGAAGTTAGGAAGTCGGATGATGAATCTGGATATAACGGAGAGCTCAGTCCTACTCAGTCCACCCCCAATCCAGTCCTTTCCTCACCAGGGTTCCTTCCACACTTCCTGCCTCTTCGTTTTCCCCCCGAATCTTTTTTTTCTCGCCCTTCCAATTTGGAATAGAGACCAACCGTTAAAGTGCATGGTCTGCCGTTTTGTGTTGTCGTGATTCGTGGCTGGCCTTGGTCATACATATATTATTTAACATTTTTATGTTCTTAAATATTAAAAAATACATATGTGACTAGAAATATAATTTTAATTATATTATTTATTCCCAGAGTAAAATAACTACAGTTTATGTCATTTAAACGAATGAAACTCATTACATGGAGGACATGCTTCAACGGGAGACGCGACCGTCATTGGCTTAGTGAATGGACAAAGATAGCAATGCGTTGGCGTTCACAGCAGTAGGTAAACTATTTAAATTAATTTAGGAATTGTTGGTTTAACATTTCAAAAAATATTGTAATAAGCTACTTCTTCCACATACATCAGATTGAAAATATTTGATTACATTCGATTTGATTCGTTTGATTCCAATAGAAAATTTAAATAAGAAATTATGATATTGACGTAGTTATCATAAAACCTAGATCCAGGACCCTGTAGTATGCGTATAACGGAAAATTTATATTTGATATTTTTTGGACCACCTGAACAGAATATATAAGAAATTAGATTTTAAAACAAGTATTAGCTTTTTACCACCCTAGAAGTTATGCCATTGTCTAGGCATAAGTTGCTTGTCTACTATTAGAACTGTTCAATGGAGATCAAGTATTGAAATGCATCACACCAATAAAACCCACAAAAAATGTAACACATATTTTCGGTGGAATGAAATGAGATTCTCCTCCAAAACTTTGAAACGTATTAGTAGGGAGAGGAAATGAAATGCGATTCATACATTTGTTATGTTGATAAGATTAAGAATATGAAAGTTATATGAAATGTGATTGATTTTATAGTAAAATAAAGTGAAAGCGAAACAATTAAATTATTCGTTCGATTGATTCTTAAAAATAATAAATATATATAAATATATATCTAATGATATATACGACCCTTAAATAGTTAATTCTAGCAAAATTTACCTCAATGTTACATTTACACAGTCACAATTTTTAGACAAGTTGCAGCAGTTATTATTACATGACAGCTAAACATCCTTTGTTGATGGTCATGCATTCCTGTCAACCCTATCCACTGGATATGACGAAAGTAATTTTGTGCAGCAGCTATTTTTAACTATTTATCAAAAAACCTTTCATCATTATCACGAGAGTTAAAGTTTAAGCCCACCAAAATTAAAATTTATTGATTACTACCAACTTGTAAAACCGATCATGTTACACCATTATTTATATGAATATTATAGCCGCCGTAGTAGTGTAGTAACAATTTTCCCCAATAATTATTTATATGCAAGGTTACATATATATGTGTGTTTTATGGTTAAAAGAACTGATTTATTTAATAAAATATACCTCTAAACTGAAGGATCATATATGTTTTGGCACTAATCACATAAAAATATCATATCCTACAGGATGTAGTAGATACTAGTTATTTTAAAACAAGTTAATAATAATAAACACAAAAATTACAGTTCAAATTTCATCCAAAGTGGGTTTCGACATCGTCCCTCGCGGTTTATAGTATTTTTTTGGAATTTTGGTTTTATAATCGAAATTGTTACCAATTTCACAGTTTATAGTGTTCTCTAGGAATTTGGGTTCTATTATTGAAATACTTGTACCAATACTCTCATCATTGAATCTATTTATTGTGTACAGTAATGGCACGTATGTAAATAAAACTTATTGAAGTTGTCCGGTGTAAAAACAGTATTTACAGTAGCACTGTGCTTGATAAACTAATATATATATATATATATATATATCAAAGAAATAATGATTGCTGATTAAGACATATAATTAATATTAATTGCATTTAATTTGTTTGCAAGACGGTAGAACGATTGGGTTTCCAAGTAGATTTTGCTATCCTCAGTGTGCTGCAGTTTTGTGTGAAATGTGTTGAACAAGACAAAGGGAGTGAAAACGGGTTGAAAAAAAAACAATATTATAACTCATTACTGGTTAATATTTTGTCACTAAATAAATTAGAATTAATGAACTTAAAAGGTTTTCATCATTTTTGGGTTGACAAGGATGTCCCTAACTCTAGAAAAACAGACGAGATGTTATTCCTTGGGTCAAGATAAATACATATGAACATGGGTCTCTGGTACTTCAATCTTTGCAATTTTAAAAGTAAAATTGTATTATGTAGAATTTCTTTTAAGAACTTTTTGTTAAAATGTAGGATGTAGGCTACAATTTTGAAAATATATTTAACTTAAAAAATCCATTGCATTCTATTTCTACGTTTTATAGCTTAAGCGGATGATGACATATAATAAAAAGATCTTGTGAAATACATAGGGATTTTAATAGTATAAAAAGGTTTTTGAGCCAGCAGGTGATTCCGTATAAAGTTTTCCACGAACTTACGGAGCTTACTGTGTAATAACTTACTTCTTAAAAATTTAAAACATGGAAAAAGACTGAAAATAAACAACTGGGTAGCGAAAAATATAAGTCACCAATGTAGACTTACTGGATTTATCCGGTAAATAAATTTTTCTAGTCCTAGGGCTATAATTTTTTCGTCAGCTATGTATTTTCACGTGGAAGGCAATATTTTTGATAGAAGATCAAAAACTTGACGGAAGCGAAGTGTTTCGAAACTGTCAATACTTGACAGTAACGGATATGGGAGTGCTTTTAGAGTTAGTGCAGTATTTTTATAGCAGATGACATTACGAACTAATGAGCTTCTCATTTACTTTTACAGCTAAAATCACTAAATAATTTATCTTGATTAATTTTATCTATACCATTTACCTATCATTAATATAACTATTAATAAAATCAAAGTAAAGACCTCATAACACCTCATAACCCATTAACACTATGTAATTAATTGTCATTTTTGCTAACTAATTTCGTCATGCATATTGATTTGTTATTTGGATTTTTATTGTGGAAATTTTATATCGAGATTTGTAAAACGATCACGATCATGTCCTCAGGTGAGTTAGAACCTTAAATATGAAAATATTGGTACATAATCGAGACTAATCCGGTAAAAATAAAAAAGCAAAAAAATATTTAAACAGTCAAACAACTTACCAAAGATATCAACAAATTTCAAGATACAAAACAAAACAAAACAAACAGAATTAAAGTAACGTCTGCAAGAAAAAAGAGAAACAATCAATGTGTTAGTGATGATTTTCTCAAAAGATCTTGATTGAGAGAGACAGAACCCGACCGGAAAAAACAAAAAGCATAGCATAGACCCGCCATCACCGACCATGGATTAAAAAAATTATAACTATTTTGTTTTGTTTTGATCAGAGTTGGTTGAAACACTGTGTATTGAGCCATGCCAAAAAGGTATTTTTTCTCACAAAGTTCTTTATTACTTAATAAGGAATTTCGGTACAAAATGTCGTTGCTATCATAACCCATGACCCCATGTACAACACTGATTTATTTTTTGATAACAAATTGCCCACTATTCTTTCAATACATTTAGTATAATACAATTCGTGTCATAATGCGTTATTTTAAATAAATCTTTATCAAATATGAAGTGTTCCGTTTTGAAAAATGGAATTATATTTGACTGTCCTATTATTTAATGATTCTATAATGTACAACGGAATAGTTAGTTTATAAATTTAAATTTTTGTACACGCAATATATAGTTAATGACATGTATTAAAATTGTGTTTCTTTTGATAGTGCGACAGTCACTCTCAGTACATGTGTATTCCTGGAGACAAATGATTCATAAATACTTTATTGTTCGTTAAACAGGTTTATTAAGACGATGTTTTTTGATTTAACTAGGTCGTACTAACTGACAAAATAATTTTTGTTCTAACATTAATGGCTGATTTATTCCGACCAATTCTGAGTTTAAATTGTTTACGAAGTACAGTAAAGTCCGGATTTTCTGGATGCGAATCATCGGGATTCCAAAACTTTCGCATCGGGGTTTGGAAAAAAATAAATATCAGTTAGGATGTGAATTTTATCTCGAGCTTTTTCAAAACTTCAGACACAACCGCAGTACCTTGCTGGACTCTGCAAGTGTTGCCAACGATGAATGTGTAACATTCTGGGGGTGATTCCAAGCAGAGCGCTACAAGCACTTCACGAGCGGTCACGGTGTGACATTTAATACTGAACTGTCTAAGATTGACTGTTTGATTTTGAGGTTAGATGTACAAGCACTAATTACTAATTGACATGTCAATTAGTGAATGTCGAAGTGTAGAGGTTTGAGGTTAGATGTGCAGTGTGGTTTTTTTGGAATTATTTTTACTGTTAAAGTACATACTGAATCTGTTTTCACACGTGATTGTAAAAGGAAGTAGATTGTTTTAACACCAATAGCGTTTTATATCCTACTTAAAATTAATAATAACAAATTTTTCATTACATTGTAACAAAACCAGTTGCTCTCAACGTTAGTTACGACTACAGAAAGTAATGTTTCCCCAGCTTAGGCTGGGTATTCTATATATATACACCAATTTTTCGATGTTTTTGTCTCATTATTAACTAATTCCTTGTTCCTAATTCCAACAGATTATTACATTGATATAATTTAGCTCCAGTTTTTGTTAATTACTAGTATATTAATAACACAAATGTTGGATTTTAACTGGACTGTATCAGTTAAAACGCCAATATAAGTTTAAAGCAATGTGTGGATAAAAACATTTTATAACTCAAACAACCTTAAAGTTTTGATATAAGATAAGGTTACATACTTTTCAGTTGCAGAAAAGTTTATCCTACATGCTTTTGAATTTATTGCCCCATTAGGTAATAATAATTCCAAAGTGTAAATATAAATCAAATGCATAATTAATTATTTTCATATTCAATTTTTAAACATTCACACTTACAAAACACTGCACGGATATGTTACTGGTCAGCAATATACACCAAAATAGTGTCTATAGAATTTAAATGTGTTTTTATATCGTTTTTTCTATCTTAATTTTTTTAACTTTATTCCTTGATGATGGAGAAATAAACCCCGAAACATATAGGATAAATATAGTTGACATTTTTAAGCGTTATGAATGAAAGCAATGTAACCTTATTTTATTTTATTAGTCAATCTGGAGGTGGAAGAATTACTGAATTGATTTCAACGTTCTTACAATTATAGGTCTTCCTCAGATATTATTATTTTTATCATTAAGTCTGATCAAGGAGGATGGATCCAAAAGCCTCTGCATGTGACATATAAATTACTTTAGTGCATTTCCACTGATTCACCATGAAGGTCTGCGCTTTTCATCATATACTTGAACTTCTCACTTGTTGGAACCGTCCTCAGGTATTTAAGATATTATAGATATAAAGATTTTGGTTTTATTTTTATTTTATATATGATTTTCTCTAAGTAGATATTTTATTATATTTAGTTACCTCCACACATAAGGTTTAGCACCACATCAATAGAAATAGATATACTTTTGAATGTAGTGCAAGTTTAAAATTTCCTAGACCTATTCATGTTCCTAATTGTAATTTTCAACTGGCGGGAGCTATAGGTAAAGTTAAAACGATAAAGTTGTGCTGTTGGTGAACGAATTTTTTTCATGAGAAACAACTTGAATGACAAAGTTCGTCAATTGAAACCCCGAAGCTGTGTGTTATCGGACTCTATGTCTTATTGGAAAAGTTGCACTAAGAACATTCATTTCAAGACATATCTTTTGGACTGTTCTTAATTCAATGAAGAAGTTTCTTTTCAAAATAGCCATACTAAACAATAATCTTTAGTTTTTACAGTGATACTACAGTAATATATATAAATCTTATTATGAGTTTAAAATATGCACCAATTAAATAATGACAAAATATTACGTGTAACTCTATCACACATATTACAAAATATTAATGTATCTCACACACATATATGACCTATCAGCAAAATAGTAAGATTTTGCAATGATCCTATTGGTATCATTTTAACTTTATCATTTTAATAAAACTGACTGCATCACTATTCTTTAAAGAGAAGATTTTCTTATCCGAGATCGTGACATCTTGAAAAGAAACTAAAGTTTTATGAACTATATTCTTGTTTTAATGCTCGGTTTATTCCTGTTACAGCTTTAAAAAACAGAGATATTACAACTGGTTGAAATTTCAAATATTACTTAAAACAGGCTTCTACCATGTCTTTGCTAGGATAACATTCGGTTGATTGTCTATTACGTTTCTGTTTTAGATTACTTCAGACTCTATTATGCGTAGACAAAACTGAAACCAAAAGGAAATAGATTTTGGAACCATTGATTTTTTATTAAATTTACATCAATGAATAACAATTGGTAATAGTAATTGATTTTTTTTCTTTAAATACTATCCTGTAAAAATATCTATCGTAGGAAATCATAAGTTGATTTTAACAATGCGTTAAAAGCCCTCGCATATTATTAGTTGGTGCATTTATCAATTGCCAAAGGCGTCGTTAGTTTCTAATTAGAATACAATTCATCCAAGGATAATAAAAACAAATTGATCTCGTACTATTTTTATCAAATTTTCTATTGGGAAGAGGCTATTACCGTAGGTCTCATAGGAAGCTCTAAGCCCAGGACCGTGTTACTTTTTCATTTTGAGGCGCCCGGAGGCCAAATCCAATAGTCATTAAAAATTATATATATATATATATATTTATTTATTTATTTATTAATGAAATAAGAAACATAGTACCCTTTTAAAAAAGTTTAACTGTAACTTTTTTTAGAAAAGTTACGAAAACAAATTACGAACTGGTATAAAAATGGATATGGCATTTTGCAGATTAACGTAGTATTCAACAGAACAGACGTTAAACCACCCAAAAGATCACTATACCCACATACAATCCCTCACAAGTATCCACATATCGTGACCTCCAAATTCAGTAGTTGGATTACAGGACGATGCTACCGTCCCAGTCAATATGAATACATAGATAAATCGGTAGGTGGGGGGAGGGTTTGTATCCCATTTTTTTGGCGTTTTTATATGTAATTATTTTTTAATTTAACTCTGTCTTATACCATTGGAATTGGTTAAAACCCCTACACAATTAGTATGTTTAAGTTTGGCTCTATCTACAATAGTTAGCGAAATATTGAAAAATCTTAAAATTACGTTGTATTTTGGGGCTCCAACGTTGGCTTTAACCTAGCCTAACCTAACCTAACCTTAAAGTAGTAACGGAAGATAAGGAAAAATGTATATTTCCTATTTACCTTTACTTTTGGATGAAACTAGTTATTTAGCTACATATAGTTGAGATCTATCCATTCATGCTTAAAAATCATAGTATATGTGTTATCATGGCAGCTTACCTGTATATTCTTTTCCCGTGTTCATCATATAGAGAACGCCTTTACTTTTATCAACAATAATTGGTATATAGTCAAGATAAAAATTGTTTATCGTAGAAAGGACTAATCTTTGTGTTTCTTAAAGCAGCAAACTTGCATACAAGTTACCATGTTAATGCTGTGGAGAATGGGCATACTCTCTTCTTTACCGACAGATATTGATCCAAATGTACATATATTATTATTATTATTTTTTTTATGTCATTGAGTTTGGGAATTCGTTGAGTACGTAGTATGCTGCAACGGTTTATTATTAATTAAACCAAGAAGTCAGTTAAGCCTATCGAAATATATCCTGATTAAAGATTTAGTTAGCTGTAAATACAACTCAGTGGGTAATTAAACTTCATTATTTGAGAGTAGTTAATTATAATCTAAAAAAATTATTGAAATATATGTCATGTAGTTCACAATAAGATTAGTTTTATTTACATAAATATTACACATATTTAAAAATACATCAAATATGTTTGTTGTTTTTCAAATTAGTTGTAAACAGACTCAGCTGATTTCTAGGTCAAGCTGTTTATTTCTACCATAAAAACCTACCAAAATACGTCCTGTTTATCTACCTACCATTTATGTACTTAATTTGCAATTTTATACATTTTAAAAAGAGACTCATTAGCATAACTGATCTCCTTGAAATTAGCTCATTAATTTTCCTCCCCGAAGTGATGAATAACTACTTTAGTAATGAAACATGAGTGGTGAACGAACTGTTGTATCATCTTGACAAACATGTATTTCATAAAAAACTTTATGTTTGTTGGAAAAAACCAGTTATCACTGACGAATATCCGAACTAACAAGGCTTTGTTGAATATTTTCTCTTTTCATGGCCAGTTCTTCAAATAGCAAACTAACCCTTAATTTCTATCGTTGGGAAAAATTTGACCCGAGGCCTTTACTTTTTGTTGTATAGTAGCAGTACAACCATTCACAGAAAACAGTGTTACCACATAATCCCCAGAGGTTGGTGCAAGTCAGTTGACCTTGTAAAATTACCACTTAGTGTTTTATTTTGGAAGCACGAACAGCCCGGTTATTTCTTGACCCGGTGATTGTGGTGATTAGCTTTATGTGGTTGGGACCCATAAGTTTATGCTAAAAGTCATAGATTATGTGTTCATCATGGCGGCAAACCAGATTACTCTTTTCCCATGTTAATCATATGGAGAATAGGCAAACTCCTTTATTTATGGACAGATGTTGATGAAAGTTGGTATAAATGTTAAAAATAAAAATTGTTGATGGTATAAATGCCTACTCTCAGTGTTCCTCATAGCAGCAAACCTGCTCACTCTTTCCCATGTTATCTTATGGAGTATATGCGAATGAGTTTCATGTTTATAGACAGATTTTGACCAAACTTGTCATATATTATTATTATTATTTTATTGATTTTGAAATTCGCTGAGTACGCAGGTCTGCTGTGATGGGGGTATTTTCAACTTCCTTTCCAACTTTTTAAATATATTAAAACTACCATTTTTATAATTCTAAAAGTTGAACTATGCTAAAATTTCATTCAACAAATATTTATTTACATATAAAAAAATAATTGAAATATTGCCGTACAATAATGTAAACGTAGCCAAATTCAGGATAACGGTTAAGGGTTAACAGTTATGAAATGCCCTAATGTGATGATGCACGCTCAACTCCCAGTCCTCGTGGAGACGAGTGCTGCTGTTCGAGGAGACCCGCGTAAGGGCGGTTCTTAGTTAATAAATTATCTCCCCAAAACAACATGGAAATCCACTTTCTTGTTGGCCGATTGAGGGGGTTGTTTGGTGTTGTTAGCAATGTTAAGTATGACTGTTAATGTTTCTTTCACAAACATTCTCCTCAATTTTATTATTATATTAACATTGAAAAAATTAAGTACTTCGTAAGTGCTAAAGTTCTAAAGGTTTAGTCCCCTTAGCGTGATATGTATTGGAAATGTAGCCGAATAAATCTTAAATTCAAAATTGGTTTGTGGTAACTTATAAAAAAAGGTAACAACATTTTAGAGATAAAAACAATTTCAGTTTTAGTTGTGCATTCTTGAAAGCCCATATGTGTATTCAAATAAAGAAAAACATAGGATAGGATCAAGTGATTGTTGTGCTTATGAAGATAAGAATTGTATTGAGAAATAGGCCTATTGTGTTGTAGGATTGTAATTTTTGACGTGGCTACACTACTACATGTTTGTTAATGGCCATCAATGAATTTGATTTGATAACATATATTGATAAAATGGTTTCTAAATACAAAATAAGTAAAACCTTTAAAGGTATATGGTAACTTTCACAAAGATATCACAAAGGTCAATATGATAAATATTTTTAGATATTTTAGCAGTTGAGATTATTAAAAAATTTACGATACCTCCAGTTCGGTAAAAATGATAATTTATTACATAATATAAAACCCAATTAATATACCTAGCCAAAGGTTTTGTTTGAATTTATATATATATATGTACGTATATATATACATATATGTACGTATATATATACATATATGTACGTATATATATATATATATGAATTCTGAAATAATTACAACACGAAAGTGATTGTTTCTCAGAATATCAGTGTCACGTGGATGAAAAGTGTACTCCAGTTTTTGTATTATAGACTTCTTTACAAACTAAATATGTTTAAAATACAAAAACTCATAGGAAGGGTTTTAGGGGAGTAGGATAATTGATATGGTCAAAAATCGAGATTTTTGTTTTATATACTATTTCTCTAATTCAATTTATTTTAATTAATATCTAGTTCTTTTAAAATTTTGACGAGTTTAGATAATAACTAGTTATTTAGTTACCAACGTTTTATAAAACCCTGTCCACTGGTATTTCTCTAAATGAGAGTGGTCGTAGTTAAAACGGCATATTTCCTTTTGAGGATTTCGGAAAACTAATGTTTTTAAAACTTCAGTACACATATCTCAAGAAATGAAAGAGATATATACATAGCTATTTTAATGTTTTGTTCATTAGGTCAATTACTTTGTTTTAAGCAGAGGAAATTGCAAAAGAGTAATAAAGTGTAATATATTGTTAATATATTTCAATTGTTATTCTGAAATCCCAAACAATATTTTACTATTTGTAAAAAAATATATTTGGAAAGGTTGACATGGTTTCAAGAAACCTTTTGATTCAAATAATAAAATAATATTTCAATAAAAACTTAAAAAATTATAAGATTGCTAAATTTACATGGACATGATAAAACCATCCGACTCCCCTTAACATCTAAATAGTACATCGCACCTAATAAATTTGAAAGAAATCTTATTCGAATAAAATGAGAGCAGAAGTGAACGAGGAATTAAGGATATCCTTCAATGTTACCAACATACGCTATAAAAAATGCAAGCCTCAAGCCCTGGTCATTTCCTGAAACGACTCGACCCATGGCCACAGCAATCATGTCTCCTAACGAGGTTATTGTCTCTAGAAAAAATGAAACCTCCGAGTTGGCACAAAAAATGGTCCCAAATCCTCCTAATCAAATGGAAAAAATCTTATCAAATTATATTGTTTCCAATACTATAATACGATTTCTTGTTTCGTAGAAAACGTAATTATTGTATTGCTTGGAGCCGCTGTAACAAACCAATCAATTAGTGTCAATTAAATTTATATTTTGCTTTTTAATCCTCATTCCGTTTTTAACAAAATCGATCACAGGCTAATGGATAGTTAAATAAACAGTATATGATCAGCTAAAACAATTGAGGTTGGCTAAAACACCATCGACATCGCAAACTTGGCCGATGCCGCAACTCAATGCTAGCGCGTTGGATTCACGTGTCAAAGGTTAGGAGATCGATCCCCGTCCGAGGACAATACATTTTTTTTCAGTGTTTATGCTATATTAATTAATGTGTAAATCGGTTTTATTTAATCCGCATAAATATTTTCATTAAGTAATAAATGTGTTTTAATTTTGCTAATTAACTTGTATGATAACTTATTATTATAATAACTTGTCTTATTCTATCCGAGCAAAGCTCGGTCATCAGGTACTTGTTTTTAATTTCCAAAATCCCATATAAAATATTAAAATCCAATTAGTTATCGGCTAGTAAAACCATAAATTTACAATTAATGGTATCTAATTATAATACATTTCATTTGTATTTATATATGATATTAAACATAAATACTGAAAAACACAGACATTTTAATTATTATTTGTTACCTTTTTATAAGAACATTTTTAATATGGACGACATCCAAAATTTGTCTAATCTTATTTAAAATTGAAACTTTCATTTTAAACATTGTCTTTTAACTGTGTAACATTACTTTTCCAATAACAAACCTTGTTAATCTTATTCATTAAAAATCCGTAACAATTACATTATTGCATCTATAAAACTTACCTGAACAAAACTGTAAATTTAAAATTCACTTTAAATCAAAAACATTGAGCAGTAGAACTGACTGTTTTTAGGTATAAAAAATTAAAAAGAAAAAACAAAACCCCGAGTATAATAATACGTTGAATAAGACCGCTAACAAATAATTTTAAAGAAAAAGGTTCCTGACTTTAATTACCATTGTGTATTATTTATATTTTTTACTTTTAAATATTCTAAACTGATAGGCTAAAAATTGTAAAAAGTATATTTTTACACGTATAATTTGTATAATTTTAACTTAATATGGAAATATAATTTCCATATTGAGTTTAATGATATTTTTCACAAACTTGGTTAGGCCATGACACTTCATCATGAAAATAAATTTATTGTCATCATCATTAATTAAAGTACGTTCTAACAGATACAGGCATTTTAACTCTACGAAAATAAAATTTGCTAAGTTAATATGCATAAATGTTCAAATATTGAGATGAAGTATTTGAAAAATGTAATTTTATAAGCAGACTTTAAATTTTAAGTTTTAATTAGAGACAATATGTCAATATTCATTCCAACAAGACAGGATCATGTTAAATTCATAATTGGACTTTTCCGTTAACGGTAGAAAGAGAAAAACACTCATATGTCAAATAATAATGTAGCAAAGAATAATGAAACATGAAATAAATCTAAATGTAAACTCCATACTACCTTTAATTTCAATATAGTATACATTATAACTAACTTTTTTATAAATAATAGGTTTGATTACCAGCGGATGATCGTAACGACGAAATTTTAAACTAGAGAAAAAATCTAAACCTTCTATTTGATAAATATTATTTTCCCCCTAACAGTTTCGGGAGAAATTTCAGCTGTCGAAACAACTACAAAACTGCTTTTGTTGTAAGTTTTAATAGAGTAAATGGATTAAACATCCAATCTTTGAATTTTTTTTTATTTTTTCATTTTAAATAGGAATTTTTGATGATGAGTAAACATTTTTATAGGATAAAATATTTAAAATAGCCCTTTAATATAAAGTGTATCCCAACATATTTATAGGCAGATAATTATTGAAAGAATATATTTTCAAGCTATTTATTATATTAAAACGTACAAAAAGGGTGGTTTAACAGGTAAAATTTCTTTAAGAACAGGTAGGGCAATACTAATTCTTCATTGAATTTCAGATTTTGATTTTTGTTCTGTAGTTTAAAGTTTACTCAATCACGATAAATGTGATTTGGTTTTTGGATTTTGGATTTTAGATTTTGGACAGTTTTATGTCACCCTTTGAGCTCACAATTTTGCAAACTGCTTTATCATTTTGTATAGTAATAATCATAGCTGGGTATACTTCTAATTTTAGTTTGTCTAGCCGGCTGATTTGCTGTCAAAGTGTGAGTGCCACGGATGTTTTATTAGGAATTTTTACATGAGCATCAACCAATGCTGATTCTATAAAAGGAATTGTTTTTTGGTGTGGTCTAAAGATGTAATAAAATGGTCCTACGTTTAGATCCTTTTATCTGGTTAAATGGTTAAAGCAGTAAAATTATTTTATTTTTTAATTTTAATTTTTATTTTATAGTGTCAATTTGTATTATTAATGTTAGTTATTCCCCTTTTTACGTTTATTTTTATTTTTATCCTAATTCTATAAAAAGTTATACTGCACACACATTTTACATAATCGCTTAGTTCTAGACATGTTTATACCAAAACATATTATTAAATTATGCTAATAAATTTCATTTGAGTACGTATATCAAATTTATTTCACTTTTATCATATTGGAGTTATTGTACTGTCAACTGTTACTGCACTGTATTACTGTACATAAAAGCGGATAGAATAAATTCCAAAACCCCTCTCACTCTCTTCCTCTGTGCTGAATGTTGAGAACATCATAAACACTAGTGCCAGTATGAATTTTCCAAGATCATCCAAAAGAAACATATCAGACGTAATATTCGAATATACCTGAAGACGGAAAAAGTATATATTGTTTGAAAGGGGACCCTATGATGAAATGAAGGCAGCCCCTATAGTTATTTTAATCTTAGAAAAATATCATAGCTTTTCAAGACCATGATGAACAGGTTGAACAGAAGTAATTGTTTAGTTAATTCAATCCATACGGTCTACAAAACCAAGGTTTTCTAATACTAACATCACAACTATACTTGTGTCAAACAGAGTGATAGTTTTAATGGTTTGGCAAACCTTAATTCTTGAACTTGGAGTTTGATACAGCTAAGTTTGGACAGGTTTCGGCTTTGGTGGTCTGGTGGGAGGCGGTGGGGGATTCGGTGGCAGTAATCAAGGTTTTCAGGCAGTCCATCCACGTTCGTCGGGTCCACGATCGATAAGACTGAGATTGACACATACAGTATAATCTCTACCCCGCTGTAAATAAGTCCTACGACCGCGGGGATTGTACTTCATATTCGCCACTTTGACCTAAATATATCATTTGATACGTTCATCTTTAGATATTCCCGTATAAAGTAAATGATCGATGAATAGGCAGCTTTTGTACGAGTATACGGGGCGTCCAAAAAAATTCTTACATAAATAAGACTGGCAATTCCCAATATACGGTGTTCTATCGGTGTTAGTTTTTGTTGACAACAAGGCACAGTATTTTTTATGCTATCATTACTAATATTGATGTAATCACAACTGAAAACAAAAAGTATATTGCTCAAGAGAAAGAGTCATATACGACACGGTTTTATAGTTATTAACTTTATTAAAATCCCCAGGTGTAAGTTTAGTGTTGTATTCAATGGATAACTGGTTTCAATTTCAGAGGTCTAGCTTTAATAGTTTTTCAGAAAAGGAATATTTTATGTATGAAAATAAAACTATTGGGATGTTTAATCAGGTTAAACATCCCAATAGTTTTATTGGAATAAATGACAATTTTTATAAATGACAGTAAGAACATTTCTGTCATGTTAGTAATCATATATAGCTTAATATATGTTCTAGTGAATTTCCCATAGGGATAAATCTATAAAAGGGTAAACCTTTTCATTCGCCGTTGGAATCAGCTTAAAAACTAACACCTTACAATGTACCTTAAAATATTTGTCTATCTCCAACGATTACCTAGTCACTAAAAATCTAAACACAGTACGTTGTACTTTGGGGCTCCAGTGTTAATCTTATGGGGAATAAAGAGAAATTAATATTTCACTTATCAATCAATATTTTTGTATTATACTTGTTATTTACCTTTACGTGGTTGAGATCTTATACTTTAAATGCTTAAAAATCATAGTTTATGTGTTTACTATGGCAGCTAACCTGAATTCTCTTTTCCCATGTTAACCATATAGAGAATAGACAAACTCCTTTATTTATGGACAAATGTTTATAAAACTTGGTATAAATAGTCAAAATAAAATTTTTTTATTTTAGAAATGCCTACTTTCAACGTTTCTCCCAGCAGCAAAACTGCATACTCTTTCCCATGATAGTCTTATGGAGAATAGGCAAATAACTCTCATATTTATTGACAGATATTCATAAAACCTGTCATATATCATTATTATTATTATTATTATTTTACTGATTTGGAAATTCGCTCAGTACGCAGGTCTGCTGCGATTGGGGCATTTGTAATCAAAATAAAAGGACGAATAATATAAAATTATAATAATTTTCCAGGTACTGAACCTCTTAAAAATATCTGCAAAAGTCCCAAGTCAAAAACTCATCAAACTAATGACTTTCTGCAAATATAGCAAATATATGAAGTTTAAAAATACATTTATCTATGGTATATGATTTATTTTAACATACTCGTATAATAAAGCAAAACTATTTCCTGTATATTTAGGTACAATTATTTCAGTGTCACATATGTTATTTTTAATTTTGGCATTGAAATGTCTTTGTAAAACTAAATGTACTATAAATAAATCCACGTCATATACAACGTAAACAAAAAACTTAACAGCTTCTGACTACAGTCTTAATAATTTTTTTTAACATAGATAAGTAAAAAATATATATTATTGATGAAGTGTTGCAGTATTTAATAATTAATTTTTAATTCAACTATATTATTATATTTCT
The DNA here is from genome assembly GCA_023375725.1 of Nephotettix cincticeps. Classification (NCBI taxonomy): domain Eukaryota; kingdom Metazoa; phylum Arthropoda; class Insecta; order Hemiptera; family Cicadellidae; genus Nephotettix; species Nephotettix cincticeps. The sequence continues at coordinate 33,035,015 of CM041784.1, read as the reverse complement.
TCTCACAATAAGGAAAACTGTAAAAAAAATGTTTCATCATTTGTGATATTACCTATGGTATAATAAATCACTAGTTGTGTGAATTATCCTACTTATCAAGATAAACTTCTTCTTATTTATCTCAACAAAATCATGAAAAGAGTTAGACTCCAATGTCTTAGCAGTCTTTTTATTTTTAAATGTATAACAAATGCTTTCCTAGTTAGTTTTCCATGTCCTACATTTACGAATCCCCTCTTTACAGTGACTGCTCGTCCACCTTATATCCACCTTATACTCTTTGACGGGACCTCTTAATCCTTCAAAATCGAACATCTAACGTAAATCGAACATAAAATATCTATCTATTTTGTATATGTTTAAGTGTTAAAAATCTTACTTCCTTCTGTTTAACTTTCAGAAATTAATTACTATGATTAAATATCTAACTTGGAATTGTATTATCTCACCCTTATTTTATATGTATGATTTTAATATCTTTAATTATCTTAGGTTAATATACTAAAGGTTCACGGTGCCACAAAAGTTCTAGGAAATGTAGCCTACAGTACCAGAATTTGCGATTATACAGGGTGAAAATTAAGTCTTAAGACGACTTTTTAACTTAAAAAGGAATGTAGATACAACAACCGAATTTGGCATTTCATTACTGGTAATAGAATAGTAAGACAGATTTTTGTGCACATGGTGATCGGATTTCACTTGTGGGGGACGGTCCATGGGGAGAACTTTGAAAGTCTTAAAGATAAGTGGTTGATATATACATCACAGTCTTATTGAATAAAAAACAATGCCGTAAACCTGGCCTTAAAGGTAAGAATAGGTTGATATGTATATCAAAGTCTTTTTGAACTAAAAACAATGCCACAAACCGGGCCTTAAAAGGTTCCTGCAAAACAAAGTGGTGGTGGTTTGAAAGTTGAAAGTTATGAACTTCAAACCACCGCCATTTTTTATTGGCCTTATGAGATCGTCGTTATGAGATAAGTCGTTGAACTCTAATAGAATAGAAGTACAATTTGATATTGAATTTGATGAATTGGGGGATATCAAAATAGCTTTGCAGAGGATTTTACTCTCTAGAAGGGACAACAATATTGTTATAGTTTTATGTCCGATTTCAAAACGTGTGTACGTTATTAGGATAAATGTGTTTGAAATTCCACTTTCTCTCATTAGTTGAGCTATAAACTGATAATCCTTTTTCACGTAACTCTACCTAAACGAAAAAGAGTACAAATTTGTCAATAAATCTAAATTTTCATAAACATATATTATGTGGTTGTTACAACAAAATTAAAGCATAAATCATAGTAGAATAATCTTTGTGATTTCAAGACCCTATTTCATTGCCTTAATGTTGTGCTATGTAATATCCCGTAAAACTTTCTACTTATTTTGTTATATTCATTTTTTTCAAATACATATAATTTCAGAAAACCCCATTTTATTTCAAATTTGGACTATTTCTGTTTGTTTTTGGTAGATAAAAGTATAAAATCAAGATTATAGGGAGGTTATAATATATAGCTCAATAAATAGGTCAAATAATAAAAAAACAAATTTCCTAATTAATTACAGACATACTTTTAAGCACAGACATGTGTATAGGAACATTTTGCTCCTTTCAGTGAGTATAAACCCCTGGTGACGTTAATGGTGCTTATATAAACTCACCCTGTATTCTATTCTCATACAGTCATGGGTCAAAAATGGATAATACAGATATAGGAAACAACGATAATGTACCAAAAGTACTATCTGTTGTTTTACTTAGTTTACTTATACGATAAAATAGAACAACAATTAATTAAAATTAACTAAATTTTTAGACGTACCATAAATTTATTATTAAATTACATATCTCCTTTTAAACCTACCTGACACGTAATATGTATCGTATTAAGTAGTAACAATAGCAAATAAGAATACTAAACATCCAATGTAAAACATTTTAAATCGTGTTTGAATTTTCCTTAAAAACATTTTGGTTTGTAGCAAGTGAGAAACAATAAATACGTTCAGTTGTTGTGGAGTCGACGGTAAGGCGGATAGGTTCTTGTTCCACCCCCAAGTCGTGCCGGCAACTCTACCTCAACCTCTCAACCCCCATCCCAACTTCCAATACTTTCAACAACCCTTCTGCCCCTTAAATTGTCTTAGGCCTTGTAGCTGAATCTATATTATGAGCTCAATTTATGAAATCTGACGCTACCACGGGGAAATCAGACCGCAATTATGATAAAACCAGCTGTCCTCATAAGGATTTAAACAATTAGTAAAGTTAGTTTCGTAAACTTTAGATGTTTTATCAAGTAATATTTGCTATTTAGGTTTTTTACACGGAAGTTGTTAACAACAATAATTGGAATAAACTCAACATCACCAATAATAATTTTCTAAAAAAGTAAAAAAATGTTGTTTGAAATTAGTTGAAATGTGTTTGTATTATTAATTCCTTAAACAACACATAATGTGGTTGCCAGCACCTCCTTTTTACAGTATACCATAGGTTCCCTTTACTAAAAATCCAGTCGGCCGTGGCGTGGAAGTCACGTAATGACGTCTATTGTCTCGGCTGTTTGTCTTTCACCTTTTTCCCAACTCCACCTCTTCAGGGCAAGGTACGAAAAATTATATGGGATTTCGGTGTATCCCTGGTCATCCACCATTTTTTAAAAATAGTTATATTGGTGGGGTTTAGGGATCAGTGGGTAATGCGGAACGTCCCAAAAGTAAGGAAAATAACGAACTAATTATGGTAGTAGCCGCTTGGCACAGGGACGACTTCAACGATCGAGTGCATTACATTGTAAAGTTAAATTAAGTGTAAAGTAAGTAGATTAAACTCAAACAACAGTTAGTTCTTTCAAAGCTGCGTATTAGTATGGGTTAGTTAAAGTAGCCAGATATACTTGCTTGTTTGATTGAACTAGGTACCCGGAAGAGTAAATTAAGCAACGCAGTTAAACTGACACATATTAGTATGGGTTAGTTAAAGTAGCCAGATATACTTGCTTGTTTGATTGAACTAGGTACCCGGAAGAGTAAATTAAGCAACGCAGTTAAACTGACACATATTAGTATGGGTTAGTTAAAGTAGCCAGATATACTTGCTTGTTTGATTGAACTAGGTACCCGGAAGAGTAAATTAAGCAACGCAGTTAAACTGACACATATTATGTATATGCATACAGTCCCATAAACACATACACCCCTAAAATATCAAAACTATTTCTATACTCAATCCAACTTATATAACAGGGACTGCATTTGCTTTTAAAATTTTAATTATCTATTGAGTAGGTTACAGATTTCCCAAAATAAAAAATTGTATCTGTCCTTATCTGACTTTTCCAGACAGCACTGTTCAGTGTTCATTCTTGCAGTAGTTTTGAGTCAATATGTACTCCTTATTGTATCTCTTATTATTTATTAAATCTTTTATTCTCATATTTAAGTAAACTGGTTGATATTTGTCATGTAGTGTTTCAACAAATATAGTATTTCTCCCTTTATGAAAAAGGTCAGAGAATGCTAATAACTGAACTGTGGACTATAAAATCAAAGTGTTGTGTGAAGAAGTGCTCGTAGCTATTTACAAGACATTCCGCTATTCGTTAGTATTCTACGGCTACGGAGAATGCCCTCTACATCCACTCGGAGAAGATTCATACCTCAGATACTATCCACCCATTGTGATCGCATCCATCTAGCTACAGTCCACCGCAAAACATCTTCACAATTATCACCGTTCTAATGTCAAGTAACTGGTTTTACTCCTCTATTTTATTAGTAGTTCTCTGACACGGCTCCCAGCTAAAAATTATATGTAAAACTTAAGTGTGAATTTTTCTGTAGTTACTTTTTTCTTAATCTCTCCTTTGAGATTGAGAAAAACCCCGCCCCAACAAAATGGCCCTCCGGGCCGGATAAAGGATTTAATTAATAGATTTTAAGGAAAAAGTTAGATCAAAGGAAAGAAATAAGATTAGTTACAGTATACAACTTCAAGAACAATGAAGGTTCATTGGTTTATGAAATATTTAGCTCAATATTTTACGGGTTTAAATAAACTATATATTATGATTTATGGATTTAAAGTGTCTTTTCATTGCTTGCTCAAATTACAACATGTAGCTCGTACGAAAAGCATCACTTTATCCCTTTTACTTCTTGCATATGATTCTGCATTAATAAAGCAATATATTTAATTCATAAAACATACTCTACAAGGCTCCGTAACCCTAAATTATCACAAAACCAGTTTTCATTAAAAGTATTTTTAGTCTATGCTAACAATTGTCTGCAGTTTTACAAAGTTCCATAACATTATCGAAACAGTTAAACGGACTCCAATTATTTTGTTATAATTGTGAATACTGATATATATTTACAGTGTTTGCTTCGTAACATGGGTGTAACATCTGTTTGGGTTACTGTTATATTTTGGTTTGGTATAAATATCAATTATAAAAGGTAAATAAGTAAATAATAATGATATTATAAAGGTTTATCACGGAAATAGAAATAAATGTTTATGTCACAGTAAACCTGTGCACTCAGCGAATTTAGACTTTTGGTTATTGAAACTTTGTTCAGTGAGAGGAGACTCGGTGTGAGAAGTTAGGAGTTAGGTACAGAAAGTTCATTTTCCCTTGTTCCATAACTTGACATATAGACATATAGAGATATCTTTATTTTGAATGAAAGTAAATTACAGTGAGTAAATCACAGTCATCAAAATTATTAAATATAAAAATAGCCTATTTTCTAATGAATAATTTAAATTGACAATTAAAAATCTTGGGTTTCTAACATTTGGATAGAAAATCCTACACGGAGTAAAACTTCCCTTTAATTAAAATTTAACACTCTTAAATTTAATCTTTTAATAACTTGCTAAGCCTTTTAGGACCCAGCCCACAGCACCTCCTCAACTCTGTTGAAAGGCTATTAAAAATAGGTGAAATTAAGGTTCCTCACAGGTAGTGTAAGACGATGGGAGTGTGCAAGTCACTTCCATGCCTGGTTGGATAGCGATGATTCTCCCCAACAGTTGCGATGGACTTCAAATTCAATATAAATTATATGATTGCTCCGTATATAAATACAGAAGGCAAGGTGAGCAGATTGAGAATCCGAAAAATCCCTCTGCATGACTGTAGAGGAGGTAGGCCACAAATAATTATCATTGCTCTCTTTTGCACCAGGAAGACTTCATGTGTATTTGGAGAACCACCCCAAACCTCAATTCCATATACCACGGTTAATAAGAAACGACCATAATAAACCATGAGCAACACACTGAGACCCAGAAGAGGTTGCAGTGCCCTGAGAGCGTAGCAAATACGGCTCAACCGGCTACAAAGTCGGTAAATATGACAAGACCATGTCAAACCACTATCCACATCCAAACCCAAAAATTTCACCGAGGAGCATTCCCCAATTTTAAACTAGTCCAATGAAATAGTTACAGATCTCTTGTTCGAAGTTAAAAGCTGCATGAGCTTAGACTTATCTGAATTCAACTGAATATTGTTGGCTGACAACCAGTTATGATAACCTAGTTGTCATCAAAATTATTAAATATAAAAATAGCCTATTTTCTAATGAATAATTTAAATTGACAATTAAAAATCTTGGGTTTCTAACATTTGGATAGAAAATCCTACACGGAGTAAAACTTCCCTTTAATTAAAATTTAACACTCTTAAATTTAATCTTTTAATAACTTGCTAAGCCTTTTAGGACCCAGCCCACAGCACCTCCTCAACTCTGTTGAAAGGCTATTAAAAATAGGTGAAATTAAGGTTCCTCACAGGTAGTGTAAGACGATGGGAGTGTGCAAGTCACTTCCATGCCTGGTTGGATAGCGATGATTCTCCCCAACAGTTGCGATGGACTTCAAATTCAATATAAATTATATGATTGCTCCGTATATAAATACAGAAGGCAAGGTGAGCAGATTGAGAATCCGAAAAATCCCTCTGCATGACTGTAGAGGAGGTAGGCCACAAATAATTATCATTGCTCTCTTTTGCACCAGGAAGACTTCATGTGTATTTGGAGAACCACCCCAAACCTCAATTCCATATACCACGGTTAATAAGAAACGACCATAATAAACCATGAGCAACACACTGAGACCCAGAAGAGGTTGCAGTGCCCTGAGAGCGTAGCAAATACGGCTCAACCGGCTACAAAGTCGGTAAATATGACAAGACCATGTCAAACCACTATCCACATCCAAACCCAAAAATTTCACCGAGGAGCATTCCCCAATTTTAAACTAGTCCAATGAAATAGTTACAGATCTCTTGTTCGAAGTTAAAAGCTGCATGAGCTTAGACTTATCTGAATTCAACTGAATATTGTTGGCTGACAACCAGTTATGATAACCTAGTTAATGATATCAAATCCAGCAGTTGGCATGACATTTTTAGTTGTAGTGATGTTAATTTATGCATGGTTAAATTATATGAAATAATAAATCAATGTATAAATAAATATAGTAGCCAGAAACATTTTCCAATAAAATTAGCTAAAGCTAAACATAAAAGCCCATGGATGACGCCTATTCTATTGAAAAAGTTAAATATAAGAGATAAACTTTTCAAAACAGTACAGCGTAGACCATATGATACTAATTTCAAAAAATATTTTCTATCATATCAGGCTAAAATAGCTACTCTTATTGACAACACTAAGAACGAGTACTATTCTGGACTTATCATGAATGCTCAAGGTGATACGAGTGGTCAGTGGAGGGTTATTAATCAGATAACCGGAAGTTATAAGTCAAGTGAGTTATGTAAACTAGTTTTGGATGATGGATCTGAAGTTGTTGACCCTGCAAAGATGGCTGAAGAAGTAAACATATATTTTACGAATCATTGTAATGATCAGCATATTTTACAAGCCAATATAGTATATCATAACAGTATTTGCCAGTCCTTCTTTATATCGAAAATTCAAGAATCGGAAATAATAAATGTTATTAATAATTAAAAAAAAAATCTGTTGGTATTGATAATCTGTCAGTAAAAATCATAAAACTTGTAGCAGCAGATATTGCACCTGTTCTGAAACATATACCGTATTTAATTTAAGTTTTATATCTGGAATATTTCCTGATAGTTTAAAAAAGTATTGTTGTTCCAATACCAAAGAAAAATGGGGCTGACTGATTAGATCAACTCAGACCGCTAAGCTTGCTTCCCGTACTGTCAAAGGTACTTGAAAAATTAATGAATAACAGATTACTAAATTTTTTAAATAGGATACAATTTTTTAATAAAAATCAGTGTGGGTTTACGCAGGGAAAATCGACGGAGGATGCTTTAACTGACTTTGTTGAGGCCCTGTATAAAACCATGAATTCTAAAAACAAAGCCACTTCTCTTTTTATAGATTTCAGAAAAGCATTTGATATGGTGAACCATGAACTTTTATTAAACAAACTTGAACGAATTGGTATAAGAGGGGTTGCGCTTAATTGGTTCCAATCATATCTAACCGACCGTGAGCAAAGAGTTAGAATCAAAAATTCTATCAGTCAGCCTATGGTGGTGACTAGGGGTGTGCCACAGGGATCGGTGACGTCAGCCACACTGTTCTTAATATTTATTAATGATCTTCTGAACTTGAATTTTAAAGGGGATATTACTGCTTTTGCGGACGATGTTGCATTTTTTATTCAGACATTAAAAGCGAAAATATTTTTGAAAAGATTTCTTTTGATATAAATCTACTAAAGGATTGGTGTGGTGCATAAACTTTGGCCCAAGGAGTTTTGATTTCAACAGTAAAATAGTGTTCCATAATAATTGTAGTGATGCTGCTAATTGTAATTGTGAGTTCTTGGAAAAAGTCGAGTCTTTCAAATATTTAGGGATTTATATTGATCAAAAATTGGAATGGAAAAAACATGTTGAATTGCTTAACGCATCTATAAGAAGTCATATTCGTAAATTTTATTATTTAAGAAATATTCTGCAAAGAGATGTTCTGAGAACGATTTATTTTGCTTTAATAAACTCACGCTTGCAATATGCAGTGCATTGTTGGAGAGGAACTTATAAATTTTTAGTTGACAAATTAAGAATAACACAGAATCATTATATTAGAATTATAACAAATAAATGAATACGAGAACATTCTTTTCCTCTTTTTAAGAAATTAAATATTCTTCCAATAAAACACCTTTATATTTTTAAAGTTCTAAGAATTTTTTACAATCGTAGTGGGCAAACAATAGTTAATGAGATTTTATATGGACAAACATAACTAACAAGAAATGTAATAAAGAAAAATTTTAAGAGACCAAAAGTCTGGAAAACTTGTTTCGAGAAAAGCTTTGTATTTCTAGGCCCAAAATGTTTTAATGACATTCCTACGGAAATTAAAAACACAAAATCCCTGTCTAAATTTTCACTAGAATTGAAAAAGTGGCTCTTTGGCAAAGAAAATGTATATAACTTTTTAGAAATATTACGGTAAGAGTTCATTAGATTTAATTTTTTTTTCAAGTACCTATAGTTAGCTTCATTATGTTCATAGTTTTTTCCATACAATAGTAATATAAGTAAGTAAGCGGTGTATCTAGTGAAAGTGAACTGTAACCACTCTCACTCTCGCTAACCTTATCAGTGAAGTGGACGACTGAAAACACAGGACAATGAACTTGTAAATACCATCAGAACCGGATAGGATGGTAAAATGATTCCTGAGAATTTTTTTTTGTTATGAACTGTTCTGTAAATGGATTGAGGGAATAAATTTTCATTTTCATTTTTCAGTTCATTAGGGATTTAGCTGATTCCTCGACTCTTTCTTGCAAACTAACTTGTGGACCCCCAAATAACAATGTCGTGTCTTCAGCATAAAATATAGATATAGGAAAAAAATCCAGCCAGGTCATTCATGTATATTATGAAGAGTAATGGTCCAAGTATACTGCCCTGATTAAACTTGCTAACTATTAACCAAAAATTATCTCCCTAGTTTTTTGTGAAAATCATACAAAATTACCAATCATTCTATTGATGCACATTGGATTGTATCACAGTTTTTGTGCATCGTTTCAGTAAGAACTATTTCGAATGATAACAGAAACCAAAACCAGTTCTTCATTAGCGTAAATGTTTCATTTTATGACAGTCATATTATTGTTATGTTGTTATGCAAATAAATGTACGTATAAAAAAATTAAAATGCAATTTACACAATGTTCGTACGTACACAAGGTAATGGTTTAGTCACCAATCATTGGAAAGGGTCTTGAAGTCAAAACAGTTGGCATCTCTTGCATATAAACTCTTGCATATTTTACTCTTACGATATAAAAAATATTTTTTTACAATCTAATAGTGATCTAAAGATTTCTTTTATGATTAATCCATATGCAAGAAAAACTAACTTATGATATAGAAGATATTCAAGTTTCAGAAGCGGGAAAAGTGAAAAAATATGTTATTTAAATATAAAAAAAATAATAAAATGTTATAAAGAATAACATAAACACATATAATAACATAATATAATAATAACATATCTTTTCAATAATATGTTATTTAAAAGTCTAAAACTGCCCACCATTGCTGGTCTGAAAATCACCAAATGAATTTCGAAGAAGCTAAGATAATACACCGGGAACCTCATTTTTTCAAAAGAAAACTAATTGAAGCCTCCTACATGAAACTAGCAGACCAACCAATTAGTCAATCTTCAGTTGAGATCCGGTCATTGTGGCTGCCAATTCTTAGCAAAGAACTTAAGGATAGGGAAAATAAAGTATCTGTAAATGATATTCATATAAATACGAAACAAAATTCTCATGGTATGCTAACTCGTAGTAAAGCTCGTAAGGGGCATTAGATTTTTGTTTTAAGCATACAATTGTAAAAATAACGTGTTTTTTGCTCCGTAAAGTTAACTTTGAAGTACAATTTTTTCATGTACATTAGAAAGGATTTGCATTTGAATATAAAATAATAATAATAAATACTGTTGGACGTGTTTCGCCTGGATTTAGGGTTTTGGCGGCGGCCATTTTGTTTCCTGTTCCGGAGGGACATGCCCATTCCTTTCAGTTGTCTTTGAGTCTCCGTGACGAGCGGACGTGTTTGGTTTCTTTTGTGTGTAATGGTTAGTGAATGGTTTGTTTGTAAGTTTTTTTGACTGCTTTAAACTTTTATGTTTTCAGCTTTATACCGGTTTGGTCCGGATTATATGTTAATTAATTGTGCTATGTTTTAGATATTAGTTCACCTGAGGACGGGATCAGATTCCAGATCCCAAAACGTCGTGAAACTTTGTTTTACATAATATCGTGATGGAAAATGTCCGCAATAAAAATCTAAATAATATTTAAATATAATTACTCAGCTGAAAATATCTTTAGGAAAATAACATTTCAACTGTGTGAGGTTGGTATATTATATGTTGTTTCAATTAAAACACATTATCATAGAATTTAATCATATTCACAAATCAATAACTTTAAGAAAATAATAACAGATTAAAGTTATGTGAGAAAATATACCACCATGTCATGGAGGAGAGAATTTGTTAAAAAACATAAGTGGAATGAAAATTTAAAAAAAACCCAAAGGAGTATTGCGTTGTTTTATCCACTATTGTATTGGCAGAAGTTATCCTTTTCCTTTTACAAAGTTAGGGCAGGTAGATAATATTGAATAATTTATAATGCAATTTATAATGCAACAGTTAAAAACATCCTTAAATAACAGTTTACACTGTTAAAATTTATAATTTTAATAATTTATAATAATGTTTGATGTGTAAAACTGACTGAAATTATACTAAAGATTATTTTAGTGACAAAAGATGGAAATGGAATATTAGTTGAGGTTATTGGTGTTTCTGAATAATGCTACGAATAACATACGGTACAACAGTTTTTTGAACTGGTAACACTTATTTATTTATAAAAGTCGTTCATGATCTGACAGCAAGCGGCCGCTGGTTTCGACACAACAACCTTTGACTTACTGGGCCAGAGCGTTACCCCTGAGCTATCGTGCAAGAAACACATTATTACACATAATTATGTTATTATTAAATAGGATTGATATCTACTTCAGAAATATATGGTACAGTTATAGATAAGAAGTTATTATAATAATTTATAAAAATAATTGACAAAGTAGGGTGCTTGTTTAAAACCAGTGGTTAAGGAATCATGTCGTTAATTCAACTTATTGCGAACAAATTAGGGTATGTATTTAATGTGCTCCAATGTGGGGTATCTATTCTACCGACCTTGTGTTGTATACGTTATACGTTGAGGTCCTCTATACCTCTGTTGGAATGGTCATGGTACAAGACGTATGCCATATAAAAAGAACAATATACATAAAATAACATATTTAATCTGGAAAAAATATCCCGAAATTGGCCATTTAGGTCGTTTAGCTTACCAATCCATATATTTGGATTAAACTTGGTATTTACCTTCATGTGGTTCAGATTTATCCATTTATGCTTAAAACATAGTTTATGTGTTTATCATGGCAGCTAACCTGCATTCTCTTTTGCAATGTTAATCATTTAGAGAATAGGCAAACTCCTCTCTTTTGCCTTTTGCAATATTAACCATTTAGAGAATAGGAAAATTGGTATTTATAGATGGATGTATATGAAACTTAGTATAGATGGTCAAAATAAAAATTGTTTCTGCTAGAACTGCCTACTTTCAGTGTTCCTCACAACAGCTAGCCTGCATACTCTTTTCCCATGTTAATTATATAGAGAATAGGAAAACTTTTTTATTTATGGACAGATGCTAACGAAACTTGGTATAAATTGTCAAAATAAATTTCTATGCTAGAAATGCCTACTTTAAGTGTTCCTCACAGCGGCAAACTTGCATACTCTTTCCCATGTTTATCTTATGAAGAATAGGCAAATAACTAACTCTCATATTTTTATTGAAAGAGAAAAACTTATAATATAATATTATTTTCATATTATTGATTTGGAAATTCGCTGAGTATGCATATCTGCTGTGATGAGGGTACTTTATGATTGTAACAACCCTCAATTCAATGGTACTTACTACATTTTGTAAAAAAATGTTTGTTTTACAAAAGCCCACACTGTTAGCAAATTAGTAGTAAATTTGGACGATTAAATACGCGCTCATTTTAAAACAGTTGACTCAAACATGTTTACTTAAAATTCTCTCCCAATAATGGTATTAATCCTACAATGATATAAACAAAACAATGTGGTTATGGGAACAATGGATCCCGCATAACAGCACTAACACATTATCTACAATAATACAATTCAGTACTGTAGCTATAATATTCCAATCCAGAACTTGGAATGGAATAGAGGAGAATAGAATTGTATTTTTTTCAAAAATATGTACAATAAACAAAATAAAAGTTCTTATAATCAAATAAATGATTACTTTATCCAACTACAGTCCTATAAAAACTCTTATAAATTAAAAGTCCTCTTCGCTTGCCAGACTGACACATTTACAAATTTTGAAAAATAAATTAGGACTTCTTTAGGCAATGCCTGTTTTGAAGTTCATTCATTTTACATTTAAATTTAAAGTGCTCATTTTTTAACTAAACTAAAATTAGCATTTTGTTCTCAATAAAATAAAATAAAACGTATTAAAGATGATTATGATAACAGAAATATTGTGCTTAATAAACAATTTTTTTCTAACTCAAAAACAAATCTTCTTTAAGGCTCAATGCTGTAGAACTGCCCAGCGCATTTATGCCACCAGGCGGCTCAGGCACCTCCCCAGAGGCTAGTCTCCAGAGTTGGTCTCCCCAGGTGCCATCAAAGCTCATTGCATATAATGCAATAATTATATAAACAATAATACAACCTGCCCTATAGTCGTCATTACTTTAACATACAATAAATAATTAGGAATTTCGTAAAGATTCGCTTCACAGCAATTAATCCATATTTCAGATAGGATTATATTTTAAAACTGTGTAGCTAGATAATCCGGCAATGAAGAGAACAAAGTTATTTGTAAGACTCCTAATATTCTGATGTACTATTATAAATGTGTTATTTGGACTTGTCATATCAGCTATAACCATTTAAATTTATTACAAATTCTTACCAGACATAATCTAACTAATTTCATTCTAACAACAAAATGTAACATTCAACATTGCACAAAATGTAATTCGTATTAGCGAAGAAGAGGTTTTTCAATTGAAAATTGATTCCCTTTAAAACTTTATATACATATACAAATAAAATACACAACCAAGCTTGGATGGTAGGATTTCTTTCGATAAATTACTTTGACTTAATAATAATAATCACTGACTAAATAATAATCACTGATCAAAACAAAAGGTTTGAGCTTGCATATATTTGATTAACTGTAAATATAAAGTATAGCAAATTTATAGATTATTAGAAGTAAATAGTTAGATAATATTATATGACGTGTTGCTGTATCTTAAACATACACTATTTATGCTTTTTACATTATAAAACAGACAATGAATGAGAAATATAACTAGGAATAGAACTGGGATGAACTCCCACAATTGTGTACTGTTGGATTTGTCTTTGTAGACTTTGTCTTAGTCGTTAGTGTATGAATTAATAGAAAGGAACTTAGGGGGTGAAAAATTTTACCCTGTAGTAAATATTCCATTTACTTTATATTCAAGCTTCGTATACAAAGTTTTGTATACATTAATTACATAATTATAATATATATATATAATATTAAAGTGTTTGATTTCCTCCTATTATTGTTCACGATCCTGGGTATCTCCACAACCTACGCTGTGGAGATGCTTATAACTGTGGAATGTCTTATAACTAAGATGTATTGAAAATTTCAAGTAACCGGAGTAAATTTACCTCTCTAATTCTCGTGCATATTGTTGTTTGTTTTTTAAGTTCTTTTACTGTTAATTAATTAAACATTTTAGCTTTTACCTTTATTCCGCCTTAATCTGGATTATGTACTAATATTATTATATTTTAGGTTCTAGCTCATCTGATGATGGAATTAGATTCCAGATCCTAAGACGTTATCAAAACCTTGCTTTTACTAATCGTGATGTAAAGTGCCGCAATAAAAATCATTTAAAAATCAAGCAAATTATTCAATTAAGTTGTTGCATTTTTCTGGTTTCTTTATTATACCTGTATTGGCATCGTTTAAGTATATCAAGTTGGCCTAGATTAGTTGGTTGGTATAAGATTTGTTTGAATTACATGGAATTTACAACAAAATACACAATGAAACATTCTAAGCACATCCATAATATAACTCTACTTAATTTTTGTGACCACTGGATATTCGAACCTGCAATTTCTTTTTATTTTAAAATTGGATCTGTTTTACAAAATCAAAAGCTTACAATCATTTAGTATTATTAATCATGATAATTATGTATTCAAGCTATTTTTATTCTTGAACGTCAATTTTAGAAAGCAAGGGAGTTTATCTGGAATTTATGTTATTTTTGGGATCCGTCCACCAGATTTGCCGACGCGGAATAACGTTACAATCTTTGTCAAAACAAAGATTGCACAAACGAAACGAAACTCTTGTTTTCATACTTGGAGCCAGTTTAGTGGGGAATTCTTTTAAAAATAAATTTTATATTTAATGGATTGCAATAGTACAAAATAAATGTTTTAAAGCACCACTCATTGTTGTTATTCATAGTTTGTGTATTTTTGTTTAATATAATATATATAAACAAAGGGAGTTATTTGCAAACAATTAGTTCATTTATAGTTATTGGGATACATACTAACGTCGGCAACGACGATCAATTTCCTAACCAGCTCGGTTATAACTTAATTCTTGAAACTATGAGCAAGAAAAAGATGTGAGTCAATAAGACAGTTGTATCATAAGGCTAGTAAGCCTCTATGGTAATAAAAAGGAAGAAGAAATACAAAAGGGAAAGTGAAAAGTAATAACCACTTTTAATTTTAGAGTCATTTTTAGTAGACTTCTAAATATCCAGCAATATAACAAAAAACTACTACTTTATATACACGAAAACTGTGTGGTAGTAAATTTTGTTATGAGTGCACGAAAGTTACTAATCCATTTTTAGATCACATAAAATATACAAGAAAATAAAATAATTATGCCCTGTATTTTGAAGAATTTTGCATCCACCCTGAGGTAAGTCAAATTTGAACATATATACACCCAGCTCATATTAGACTTAAGGAGACGGTTTATGTAAAGAATCAAAAATCAATCTTATACCGGAAAACGGATTCATTGGACGTGGTAAAAATAAATTAATTCATAATTATAAATTGGACATAAAATGTTTTCTCTGACTAAGATTATTAATATGATTATTAATATAATTATTAATATTAAGATTAATATAATATATATAATATGTATTAAGGAGACCTGTCGCAATTGATAGCTGAAGTACCGTGCCAGTCGACTCTTAAACTAGCAATAATCTGTTAAAGAACCGTCCAGACTAATTCATTTTAAGGAGACCGGAAACATCTTTAGTGTCAGAAAATCAAGTTTTTTCTTTTTTAGCATCTATATTCTTTTCTGACAATTTTTAACACTAAAACCATGCCTCTCCAAAAAAAATTGCTAGAAATTTTTGCAGAGCTATTCTAGTTTAATTAAATTTTTTAGTTAGTTTTAGTTCAAAGTTATTTTTGCATTTTTTAGTTCCATATTTTTTGGATTATTTCAATACTAAACTTACGCATCACCTACAAAAATAAAAAAAATAATAACTTTTTTGCAAAGTTTGGTATGTTCGATTGTGGTACACAACGAGGTTCCCTGAAAAACGTTATTCATTTTCACTAAGGAACCCATAACTAAAAAACTATAAGAGCTATACACATAGATTTTTAACATTTTGTTCCTAAATATATTTTATATTGTAAGGAAATAGGGTTTGTTGTATTTTTTTTAATAAGCTATGAAATATTTTAATTAAAGAACTAGAAAAAATTTCGTTGTTATGTCTAATATCTAATATCTTTGTTCTTTGTTATTCGCCCTAAAAAAAGAGTTTATCGTATGTTACCTAGCAACACCCAGTTCCTAAAAATTGTTAAAATTGTTAATTTAACATCGGCAGCCTGGACGTTCAAAGATGAGTCCGATAGTCATAAGACCACAATGCTAAGTTTATATAATGTTACACATCATCTAACAGACTTACAGTAGAGTCTCAGTTTGTTATTCATCATTATTCATTATTCAGATGGGACTTTAAGAAAGTTCCTGGTGAACTAATATTTTTATCGAAGCAAAATTCAAATTTCAAATCATATTTTTCGACTTGATATAAATTTTGTAAGAAAACATTTGTATCAAAGCAACCAAAGCAATTCATTCTTCCACAGAAAACCCTGAACATATCATGGCTCTATCTCTATCTAAAGATACAAAACATCAACTGTTTGCTAAGTGCATAGGTTGTATTATTAATATAATTATTATTATTGGGCAAAAATAAATCACAAAGACGATTCAAAGTTATTAATATTAATATTAATTAAGTGGATACTACCGGTATATGACGAAAAATAGTTTCCAATAGTTATTATCTGTGCAATCAGTGATATAAGTTCATAGTGGTATAAGTGGTGTAAAAACAGCACGCGTAAGATCATAAATGATGCATTTTAAACGCATTAACGTAATTTGTTAACTGTGCTTAACTGTTTTATATAAACCTTTTTTTTAGAAAAAAAAATTTTTTTTGATGTTCGGACTCCCCTTAAGTCCCCAGTAATAATTAACACAATAATTAATTTGTTCATGTACATGGGAGAATTGAGACCGGTTAGATATTCCATTTCGTATTTATGACGTGTATTACATGAGGTAGAGCGACGTGCAGTTGGAGATGTCAAGTAAGCAACTAATGAGAACTTAAGTGATGTCCGTCGCCGTCATCGCTTTGGTTAGTGCTTTAATTAGATTGTTGTAATTAAAGTTTTCCCGTGGAAACTATTTATTCAGGCAAACTTGGAGCTTAGAGAACAAACCATACTCGTTGTTGTTTGGGCGAAACAAATATCAATTATGTGAGTTTTTAACGTGTTATATTTTACTATAACGAACCAGTCTACACTAACTTTGCTAGAGTAAAACAATTTGTTTAATAAATCTTTTAGAACGCATTGAGTACCTCAATTGCATGAGTGATGGACGTAAACAGAATTTTACAGAGCATAGAGATTTTTACTCATGCTAGAATAATAATAATAATAGTAATAAGTAATAATAATATTTAAGCATGAAATGAAAACGTTGTAATTCATAAAAACTTCGTTATTTGTTTTTACTTATAAATTTTTGACCATCTATTTTTACTAGCACGATAGAGTGTAACGCCCTAACTCAGTGAGACAAGTTTCTGGATCAAATCCGGTGGCCGGCGACTCTGCTAGATAATCAGTGGTCACCTCCAGTTGGTCTGGAGTCTATGACTCACGCCAATACGGTACCTCACTGTCTTCACTGTCTTTCACCGCACAGGCCCTAGGCCAACATGAAGATGCGAAATAGAGGTTTAAAAAATAGGCCTATCTAAATATTTTTATTGAAACTGAACATAGAAATATAAGTACATTTCCTATCTTCTATCGAATTCCGTTCATGCGTATGCGACCAAAACAAGGTTGTTCTTAACGTTTGCAAAGCTAGTTTTACCTGTTGTAGACAAGCAATTTCCTATTGTCTAATCGGGTTTTATCATAGGGTAGATCATAATTCCAATAAGGTATAATTTTGCTAAAGCTGAAATATTTTTAGATGTGTTTTTATGCACACACTTACAAGTAGGGAGGTAATAAGTTTGGTTTAAATGTACATCGGCATCTGTGCATTTTTATTTTGTTACGTTATTGTTTTACCATTACTGATTCTCTTAAGATACTATTCCATTCATCAGTGGTTTTAGGACAATTTGATGGTGCTCAACAATATTTCAGTGTACCAATTATCCCTACCTACCTATCCCTATCTCTACCTATTGGATAGTTCTACATTTGTCCTCCCCTTAAAATATTTGTTATCATTCCAATAAGTTGTCAATTAAAGTCCGTTTTCACATGGTTTCTCTTGATAAATTATACGTTTAACAGAATCCCTGTTTAAGGCCTTTTATCCCATAGATATTCTATTTCATTTCCTACTATAAATGAAAATTCTTCATCAGGTAGTTGTAAATAAAATGAAAATTTAAACAATAATCTGTCAATTGTACCGTTTTATAACTGTGACATACCATCATACACGATGATAAGCTGGACAGTAAATAAAAAATATAATGGTCAAAATTAGTGGTTGAAATAACTAATTCAAAAGCAAAGAATGGAAATCTTATATTAAAACACAAAACGCCAATTCGACCTGAATTTAGAAAGCAGCAAGTGATGTTCAACACTTTTATTAGTTATTTAGCTCTTTATTACGGACATTTGTCCCATTTCGATAAGTTTCACGACGTTCTAGCATCTGGAATCTGATACCATCCTCAGCTGAGCTAGAACCTGAAATTACTCTTAAACTAGATGTTTTCGTGACGATTTGTGTTTGGTATTGTTTAGATGTTTTTCGACTGCCTTTAACTCTTTTTGTTTTCGGCCGGCTTAGTTCGGGCTATGTACCAATCTTGTTATGTTTGAGATTCTAGCCGACCTGATGTGGGCTCAGATTCAAAAGAAGATCTCGAAATGTCGTGAAACTATGTTTTACTTGTCTTGATGGGAAATGCCCGTATTATAAATCTACATAGCATAAATCCATCGTTTCCAACAATGATTTAAAAAAAGGACTTTTATATGATGGTATCACTTAATGTAGCCTTTATTCCTAGCTATAAATAGGGAATCAATATAGCGAGTGTTGTCCGTTCAATTACAGTACAAATTGAAACGTGTCTAGCCATTAATGGATAATCCTAGGTAATGGAATCCTGTGACAATGACGTAGTAATTTGTCAAACGTCTCTTAAAGGTATTTATATTCCAGCCTAAACTTCATCTTTGCAGTTGTTGTTATGAAGGTTCACGAACATTTAAATTGAGTATCTGGAAAACATTTGAGTTAAATAACATTTCATATTATTTGGTGCAAGTATGTTGGCCTTAATTGGTACATGGGATTATACCCATCCCTAACATAATGACCGAATGAATTGTTTTCGAAGTGGAAAATGCCTATGAGTTGGCAGCCTGAAGTTTGGGGCTGTTTGGCAGTGTTTGGTTGCTATGTTGAATCTTCTGCCTTACACACTGGAACCCCTTTTATCTATTTGTTTTGTAAAGTGATCAGCGTTTCCTTCAACGTACAAACATCCTTGTCTTCAAGCAAAGTTGACCCTATTGAGAAATATTTTGAAAATCTTGAGATTAACTAACTGATCAGCCGAAGAAATTGGCGAATGGAGCTTGATCAACCAGTTTCGACAGACCGGAATGATCAAGTCTTTGTTGTACTTTGTAACGTTTTGATGGGGAACGGTCTAAAATTTCGGTCTTGTAACTATTTAACGTGGGCATATGGCACATATTGCTAGGAAGCATCATCAATTAATGGCCCAACGACACAATGGCAACTGCGTCCAGATTCAACCTTTGCGGAATAAAATTCGGTGACCTTCAGATTTGAGCGTGGACACAATAACTACTGAGCCATCCAACGAGTGACGATACCTTTAAGAAGGTGGTGATTCTTAAGCGATTCAAAATGCTTCATTGAGAATTATTTTTAATATCACTTAAAGCTATAATATCATTAGGCTTGAATTTAAAATTAATTTAATATACAGGAGCATTAGTAAATATTGTAATTATTTCACTTAATTTTAAAATAAACAGGAAAATTCTTTGTCAGAAAACGTTCTAAAAAGTGTTTTCTTCATTAGGGTTTGAGGAGACTTTTCAAATTTATAACTACAAGGAAACCCTTGGAAACCTTAAAACATTGGGAAAACAATTTTAAAGTGAAAAGAACAGAAACCCTTTTCATTTCAGAACATGCAGTTCAAATTATGTTACAAATAATTCAAATAAAACTTTTCTTATCGGAGGAAGGAGAGGCTTGACAGCAGTTGAGATAGCCGTATTGTTTGAGAACTTCAAAGATTATATCAGAAGTCTCATAATTTCCAAAGCAATACATTTCCTACCTGGTTGTTTTACAACATATAATGTTTGATATAAGGTGAATTTAATCACTTTTTATTGTTCAAAATATGTTTTAAAGCGAACAGGAATGTGGTTTTAATTTTCTTTTTATGTCTGTACGAAAGTTAGGTTGTATGAATAGGTTGTATAGGGTAAGGGTCAAATGTGTTATCAAGAAGTTAACATAAGTATTTGCATTTGTTTGTTTTTAAAACTGTTAAAATATTAAAAAACTTTACACTCTGTAATTCTACCTGTGACAAATCGATATTTTTAGATTTTTAAATTTAATGTACATTTTCGCATTCAAATTTATATATGATAATTGTAATTCTCAAGAAAAATCTAAACAATTAAAATTTACCACCTGTACAAAAATAAACAATGTTTATTTTTGTAACTAAATATTTTCAATAAACAAATTCATATTAATTAATCCGTTCATGTAATTATGAAGAAGTTTCTTGAATAATTACTACTAACTCAAAAAAACCTGAAGAACTTTTGGTATTCTTAATACCTTGATTGTTCTTGGTTTTTAGCCTTCATATTAGACATTAAAAAAGGTTAAGTACTTTCAAATCTCTAAAACAAATCCATATTGGCTCTTAGAGTTTTGGTAGTGACGCTCTAAAAATTCCCCCTTCTAGTCTAAGCTGGAGGTAAAAACAAAATAGTTCCAGTACAATAAAAATATACAGTTAATAATGAATGTTTTTAATCCGTGTGAATATTTTTTTATATTAAATATAAAAAATTGATAAATTTTAACCACCATTTAAGGGAAATCCATCAAATTGACAAGAGTACCACTTATCATAGAAAATTGACACATTTTACTAACAAAATGAACGTGTTGCTAAACAAAATGAAATTATAAGAGTTCATTCAAAAGTACAACGAATCTATATTTTCTTCAAAAGTCAGTAGAACTATACAATATTTTGTTAATTTTTAGGAACGTTTTATATGTTTAACGTTTTATTAGTTGAGAACGTTATCAGTTATTAAATTTCACTATCCAGAGACGAAAGATAACAATTAATTGACCTCCAGGGTAGTTTAATTTAATGTGTAAAAGAAAATGAATTCTTCTGAATTCGAGTATTCCAAGAAAATCGTAAATAACAGTCACAATTATCGTCTAATACAGGAATTACTGTATTTTTTAAAATATATGATAAAAATGGCTCAAATGTTTTTCCTGCTGTGTAATTAGCTAATTAAAAATAAAAAAATTATCATGTGTCATATACAGGCTAAAGCGAATATGATAAGTTTTCAAGTTTTAAGTACATATTCCAAAGTAATATATTTAATTAACTATTACTTCAAATCGCCTCTTGTGATATCATTTTTAAGATAATGATCTAATCTAAACATTTAGGTGGATTTGTCATAGTAGTATTCCAAAAAAAATCATAGAATAAACTCAAGATTAAAAAACATTCATGTATCTAAAATTATTTTGATAGAGAAAAATATATACCTAAAAATGTAAGTCTAGCTAATTATTTTATAAAAAAATATATAAAATATGTGGTAAAAATATGTAATCAGTATATATTGAGTTCAAACATATTGTCAGAAAATTTCTGAAATTCCAAACTTTTGGAATACTGAGTCAGAATACAAAATTTTGTTTTTAATCCATTACTATTTCTTGTTCTTTAGCATAGAGAAATGAAAACAAGACAGAGCAATTAATTATTGAATATTTGCATGAAAAATATAAAATGTGATTAACATATTTTTATTTATAATAATAAAAGATAAAGATGATTATGATGTTTTTTCTAGTAAAAATGTGAAATTTTGGATATTGTCACGTATGCAAAAACATATTTTTTCATACTTAGGGTTAAGAAAAAGGTCTTATGGTATCATGTTCTGGTTTTGTAGGTTTTAAATGACAAACTATATTTTATAACAAACTTAATAATTGTTCACTATTTTCAGTGGTGAATCCCCTTATTTAATTTATCTTACATATCTCAATGAAGAAAACAATAACATAATGACGTACAGGATGAAGGGGGAGGAGTAGTGGTTTATGGGTAAAGACATCTGGATAATGTCTATTTACCCACCTTCGGCTTTATCGCCGACTATAAAATCCATGGCAGCTGTTTCAAGGTATTTGGGTTGATTGCGAAGGAAATTTAATCGAAAACAATAATGTTTTTCTTACTTCATATCTTCAATGTAGATTGTTTTCTCATCGGAGCCCCCGTCAGTGAATCAGACGATTTGTTTTATTTCGTTTTTGTGTCATGTACCTGTTATTTAGATTTTTATTGCGGACATTTTCCATCACGAATTTATGTAAAACAAAGTTTCACGAAGTTTTGGGATCTGTAATCTGATCCAAACCATGTTAACTTTACAGAGCAAAAAATACAGTATTTTTACAATTTTTTATACTTAAAACAAAAATCTAATGCCTCTTACGAGCTTTACTACGAGTTTACATACCATGAGAATTTTGTTTCCGATTTGTATGAATATACAATTTACAATATGAAATTTACAGGTATTTTATTTTCTCTATCCTTAAGTTCTTTGCTTAGAATTAAGAAGAAGCTAAGATAATACAGAAGGAACCTCACTTTTTCAAAAGAAAATTAATCGAAGCTTCCCACATGAAACTAGCAGACTAACCAAGTAGTCAATCTTTTGTTGAGATCCGGCCATTGTGGCTGCCAATTTTTAGCAAAGAGCTTAAGGATAGGGAAAATAAGGTATCTGTAAATGATATTCATATAAATCCGAAATAAAATTCTCAAGGAATGCAAACTCATAGTAAAGCTCGTAAGGGGCATTAGGTTTTTGTTTTAAGTATAAATAATTGTAAAAATAATGTGTTTTCGCTGTAAAGTTAACTTTGTGCTGCAATGTTTCATGTATATTAGAAAGGATTTGTATTTGAATTAAAAATAATAATAATAAATAATTCCGTTAGACATATTTCACTTGGATTTCAGGTTTTTTGCGGCGGCCATTTTGTTTCCGGTTTCGGTGGGACACGCCCCCTCCTTTCAATTGTTTTTGAGTCTCTGTGGCCAGTGGACGTGTTTGGTTTCATATGTGTGTAGTTTTTAGTGAATGATTTGTTTGTAGGTTTTTTGACTGCTTTAAACTTTTATGTCTTTAGCTTTATACCGGTTGGGTTGGATTGTATATTAAAATTGTGCTTTGTTTTAGATATTAATTCACCTTAGAATGAATCAGATTCCAGATCCCGAAACGCCGCAAAACTTTGTTTTACATAAAATCGTGATAGAATATGTCCACAAAAAAATCTAATAAACATAAATCCACCATCGCCAATAATGAATTTTAAAGAAAGAAATATACACCTCTTGGCATTTTTTTACATTTTGATGGGGAACGGCCCAAACCCTGGCCCTTTTACTACCTAACGTTGGCTTGTTGTTAGGAAGCTTCATTAATTATTGGTCCAATAACAAAATATCAACTGGGTCCAGATTCAAACCTTGCGGGGTTCATTCCGGCGACCTTCAGTTTTGAAGGTATGCACTATAACCACTCAGCAACCCAGGTGGTTAAAATAAAACCAAAAATAAAGCCAGACTTGAAAAACAAAAATAAATTCTTTGTACATTCTAACTCACTCCCGTTTTACTTATTCCCGTGGCCACTTGATGCCCAAAACGGGATTTGGACGCACTAACAAATTCTATCAATCTCTCTCTCTCTGCCCCCTTCCTCGTCTTATAATTGTTACCCACATTTCCATGATATAATAGGACACTTTACGACTCTTCTTGGGTCTTCCTAATGGTCGTTTCCCATCTGGATTTCTATACTGGTTTCCTTAAAATGAAGTCTCCTCTCTCCGTAGTATGTGTCCCTGTACTTCTTGCTTTCACATGTGCCACCATATCGCAATAATGTATAGGTATATTTTCTCTATATGTTTCTCTATTCACTATTTACTGTGCTATAAGATTTTGTTTTCAAAGATAATCATTTTATCTTTTGGTTGATTTCTAAGTTTCAGCCCCAGAAGAACTGGTCAAATCAAAGCACGATAAACTTTGATTTTCGTTCTGTGGGAGAGTTTTTGAAGCTTAAATTTTTTACAAGTGTACATTAATTGGCTTAAGCAATCCTAAAGATTATTTCCATTTCTTCTCTATTGCTGTTTGAATTGACTACCCCTAGATATTTGAATTGTTCAACAATATTCGGGTGTCTCGTATAGTACATGTATATAGTCTTCTTGTCATTAATTTTTCGGATCCGTTTGCTTTGTTTAATATATGAACAGCCAGGAAAGCTCATTTAGGTCATTCCCATTTTTTGTAGGATTACTACATCATCAACAAATGCTAAGATTTTTATTCAAGTCCCTAATTTCAAGCCTAAATTAGTTTTCCTTACTTGTTGTAGGGCATATTCAAAGGCTTATTGCCTTATATATATTTTTTAAGAACCTATCATTTAATAAATAATATAGGTGGCAGTACTTAATCTTGTCGTACACGTGTATTTATAATAATTAAATACAAAATGTAGTTTTTTATCTGGGATGAAATGAATACCACACCAGTAGAGGAGCATTTGTTGAAAACATAAACAACAAAACAATCCTACTCTACCACCTATTCAGTACCAGAGTACACTTTAATATTGTTAGAGTGAGGAAGATTGATGTGTTGTACAAGTCAATACAGCCAAGAAACTGCGGACCGGAGCATTATGCCATCAGATTCTAGATCCTGAGATACGTCCTGTACACAACAAACGACGAATATATTCAGTTCTCTGATTTAAACTCTAAGAATACAAATATGAAAAAGCCTTGTTACATCACGCTAATTCTCGCTTTAAAATGTATCAGTGGGCTGATACAATATACTTTCTCCCTTAAGTAAATTAAAAAAACTACCTTAACTAAAACCTTCATATTCTAAAATTTTTCTTTATATATTATATAAAAATTGATTGTTTATAAATGAATGATGAATTTTTTTAATCAACAAGAGTAAACATATTCAAATAATTGTTAAACATTTTGGGGTCATAATCTTCCCCTAGGTGATATCAAACATTTTTATTGGGGTTGTTGGGGGGTTATGGCCCTACATTGGATACCAAGGAACGAGGAAAAAGGTGGAGAAATAAGGAAGAAATTTACTTTTTAATATTCACCATAAGAATAACATTGGGTGTTCCCATACACCGTACTGCCTTTACCACGGACTGTACATTTACCTTTTCTCTGGAACGATTAGACGTAGACTAATAATTCAAATTTGATTAGCTCTTCGAGTTGGTTTAATAATTGTGATAGTCAAACTATAAATATATAAATTTATCGTTTTGCCAGGAGTGAAAAAAAAATTACATTTAAAACTCCGTACCTTGTAACCATAAGTTTTAAAAATGTGGGTGATAAAGTATTATTTGGGGGTTTTTATTAATACAAAACGTGAAATTTTAACTAAAATAGTTGGAGAAGATTTTGAGAAATTTGTATTGTTTACATTTCTGATACATTTTAGGGGTAAAGTATCCATAATAATCCTAAAAAATAAAAACATTGTCTGGAGATATTGCCAAAGTACACCCGTCCACCTAATGGCATCGAAATTGGACGATTAGCGTGGTCCCGTGTTCTGTACACAGGCAGATAGACTAACAGGTAGACAGAGAGACATCATTCCGAAATCCACTTTTTGGATTCAGGGAACCTCGAAACGGATATATCCAGTCTCAAATAAAATTAAAAAAATATTCAAGAATACAATACTTTCCTTATATATAATAAGAGGAGAAAGTATGAAGTTTGATAATCTGATCAAGATGATTTTTATGTAATTAGTCCATCCCATTATACGGATACTTAGGTGTAATCCTGAACTCACATACTACATACAACACCATGCATACATACTAACATAAACCTTGTATTTTCATAGCAATCCAATACATTCTATGTAAAAATTAACAAATATATTACAGTTATAATCTAGTAGATCATTTTAAATACCCATTTAGATTTATTTTCAACTCTTATGATATTAAATTTAGGAACAATCAAAGATACATATTCAACATCTATATTATGTTTAACTTGATTAAATAAATAACACATATTTTATTTTAGTAAAATTAAATAGTGTAAAAGATTTTTAATCAAATATTTTTGAAGTTATCAATCAGATCTTAATGCTTAAGTATGTACTCCTGTTTAAAAAAATTACGTAGATAATAATCTATTTCAAGAATCTCAAATCTTTCAGGAGAGAAATTACAGATAAAATTAAATATTAGTAGTTTTAATTAAAAAATGATTGCAGACATTATGGTTACTGTAATAACTATAATATTATAAAAAGTAAATATCACATTATATTTTTAAGATATTATTTTCCTATTTTTTTTTAGTAAAACTTAAAACTCGTTTTAAATGTCATATGTGGGATCATTGGAAAGTACATATCTACTTATAATTCCGGAGCCAAATAATAATCAGTCGTATACTATTTTAATTTTTAATTGTATCAAAAGAATAAGAAGGTTTATATCTTCCTAACGGATAGAGATTTAAATATAATGTTACTTAAAGTGTAAAGTAGATTGAATATGCAACTTACAGTGTTGATTACTCTGCAAATAAACTGGAAAAGCCACTGCATATTATAAAAGTAAAACTTATTATTATTTGTAAGAACAAGGTATACTGTATTTAATAACTAAAAACCTATTTATAGATTGGTAATAAGTGGGAATTCCTAAACAAGTTACAATTGATTATATTTATTTTTAATTAAAGATCAATGTTACTTTTTCAATGATTCATGTTTTCAAACTTACGTCAACGTAATTGTTTGTGTTTAATTTAAGTTACCTTGGTTCCGATATTATTGCTGAGAAATTATTATAGTTTTACCTGCGTTTTGTCTACAAATCCACCAGAAAGCAAATGGTGTCTAGTAACATGGAATAGCCTGAACATTTAAAAAAACAGTGAAATGTAATGTAAATGTTTGAAGACAATGGCATTATTTTAGCTATTTAGATTTTTATTGCGGACATCTTCCATCACGATTGGTAAAACAAGGTTTAACAACGTTACCGGATCTGGAACTTGATTTCACCATCAGGCAAAGAGTGCTTCTTGGGCTCTTGTGATGTGTGAACGTCATTGTTCTCTGGTGCCGTATGTGAGACTTTTGGTATTTCTTATATGTTTTTGACTGCTTTAATGTTTTTATTTTCAGCATTTACCAGTACAGTCAGGATTATGTACTAATCTTGTCGTATTATCACTTGAGGACTCGTTTCGGATTCTAGATCCCGAAACGTCGTGTAACATTGTTTTAATAATCATTAAGGAAATGTCCACAATACTGATGTAAATAATACAAAATCACAATCACCAACTATGGACTTCAAACGAGAGATGCATTATTTTGATGATAAATTATTTACACGGCACTCTTTGCTGAATACGAGTATATTCCACTTGTGAAATATTTATTGGATTTTAGGATTCACTCAGTGTATGCATATTTTTATTATTTTTAAATTGAACCATTTGAAATGTTCATTACATTTCCTACTTGAACTGTATCCGTCTTCAATAGGTTTTTTTTACAATTTAGAATCGGATAGCATAATCAATACCTGTATCATTACAAAATTGTTGGCAAATAAATTGAAAAAAGATAAACTCAGTAAAATTAATCATTAATTATTTACAAAATATTCAAATATGAATAGGATGGCAGTTTATAGTATTATATTGAAATATTTTTTATCCATCAACAATGAAAAATAAAAGGTTTTACTATAACAGTAAACATCTGATGTAAATCCTACCTAAGTCAAAATCACATATCCATGCATATCTTATATATACATGTATATAGAGCTATTAAAAATTATCTATCATATATAACACTACTGCTTTTAGCTCAGTCAGTTTTTAGCTTTGCTGAATACGAGTATATTCCACTTGTGAAATATTTATTGGATTTTAGGATTCACTCAGTGTATGCATATTTTTATTATTTTTAAATTGAACCATTTGAAATGTTCATTACATTTCCTACTTGAACTGTATCCGTCTTCAATAGGTTTTTTTTACAATTTAGAATCGGATAGCATAATCAATACCTGTATCATTACAAAATTGTTGGCAAATAAATTGAAAAAAGATAAACTCAGTAAAATTAATCATTAATTATTTACAAAATATTCAAATATGAATAGGATGGCAATTTATAGTATTATATTGAAATATTTTTTATCCATCAACAATGAAAAATAAAAGGTTTTTTACTATAACAGTAAACATTTTTTCTGATTAATATCCTACCTAAGTCACTTTTATAGATCACATATCCATGCATATCTTATATATACATATGTATATAGAGCTATTAAAAATTATCTATCATATATAACACTACTGCTTTTAGCTCAGTCACTTGATTTTCTAAAGGCCTGGGTTAGATAAACGTTTGCTAAAAACTTCTCAAAATGTTATAGAATATTAAAAAAAACATTGTAGAAGGGTTCTTTCTGTAGCATTACAGAAAACCAAACAAAAACACTGAATTACATAAATTATGTATAACCCATTTATACTTTCCTGCTTTATAAAACGTACAATTATTCAAAAAATTCTAGGGCACGCGAAACCCGAAATATAGCTCTTTCATAATAAACATAATAATTCCC
Organism: Nephotettix cincticeps; assembly: GCA_023375725.1. Classification (NCBI taxonomy): domain Eukaryota; kingdom Metazoa; phylum Arthropoda; class Insecta; order Hemiptera; family Cicadellidae; genus Nephotettix; species Nephotettix cincticeps. The sequence goes on along the minus strand of CM041784.1, from coordinate 33,006,113 downwards.
TAAACGATAGTAATATGAATCTTTGGGTTGATTATTTATTGATAATTTTTATAATTAAAAGTTCAAATACAGTTAAATAACCTGACTGGGATTATCAATATAGACTACCAAAGTCCAACGAAAATATTCAAACCCTAAACAGGTGTAGCGATGTGATATGTACCAAAAAGTAAACCTCAATAAAAGGAAATAAAATTTGAAACTTGCAAGGAGGGCGAACATGACACACCGAACGTTATATCAACTTTATTACATTGGCTGTGTACATTTACAGTTGCTGAGTTGAACTGTTGTTACGACTTTGAAAGAACACGTTAAATTCTTGGCGCTGCCTTGTATCCGAAGAAACTGCCTTTTTGGAAAACTCTCCGCATTTTAATTGCTGTGGTATTTACAATTGCCAAGACACTTAAAATACATTATAAACATATTTTATGAACTGATGTAAGCGTAAAATCAATTTTAAAACATTTTAGAGTTGATTTTCCTGAGAATTTCAACTTACTGTACCAATCCATCTACATGTACTATCCTATCTATATATTATGAGAAATCAAATACTTGTAGTATTAAGACTTTAACTTGTAAAAGTATATTTCGAATTTTTATATCTTCTACCAAAATAACGTACAGTTCTAATTCAGCACACCAGAAAATCATTTTTTATATCTTCGCCCGCCTCTAATTACTAGCGGCTGATGGGTCATATCTAGTATCGACCCATGGTGGCTACCGATTTGCATGTTCACCACCTGTAACCTCAGAAAAGGTTACGACAACGGCTATCCACCCGGGGGTGGCCCAGGGACGAGAGACAACTTTCGAACGAATCATTCCCAATTTGGAGGTCCATCAACTGCCATCCCAAAGAATTTAGACCGAAGTCCCAAGGCTTCGAGGTATGCATCTCACATAGACCATACTAAGTGATGCAGCAGTCAGTATGCATCACCCTTACATCCGTTTGCCGATGGGAGGGACCTAGTCAAAAATATAATATAATGACGCAAGAAGAGACGGTTTTTATAGATGGGAAGGAAGACTGAAGTAACTGCATGTACTGTGCGGAAGTCATTGATACCTTAGTTCACCATCTTTACCTGTGGTAGAAGACACGCCAAACGTGCTCTCCGGTGTCCGATCTCGGACAACGGTGGACACTATTTTAGAACCTATTTTTGTTTTTTGTTTTTTGACATGTACTGGAATCATGTCCAGAAATCCAAGAAATCATTAAGATTAAAATCTCAAACTAGCCTATAATGATCATTTGCCTCTTATATGAGATTTGGGGTCATCTCCTTGGGCAGCGCCAGTGAACATCTACTCCAAAAATACTAATTCTGAAGAAAAGTCAATCAGAATCATTTACTAACATCACTATTTGAAACACTGCAAACCCCCGTTCGTTAAGTATCATATTTTAATCCTAACCCACGTCTAATCCTCGATTCAATAAACCTTATAGAACTCAATTCTGTAAAAAAATGGCAGTAAAAAAATAACTAAGCACTTATCTTTTTATCCGGACCCGCGAAAGGACCAGATGTTCGGTATTGAGGGAAACAACGATTTTTAAAGAGCTTTAATTGGGAAGCCACCTCAGTTTGTTTCTTCGTAGACCCAGAGGGCAGGTGCGGGCAGCGGCTGATGGCGGCTCCAGTGAGGCGGTTGACAGCGTCAGGTTTTACAAAAAGTGCGAATTAACACCAGGACAATTGACAATTAATATATTGAGAACAAAACAAACTAGGGAAAACAAACCGATATAGTGGGTTACAACAGATATATAGTCCTTGAAGGAGCGGTGTGGTGGCGAGCGTCTGGACGCACCGCCGATGAGGGGTCCAGTGAAGAAGTAGGAGTGAAGGGGGTGTCATGGAGTTGGTCGACAGTGAGGATGGCTTGCCCAACTGTTTGAAATACTGAACTATAACTGTCTAAATAAAATTATTAAAGCACCCAAAGCAACGGGGATAGAATTTTTTAATATTCATCCGGAGTACCTCAAAACAGTTGACAACAGTAAAAAGATTCCAGCAAAACTTAAAAATACTTTCTTAATAAACCGAACTATAATATCAAATAGTTCTATGAGACCCACAACTACCACATAGGGCTCATAAAAAAAGGGGGGAAATAACACTTCCACTCACACATACGCTAGGATTACCGCCTCTCCATTGAAGATTACCCTGTCTCCACGACTGTGAAGAGCAGTATGGATATAAGACGAAGAAGAAGGTAAAACTTTTCAGAACTGAACTGATATCCAAGAAATTTGATCTTGATTGGCTTTAGTATGTTAGTGAGCTTTAGTTTTCTCTTTCAAACCATTTAGCAGTTCCCTAGCTTTAATAATTAGCTAAACAGTTTCAGGCTAGTCCCTCAAGCTGAAGGGGACGTTTTAGTAAGTGAGAATCTTACACTCCTGGCATAACATACTTCCTTCTCCTCGCAAAAAAATATACAATCCCTAGAATCAATAGAAGAAAACTTTCAATTAAGACAATTTTGTAGATAAAAAAGATTAAAGGTCTCAGTATAAGATATTTCTAAACGGTTTTGAAACTTACAGGGGAAAATATCAGGACTGATACAGTGAAACGTGTCGATTATATCACTATCACTATGGAGCTAAATACAAATAAAATGATAACTGCCCATTTATAAAATAACATACTAAACTAGTCTTACTTGAAATGATTTTTGATGGGACTCTCTACAACACTAAGACTAAGAAACTCGTCTGAAAATAATCAAGAGGATGAGACAATAGATAAACCTTAGCATTATTCATTAGTTTTAATTTTTTATTTTACTTTACAAAGTTCTTTTATGTGTTACAAACTATTCCATGTTTCATACAAGTCTAAAACTGCAAGCTAAAATTACATAAATCAAAATTGAATAGACAGTAATTAATAATCAAGTTTTTGAGATTTACAATACATGACATTCAATAGTTTTACTTTATATATATATACCGGTAACTATTTAATCAGAATTTACATAATATAAATTAAGTAACTTACTATATCTACGAGCAAGTGCTTTTTACAGAGTCACCCCCGTAAATGAAAATAAAAATTATGAACGTTGCAACTTTCATTGGTCGGCAACCTGACAAAACTAAATATATCTAATACAAATCTTGTCTTATAACTAAATAAGTATACAATATTAAATAATAATAATACATTCTTTGGGTTGGTTGTTATCTGATTAGCCGCAAAATAAATTAAATAATAATCAGTATATCACCAGATATTAATATCCTTAGGGGAGATGCACATGAAGTCTCAGATAATTTAGGGTTATGATAATACGGATATAAAATCAAAGAAACGTATCTACCATACTAGTATTCATCTGTTAAAAACCCAAATCTTAAATCATGATGAGACCAATATATTATTCGAACTGGCTGATCAATCTTAAATTGATTCACCCAAACGTATTTGACAAGTTTATAGTCATTATTCAAATAGGCAGTTTTAAATTTTTGATAAAAAAGACTCTTTAGTACCACAAAACAGATGGACTTGATAAATTAGAATATAATATGACATATGGTTCACATAATTAGAAATTAAAAGCTTAAAACAAGAGTCTAAATAGTTAGTAACTCAATATCTAGTAGACCTAATTACAGTATTTATATGAAACAAAAATTGTTTAAAATATTTTTAAATTAGTCCAAACCACTGTAATTATTTTAAATATATTTTGCTGGACAGAGACTATATCTACATTATAAAGCCCCTAATTAACAAATGGGTATAATTGAAACAAGTGATTGGGTTTTGAGGAAACAACCCACAAATTGTGTGGGCCAAGTTTATCCCAACCCGGCCAAGTTGACGCGGTGCACATACGGGCCCCAGGGACAACACAGGCCAAACACCCTCCTAATTGTTAAATTCCCTATTTTCAACTAAACAGAGTTCCTGAATAGAAGAGCTAAACTGGACAAAAAAATATGCCATACATAGATAATGGTTCTAGATTTACGACCAGTTTAGTAAATAGCGAGAAAATAGTTTATTTCCTTACAAGGGCCGAAAATGGCGTCTTGTCGGTTCAACAGTCTCGAACTTGAAATGGAAGAGAGTAGGCGTTTTTGCCCGAACTACAAACGGTATTATACATTACAAAACACTATCTAATAAATACTATGAATTGAAAAACCAAGCTTTACTTACCAACAAACAAAGCTTAACCTCAATTAAATAAAAACACTTTTCGGTAAGTACAACTAAACAAAGTACAGAAAGAAATTTTTGCCTAGAAAGGCAGGCAGTAGAAGCAATATGGCGGTTAGAAGCCCGAATCGACACGTTTTTCCCATGTTATTCTTATGGGGATCAATTTTTGCGCATCTCGTTTTGATCCGTAAAATCCCGCCTTTATTCATTACCAATCTACTGTATGATGCTATACAACATCATTTTTATTAAAAATAACCAAATATTTCACAAAGCACGCATCTTTCCTAGCCTCGTTGTTCATAACACAAAAGTAAACAATCTGTAAAACTCCCGCCTTTATTCATTTCCAATCTACTGTATGACGCTATACAACATCATTTTCATTAAAAATAAACACAAAGCCACCATGCGCCAAGTCCCACTCTTATAAAACGGCCAGGTTTTTTGCAAAATAATTTTGGCTTAAAATTTTTCAGAAAAATTGTGCCAATCGACGCGCCTTGGTGAGATCGGACATAATTAGGAAGTGTTAATATCAAAAAGTTCTTAGTTTCCGAGATATCGGCCATTTCCTAACTTGAAAATTAAATGGTATCATTTATGTCTCTAAAGCCCCCTGTCTCCAGTATATCATTCGTTCACTATGCTCATAACCTAGGCCCACCATGTGCCAAGTCCCACTGTTATAAAACGACCAGATTTTTTGCACAATAATTTTGGCTGAAAATTTTTCAAAAAAAGTGTGCCAATCGATGCGCCTTGGTGGGATCGGATATAATTAGGAGGTGTTGATATCAAAAAGTTCTTAGTTTCCGAGATATCGGCAATTTTCTATTCTTAAATGCATTGTACCACGTAACGTGCTACAACAAAACTCACAACTTTATCAACACCTGCACCTAGTATGATTATTATTTTTTGCTATAGTGTCCATCTATCTCAATACATCAGTAGTATTAATCTATGACCTACTTAGCTCTCTTAGAAAAAGTATCTACATGCACATACACACAGGGATAGTCATCTACACTCACTTGTACTCCATATGTTTACACCTATACAACAGTGGTTGATGTTGTAGTCAGGTTCTTCATTTTTTGACTCGTCTATGTTTGTGACAATGCACATCAAACACATATTTAAATTACTAAATGAATTATAAAGTCACATTTTACCTTTTACGTAAGATGTAACTAAACAAATTTCTACACATTACTAATTGATTGTACACTAACTTATTTCTTTGTGTTCTTTATAGTTTTTGTTATCAAACTTACAATAACCTAGTCTTAATATTGAATTTAAACACAATGGACTCTCATCAAGTCCCAGGCCTATTAGAAGACTGAAATTAAATGGCCTACAACAGGTTTGATTCTGTCTCAATTACATTTAATTCACTGGTGTTTCATGTTTCATGTTTCATGTTTACTTGTACACGTGTCTTCTGTATGTGTATGTGAATTATAGGACAACTGTTAAGTGTTCAATTCACTAGTGTCATTTGTTTTATAATTTCATGTCTCATGTTGAGGAGAACTGTAAAATACAATATCTTATTTCTTTGTGTGCTTTATATTTTTTGTTATCAAACTTACAATAGTCTGGTGTTAAGATGTGGACTCTCAAGTCCTAGGGTTATTAGATGACTGATATCAAGTGTAAATAATCCTTTCTACAACTGCCTCAATTAACTTCAAATACGATATTTACATTCAATCAGCTAGTGTCTTTCGTTTTATGTCCATCTTCTTTAGTGTAAGTTATAGGAGAACTATCAAGTATCATATTAACATTAAGTTCACCAGTTTAATGTGCTTTACCTGTACTGCCTGTCTTTTCTAGTAACCATGTCGAATGTGACTGTAAAATACTATATTTACGTTCATATCACTGGTGTCATTAGTTTAATGTGTACCGGTACTGTGTGACTTCGCTAGTAACCATATCGAATGTGAGTTAAAGAAGAACTGCTGTATAATGCTGTACTATTCTACGAGACAAGTGGGGTGTAATTAAAACAGATTTTTACACATTATTAATTGATTGTACACTAACGTATTTCTTTGTGTGCTTTATAGTTTTTGTTATCAAACTTACAATAGCCTAGTGTTAAGATGTGAACTCTCAACAAGTCCTAGGGTTATTAGAAGACTGATATCAAATGTAAATAATCCATCCTACAACTGTCTCAATTATATTTAATTTACTGGCGTTTTTTTGTTTCATGTTTACTTATACCCCTGTCTTTTCTACTGAATGTTGTAGGTCAATTATAAGAGAACTGTAAAATACTATATTCACTGGTGTCATTTGTTTAATGTGTACCTGTTCTGTGTGTCTTCTCTAGTAACCAAAGAAGCAGTAAGATGCTGTACTATTATACAAGACAAATTGAATTCATATAAGACTTTTACTAGAGAAGATATATGTACTGGTTACTGGTTATAGGAGAACTGTCAAGTATCATATTTACATTAAATTCACCAGTATAATGTGCTTCACCTAGACTAACCATGTCTAACCGTGTCTTCTCTAGTAACCATGTCAAATGTTAGTTAAAGAGGAACTGCAAAAAAACTATATTTACATTCATTTCACTGGTGCCATGTGCTTTATCTGTACTGTGTGTTTGAACAATTGACATCATCAAGTTGATATTCAATTTAGTCGTTAAGTTGTTGTTATAGTCAGAACTGATTCATATTGATGACATAGAAAGACTTCATAAAAGATATTAATTTCTTAACACCTCCAACACAAACACTTTATAAGAGTAAGTATCACTTGAAGATGTGAAAACGTTTGTGTCAAGTTTCACACACGTTTTACATCTTTACATGTTCATTTCACATATTTGTGTAAAATCACACAATTCCACAAATCCATTTTCTATGTCATCAATTTTTCTATGTCAAAAAACATCAGTGAATTAAATGTAATTGAGACAGAATCAAACCTGTTGTAGGCCATTTAATTTCAGTCTTCTAATAGGCCTGGGACTTGATGAGAGTCCATTGTGTTTAAAGTCAATATTAAGAATAGGTTATTGTAAGTTTGATAACAAAAACTATAAAGAACACAAAGAAATAAGTTAGTGTACAATCAATTAGTAATGTGTAGAAATTTGTTTAGTTACATCTTACGTAAAAGGTAAAATTTAATGCATTGAAGTTAAATGATTGTCAAGTGAGATGTTGGTTCATGACCATATAGTTATTTTTGATACCTCTAAACTGAACATTTTGTATGTAACAAATAACAAAATTTCAATTGGTATCCTGTTGTATTGTTATGTTCAAATACATTGAGAAAGGTATACGATTGCCATATATAGCATTATAAGGTAAGCTAGAAACAAACCCCATTGGAATCAAACACCATCAATAAACATATCTTGACTCTTGTTCCACCAAGTAGTCGTTTGAACCATATCAATATTGAATATTATAGCAAAATGTTTACTCTTTTGATTATATTTATGACAAGTTGGCATTAAAAATTACATTTTTAATATCATGAGATTGTTTTTTTTATGCCTTTAGTCTGGACACTTTCTATATTATGACAATGTAACAAATAACCAAATTACAATTGCCTTTCTTTGTTTTGTTCAATTGTCATGTATTGTTATGTTCAAATGCATTGAGAAAGGTATAGCATTATAAGGTAAGCAAGAAACAAACACAAGTTGATGTGTCATGAATTTGATCTAGGATCTATTGCATTCAAGTATTAAACAACTGTGGGAAGATTCAGTTGAAAGAACTTTTTGATATCTACACCTTCTAATTATGTTCGATCTCACCAAGGTGCATCGATTGGCACACTTTTTTCTGAAAAATTTTCAGCCAAAATTATTGTGCAAAAAATATGGTCGTGTTATAACAATGGGACTTGGCATATGGTGGCTTTGTGTTTATTTTTAATAAAAATGATGCTGTATAGCGTCATACAGTAGATTGGTAATAAATAAAGGCGAGAGTTTTACAGATTGTTTACTTTTGTGTTATGAACAACGAGGCTAGGAAAGATGCGTGCATTGTGAAATATTTGTTTATTTTTAATGAAAATGATGTTGTATAGCATCATACAATAGATTGGTAATGAATAAAGGCGGGATTTTTACGGATTAAAACGAGATGTCCAAAAAATAATCCTCATAAGAATAACATGGGAAAAACGTGTCGATTCGGACTTTAAATCAACCTATTCCTACTACTACAGGCTTTCTTCATTTAATTCAAAACTAAAAAAAACACTCTCATGTTATTACAATACCAAATGAGAGTAAAACTAATGAAATGGATAGGATAGGGCCTAGCGGAAACGGATTCATTGGATCATTCCTATTCATCTCGGGATCCAACAACATCCCTTTTCTTCCCGGCCTCCGCTATAACAAACAAAAAATGTCAAAATTAGATTTTCAATGCTAATAATGGTGGCCGAAAACAGCTGATTACGTTTCAGTGTGATTTAAAAGAGTTTTTCGTCAAGGTGATAGCTAGGAAATTGGTTATCCTATATAAAATATACTAACGAAATCCCAAAGGAGAGTCGGATGGTTGATAAGGTCAAATGTATGGATTTTTTTATTTTATACTATTTTCAACTAATTCAATCAATTCAATACCAAAAACCAATTCAATACCTTCCACTTAAGTATTCCCAAATTTGGCGTGGATATATTTAGTTACTAACAATTTTTTAAACCCCTGCCCACTGTAATGTCTCTAAATGAAAATAGTCGTAGTTATAACACCATGTGTTCCTTTGACGATTCCCGAAAATTAAAGTTTTAAATTCTATGCAATTATTTTTTTTGTTCATTATGTCTAGTACTTTTTTTAAGCATTCCTAGATGCTGGTCATTATTATTACATTGAAAGATAGCGAGTTTTATAGCTGGTTTTATCAAATAACATATATTGAATTTTATCCTGAAATATGTTAATGAATTATGTTTTTGCCGATGATTATGGATGAAACAACATACTCATGTTTGCAAAAATATCTCAATAAGTTTTATAAGTCAGTCATATGGTTTAAATTGTGTCCATTGAGGTAAGCAGGCTCAAATACTCAATTTAATGTTCATATTAATTAATATAGTATATCAAATATGATGCTTTGAAAACCCCCTATAAACACAAATGATGAGACGGAGCTAGCCGCCTTCAGGTGAGCTCTATGGTGCTGAGATATCCACCATTGACTATGACGCCAAGGACGCCGAAGGAGGGAATTAAAACCTCCCCTCCGACTGCACGGCAATGCGGTAGGTAATGCCGGGTAAGGCATTGTGAACGTTGAGGTCTACCTGGTGATCGAGGTATTGGAGGCATCACTAGGTCACATCAAGGGAATCCCTTCCAGAAGAAGTTTGAAGTGCAAACGCTTTGGCAGCATCAGGACGACGCCAACGAGGAAGAGGCATCCATGTTGAAGAACCTGTCTGTTTTCTGAAGGAGATGGCAAAGGTCGTTCTAGTTCAAAATAACGTGAACAAAGCAATCAAAGATGGAATCTCCAAACTCCAGGATTTTATCGGAGAAATCACGTAGTGCCGGAAGATAAGACAGATGCAGGTGGTGGGGCAGGAACGCGACGTCATCAATAGAGTCCTCTCTGACCCACCTAAAGCACAAGGGTCTGGGTCTGAGTCTCAGACCCAGGATAGAAAGCGAGCGAAGCGACAGAGGGGTTCATCGTCGGGCAGCCCTGACCTAACGGACGCAGGTGCCGAGACAGACTTATGCTTCTGTGACCTCGCAGACCAGCCCCGTTCCGGTCACTGATTCCGTTCCAGCAGATGCTCTCTCCTCAGGAAATCAAAAGACAAGGTCGGGTTTGCCACTTTCCTTAAGCCTGCCCTGATCTGGGTTCTCAGGTGAGCTACTCGTATAACCTAGATTAACCGGCCAATTAGCTGAAAATATAAAATATTTTAAGTAGACAAAAAAGTACAAAAATGCCAAGTAATTAAAGTCATGCACACAATAAACTAAATATATCCAAACGTCACAAGAGCTAAAGAAGTACTTACAGTTCGTCAGGTTTCATTTGAGGCTTAAGTTTTGAATGCGCAGTAGACTACGACGCACAAATATGGTGGTGGGCAGGAACGGCTGATGTGTTGTTTACTTGCCGGCTGACATATAAATAAAATAGGTATAAATATATGTATATATCTAAATAATAAAATATGTAAAGTCTATTGCATCTCAAGGCTCAGATGAAACCTGACAAACTGTACTATTCAAGATTACTCGGTGATACTCAAATTCGGTGATTACCCAAGATTCGGTGAAATATTAGTGTGCATACCAACTAAAAATTCTTATTAAACATGTTGAAATGAGGTTGTATTTCAGAATAAAATGGTTATTTCAATCCATAAACATAGCCATAAATATAGTAATTACTTAGTCATTCATATCAGCTTAGTTTGGATTATGTACTAGTCTTGTGATATTCTAGGTTTCAGCTCACTTAAGGACGAGATCAGAATCCATACAACAAAACGTCCTGAAACTTTGTTTCACTAATCGTGATGGAAAATGAACGCAATAACAATCTAAATATGTTTGTTTTCACAAAGATATTATAGCTTGTTCTAAAATTGAATATTTCTAAAATGCTATTTTATGTTAATTTTCCATTCGCGTTATAATGAATGAAGTAGGAGGTGTCACAATCCAACCACCGGTGGTGTTCTCCCCGCCTCGATAGCTCTCTAAACTCGAGAGTTGGTTCGGTTCGATTTCATCCTTCAAGGACCGTATTATCCGTTTTCACAAAGTTTAATTTTTTAACTCTAATCCCTATTCCTCTGGCGATCTCTGAACAAAATTACATGTATTTTATTTAAAACTACCATCAATTTACCGTTTAATAAAAGGAAAATCCTAAACCGAGTCATTTTAGGCTAGTGTTCATCTCGCTTAGTTGTTTCTAGGAGTAAATACGTGATGAGAGATCCATATTTTTTAATTCAGGTCCAGGCTTTGAGATTAACTCCAAACAAAAAAAACAAAACCAAACAGGATAAATGTAATTTTCTATACAATAAATAAAACTTATTTCATTCATCGATTTGACAGCATCCAAATCCTCAAAAATCCAGTAAGACATGTATAGGTTACATTAAGATATTAAATTAGAACAGACATTTAAAACTAAAAAATAATCTATTTGCAGCTCAAACTAATGTTGCATATTATGCTGATTTCAGTGAATGAACTCCATAGGTTGTATAAACAAATTAGTTTGACTTATTTTATCCCTTAAATGAAAATGTTTCAATGGAAAATCTGCCCAACACATTTACTTAAGAAAATGATACACTTAACTTTTATATGTATTACTTTTAATCACGTATATTCAAAGAACTATACAAAATATAAAAATTTTAGGTCAAAAATGAAATTTTGGGTCTATTCTTGCTTGTACAGGTATAAACATCAGGTTTAGCATCTATAAGTTTGGCCATAGAAGGATAACCTTTGAAAGAGAGCGAAACTGTCAATAATCCACGGATTACGACGTGCCTGTTAATATGTAATCCGGTTAACAAGCCTTAAGTGGATCAGAGCAAGATAATATAAACTGTTCACCCTTCCAATAACTGGGAGCGTTTGCATAAACAGCAACACAACCTCTTACCCGTTTCACTCTTGATCATCCCTTGAGCCTTTCGCCTCCCTCGACCCCCTCACCCTTAAAACCACGAACCGCAACCATTCATCCCCAGATTTCCCCCGACATTTGACAATTTAGTTAATATTTTATATCTTTTTCGAATTTACTTTTAATCTGTTAACAAGTCATTCTGCAAGTAAAATGATAAAGAATAATAAGAATAGGCCTAATAAGTCTATCTTCATTGATGACTTTTGAAATTAAGTCGTGACAAATGGGTTTGAAATAAGAACATTACTATGTTAAAGGTATTTCTGAAATAAATATGCGATTAAAACATTTAACTCTTTGGGATTTGTCAATAATAATTTTTGCTAAGATAATTTTTCAACATTAGTTTGTAATGTATCCACTAAATAGGTAAAATAATTTAAAATTCCAATTAAATAGATTGCTAGACATTGTAATGACCTTTTAAATGACCCATAGTCCAAATAAAAACCAACGACAAGTTGATCGTTCAAATTTAACATTATCCTTAAGGAACTTTTAACTATATATGAGAATTTATAAAGTGTTTATAACAAAATCCACGAGTCTTTTCAAAACATATGTTTCGAAGCCAAAATACGTCTTTCCACTCTAAGCGAAAATAATCAGCTGTTTTAACAATTTACGCGTCTTAACAAAATCATCATTAATAACTATCATACTTAATAACATAATCATAATAATAACATAATGCTTCAGGACATTTACACCGATCTTCAAAGACATTATAAGAGCGATTCCATCTTATAAAATAGATCTCTTGATCATACAATAGATAATAAAGGAGCAGAAGTGGCTTTAAAATGGGATAGGGTAATGCACTGTGGGGGACACATAAAGAATAAGGGCCTAGCTGATACCCTTTGTAGGCTATATTATTTTATTGTAAGACTTTCATGTTCCAAGGTTTTAAGGTATACTACTTATCCACAAAAATGAATAAATTAATAACCTCTGTTCTCCCTGATTATCCCAAACAGGTATACTTATGAAAGTTAAACATTTTCCTTATGGTACATTTGAGAAATTTATTTTCCTTAAAAGCATATTTTATAATAAATCACATTTATTATTTTACGTCAATCGTGCAGAAAGAAAACTGCGTTAGGAGATGTGACAAACATTTGCAAATTGGAGGGAATATAGTGTCCCTAATTGGCCCTGTCCATATAACGAGACTTATGATCAGATGTCACAGGGCTTACGCTTGGTTCTGTTGTTCTTCGTTAACTTTGCAATGAAAAAACTAATTAGTGTTCGTAAACAGTAATTTTATCAAAATATGTTCATTTTAGTTAAATATAGGACCATCCAAAAAGAATGGTGCAAAAGTAAGGTTAACCCATTTGTAAACTTTGAATTAAAAATCCACGAAAACAGAATAAAACTGTTTCTTATATTAACAAGTTTTAATTTACATTAAAAAACACATTTGTATGCATTACAGATGTTAGCTCCATTAGAAACTCTGCAAATATCAAAGCGAAATTCCAACAAGCTCAGACGTTCTGTAGTATTTCCTGATTACGGACTGCACAGCTACTGTTATTCGATGTCTTAGTTCTTGTAGGGTTTGGGACATTGGAGGGTAGTACAGAATAAAACTGTCTTTGGTAGTACACTTTGATAAATCCTATACTAAAGTATGGTACTAAAGTTCCGCTGAATACTAACAATAGCATTAGTACAAGTAAACTACAATTAGTACAAGTAAAGACATAAAATGATTTTTCTTTTTTTGATTTTTCCATTCGTGAGCAGGCTTCATGGCACTCAACCAAGCAACTAAGAAAAACATAATATTGTCCAAACAAACTTATAAACACGCCCTTTCCATTGTTGTAACTATCAGATATTTCAAATCACTAAATCGACGTACCAACCGTTTTGCAACATTCTTTTTGAATAACCCTGTTTTAGCTAGACCTTATACATGACCCACATATCCTGTTTTCTGTTTGCGTTTTTTTGTCTTGCTGACCCGTCGGCAAGACGGACATCCACCTACCTTCGCCTTGTTAATTCGAGCATAGAGATTTTGTATTTTCTCAAAAGCTCGAACAAGGTTTTATCCCCAAGCGTTGAAGAACTTTAACTCTGCCTTTATTATTTTAATGTAATAATTGAATCATAGGTGCCAAAGAGTAAAGTTTTGAGCGCAAGAAAATTAGTTTTTGGAATTCTGGACTACTTAACCGAGTTATAAGATTCGTTGACGTTTTGGGTTCTCCCATGTAGACACTTTTTCAGTAAGTTTGGCTCAGCCAACGCTTGGTAGGCAGGCTTTAATACCTCTATCACTCCTGAACCTTATGAGTTCATGTGGTTATAAGGAACTCCATTTCTTTGAGGGTGTTTATGATACACATGATACCATGATACACATCACACAAGTTGTGCTGTGGATTAGTGTTCGTTGACGCCTACACATCTTTCTTCATTTTGTCCGAATCTTTTTTATTTCTTCTTATGGCTAACCCATAATGGTTCTAAAGATTGTTTATAGTTTCGTAAGTAAGCCTACCCTTTGTTCCTCCAAGCAAAGGGTAGGAATATAAGAGGGTAAATGGAGGGTAGGATCGTATTATTACCATCTCGCAGCTTTTGTTTTTTTAAATCCTTAGTTTGCACAACTTACCACCGATTCGTTTCTGCACGTGGCCGACACACTCATTTTTTAAATTTCAAAGTTCTCTCCATAGGGTTTAGCTTTAACAACTTGGTCAAAACCTTTAGAGTCACTACACCCAGATAATACTCATGACGCACACTTTACAACTTTACAAGCACGGCTTTGACAGTATTTAGAAAAGCTTTCTACAACCAAAATTCTTCAAGTGTCAATACACGATATAGTAACAACTCCATTTAGAAAAGTGTGATCACGTCTTTGCAACGTGCCAACCAAACCCACACAAAGATTTTTTGAAGTGTTCTCAATCATCATCCTCATTGCAATTATCAGCTTCCTTAGTAGGAGCACTCATACATTCACTAGCCTCTTCCTCTATATGTTTATGCAAATCCTGATTGTAGCGTTCATATATTTTTGGTGGTTTTGGTAGGTCTAGGAAACCGAACAGTGTTCATGCCGCAACCATGCCCTTACCGATAGCTCGTACTCCGTAAACACAACTTATATTAATATAATAGTAGTTCTAAACCTTAGAGGAGGTATAAAAAGAGAATGTTTCACCACAGTGCTTACAAAGAAAGGATAAATTACTAGAAAGTCCCTTACGTAAGTGTTCGTTTTCGACAACCTCTGCTGAATATGTCTTACAATATATACATAATATACAGAAATTAGCCAACGCTTGAGAAAGAAGTCCAATATTTACATTACTAGAAACAACGTCCTCCCAATATTCATCTTTCCAAGAACCTCTCCAATTTTTATTTTAGATGCAGAATCTATAACTTCAGTTGTACGCCTGGACTCAAAATAACCACCACTCTCAACATCAATACTATCACAGCCTAGGCCTAACTAGTAACTGTAGTGATTCTTCTGATCTTGTAGAACATTTACTATTAGTAGCTTCCCTAGTGTTAACTGTATATTGGTTTCCACGAAAACGAGGTTATAGTAAACGAATAACTCTGAAAGTAGACATTTAAAACACAAGTTTTAACTTATCTGAAGTGTAGCCAACCTAAGAAATAAAATCATTCAGATTTATAGTTGTGAGCATATATGTGAGGGGTTTGTTGGAGATGTCCATATTTGTGCACACTTATGTAGTTCACAAATACATAAGTGTTGTATATCAAACTAATCAGAATTTAATGGAGTATAAATTAAACTAATTTAAAAAATCGTTGAAAAAATATGACGTCTTGTCTTACAAAAAATTTGTAAACGTTTTAAAAAGAAAACTTATGAAAGTACGTTTAGAGTATTAAGTCTATTCAGGAAGGATAAATATATAGTTATATACAGATTGTCAGACAATGTATTTGAAGATAAGACAATGTGTTTAAAGATAAGGAAGGAAGTGTATTCAAAGATAAGACAAGGTGTTTGAAGAAAATACAAGGTATTTAAAGATAAGGAAAGTTGTTTGAGGATAAGACATGGTTTTTAAAGATAAGACTAGGTGTTTGAGGATAAGGCAAGGTTTTTAATGATAAAACAAGGTATTTAAAGATATAGCATGATTTTTAAGAATTGTAAAATGTATTAATTAAAAGATACTTACATTACACTTTTACATCACAATACATTTTACTCAAATAGTTTAAAGATAAAGAAAGGTGTTTTAGCTGTTATGACTTGATAAATTAATATTTTTAGTTCCATTATATTAATAATATTAACAAATTTACTTTAGGAGTTAAATGATTAAAAATTTATCGTGATTAGAACTAATTAAAAACATATATTAATCAAATATAATAATAAAACTGATTTATTTTTCTCTATACATTTTGAAATATCATTTGCCATAAGAAAAGTACAATAGGTTATACCTTAGCTTTCTTGCTTATATCCGATAACTCATAAATGAAGCATTGTGGATTTTAATCTAATTGGACAGTTGAAAAGCATAATTTTAATATTTTCAACTTTCAAAGCTGGAGTATGTAATCGCAGTAGTAAAAGGGTTATCTTTATACTGTTAAGAAAACGGCTGTTTTCAAAACGTGCTCTGCAGAGCTAAAGTAGGTCTTTGCACCCTCGGGAAAGAATCAGCTGATGTTGTATTCATAAGCTAATCGTTTTTACAATGCAGTAGTACTTTAAACGCGTATTTGTTGACGGTAGGTTATCGACTGTATTAAAAGCGGTATTCCGTTATGTTTATATTAAAAATGTATACCTTACATTAATTACAATTATATACTCTTAAGAGCATAAACTCTGCACTCAAAATTAACCGATTTTCAAAAATGATAAGCTGTTTTTGTTAGCAACACGTAGATGAAAGTATTTTTTTAGTATGAAGTTTTCTTGTATGAAGTTAAAATGATTTACTCAGGTCGAATAACTCATGTTTTTATAGAAATCGTATAGAACATCTTACATGTTTCGCTTATTAAAACAATTAGGTATAAAAAAAGTATAACTTTTAGTTCTAGGCCTTACACTAAGTGAGTCCCCAAAATTTTAAGTAGACAACACTAAGTAGATTATTTAAAACTAGACCTACCCATTCACAATCCTTTAGTATCAAAATGTGTTCATTGAGAATCAAACTCTGTTCTGACGCCAACTCGTAACATGTTCCGAGTTTTGAAAATTCATGATAATTCATGGCATATGATTCATGAATTTAATAATTAAATTAATGTTCAAAGCTAATTGAAATAATGAAATAATTATTTATCCCTCCATTATCAGTTACAATATAAAGTACATATTTCTTAGTTTAGGAATATACTAGCCACTGTTACAAGTAGTATGGCTAGTTTGAATAAGACAAAAAAAATCTTAAAAACAAAATTGGTTAATTAACGTGTTGCTAAAATTGTTCCAATAATAATAAATTGATAATGCGTCCACCGGCTGTTCTTTTGCCAATTCGTGACACGTCCAAGGTCAACGAACTGAAATTGAAATACAATACAAACATTTTTTCCGATTATAATACATTGATAATACGTCCACCAGATGTTCTGTCACCAACTCGTGACATGTCCAAGGCCAGTTAATCGAATAATACAATTTTACGTAAAATTTTCTGCTAAAATATAATTTAATTAAATCCCTGTAACATTGCAAAGGAAATTAATTTATAAGGAAACGGCCGAATATTCTACATTCAGTTTTAATATACTGGCCCTTTGTGTTCTTTACTAAAATTCCATCTCTAAGTCATTGTAGCTGGAGCTGTCACTATTACACCCCTGATGTATATTAGGTTAATTATTTAAGTTGGTAGTGTGTTTCGGATACAATTAATGTTGCTAGATGTTTTTGCTGATTGATTTAAACTTTTGTTTAAACTAAGTTCTGTGATTATTATTGAACATTTAAATACCAATCTATAGGGGCAGTGAAAATTTGAGAAACCTTTCAAGTGGACAAATGGAAAATGTGATAAACGGAATTGGACCAAAGATACAATTTTAGCATGTTAGCGACTATCAAACTCACACAGGAAACGGCCCACGTGGAGCTATTGTGAAATATTAAATAGAAGTATAGTGTACATCAAATAAAAATAAACATTCTAGCAGAGTACAAAGCCGAAAACTTAATTGAATATATAAAGATGACCGAGTTAAAAATAGCAGCCGTTTAAAGATAACTTGAGTTTTACCTTCTGAGGTGCTGAAAAGTATTGAATAGGCTGAGTAATTTATCAACTACAAGAGTAAAACTTTGCAAATTCAATTGGGTGCCAGTAAAATTATAATTTTTATATTATTACCAGCCCTGTACCTTCTAAGGGGGGCGGTCCACAAGGAACCAATAGTTCTTAAAGAGAAACATAGGTTGATATGAACATGAAATTAAATATATTTTGACATGAATATGTCTTAGCTTTGGAGGGGGGTGTTGGCGTATTTTAAGATGGAAAACATGTAACAGGTTTCCATAGAAACTTCTAGAGCTGTTGTATTGAATTTTTAATATAAATGAATAAGAACAGCTGTTTAGATGAACTAAAACCGTTCCCTTTAGACATATCCATGATCTAACCTATTTCCCACAGGGAAGTAAATACAAACATTTTTTAGGAGAACATTGCCTCAAATCTGATTTCTAAAGGACGGCCGAATCAGAATTAATAACCATTCAAACTCACATTTAAAAATTTGTAGGTACCGAACTCCTCATAGACCGTCCCATAGGAAGCATTAGTTTGTTACACCGTTACTAATTAATGGTTTGTCGGTACCCAATAGAATTTGCATATTTTTACTTTTGCAAATTGAATGAATACGCCCTTTTAAAACTTTTCTGTACCTCAAAAATAAAATTTCTGTCTTTTTTGAGTCAGGTTTGTAGCATTATCTGCCAAAAATAATTTTAATTGAATAGGCCTACATATCAACCCACGTTTATCTTTAAGATTCCCTTCTGACTCAACATGGGCCATCCCCATCTGAGGTTGAAATTCGGTAATTAGCTAAAAAGAATAATAAATAACAGGTTACTAACCTTAATACCCGTCGATCCAATTCTATTTGTCACTATCGTTTGTTGTTTTTTTTGTTTTTTTTTATCGACGGATATTAAGGTTAGTAACCTGTTATTTATTATATCCACCAATTCAGGAGGCCTATAAATAAAAATGAATAAAAAAATGGTTCATTCATGGTAAAAAATGGTGAGGTAAAAAATGGAATATAAATATGGTTCTAAATTAATCAGCAGAATGTTACTCTTAAAATAATAGTTATAATAAAATACTATGCCGTTCTGGGACTTTTAACCCCCCCTGTATATTACGACGGACGCTAAATGTCCATTCAAACAGTTAGGTGAACATGTAATGAGGATTAATTAATTAAAACACATCAATCATACTCATAAAGACCCTTTTACGCCATTAGGACAGTGTAGAGAGCAGCACTAAGCGTTTTGTTACATTTTAGCTCTACACCATTTTGTCTGCTCTCTTTCAAAAATGAATGCTGAGATTTGTGCTGAATTGTGCTTGAGATTGACCTTCTCTCTCAGAAGCTTAAATGGTAAGTGAACATTCTGTCTCTGGCACTCGATGTGAACGCCATTTTAGCTCTCGTTCCAAGTATAACCTCCTTAAGTTTAAAATCTTTGGTTTTGTGTTACATTAAAGTAACAAGAGTAGCCTGTATTTCTTGCATAAAGCTTAGCTATGGTGCGGTGCAGTTATTATGAATCTGAAGTCCTACTGCAAGATGAATATGTGAAGTGACATGGCTGCAACGGTAGTTACTGCTATGGTGGTAGTGTGAAGTAACACCTGCATAATTATGTCGGAGGGCAAGAAGATAGCTTGGAGATGTCAGCAAAAGTGCAAAGTCAGAAGTAATTTCGTAAGAAAACCTCAAAACTTCTAACAAAAGTGATGACGAATCAAAAAATGCACTTTGAGGTTAGCCTCAAAGTTTACTGGTCTAATTGTTTTAGAACTGTGCTTATAAAAGTGAACGACGGAGAGTTGAAGAGTCGTGCTCCAACTCTCGTGCTGATCGCACGCTGTAAACTTTGCCTGGTTACTTTAAAATGTTCAAAACATCAGTTGTAAGACACTTCCTAAGCTGTGGAGATACCCCAGGATCATGAATCAAATGAACACTAATAAAAGAAAATTAAACACTTTATTAGCCTACCATATAGCACAAATAGTTGAATACAAAGTGATCGGTATTTATTAACATTTGGGTGAACATTTTACAGCCTCTCAGTTCATTCCAACGAGATTATACGTTAATGACCAATACAGAGCCAACAAAGACAAATTCACCAGTAATAAGTGGGAGTCTACATCAATGTTCTATTACTCATTCATTGGATGTTGTAAGAATGTGAAACACGTCAATCAAACTTCTAATAATCTATTATTTGCCATACTTTATATTTACGGTTAATCTAATATATGCAAGTTTGAACCTTTTTCGATCAGTAATTGTTATTTAAGTCAAAATAAATTAATTTAAACATGTCCTATCATCAAAGCTTGGTTGTTTATTTTGTTTTATTTATATTTTCATATCTTATTCTAAAAAGGGAATTCAATTTGTAATTAAAAGGATCCTTCTTCGCTATTAAGAATTTAATTTTAATTTTATTTTATGCAATGTTCTCTTCGAGGAAATTTTAACATTGAGACAATGGGGTAGACATACCAAGCACCAGTGATGTAGCCTAGATCTGCTCAGCCACCGCCTCCCTTGGTCCCGGTCCTCCGAAACGCTTGCGGTTGTCCTCTGCGTGAAATCTGGTCCTCGGGCCGCCATGGTTATCGGTCTTCACTGTTGTCAGGGACGTCGGTCTTCGCTGTCGTCAGAGTCTTCTCTCCTCGCTGTCGTCAGGGCCGACATTGGAGTAATGTCCTCGGGATGTAGTAGCAGCTGGATATTCTTCTTCTTGAGGTTGTTGGACTTCAACCGGTGCTTAGTATGCTGAGATATTTCCCCTGCTCGATCGGGCTTCCCAACAGACACTCTTTCAAAGACCTTTCTCTTGATGCTCTTCCCAGACTACTCTCCACCTTACATTTCCCTCCTCCCAGTTCACTACCCCGGCCACGCCTCTCTTATAATCTCGATCTTTGGTATTGGAGATCGAAGACCAAAGATCAAAGACCAAAGATTAGGGTAGTACCCATTGGTACTACCCCTTCCGCTGGGATTTTCGATTCCCGTGAAAGGGCGTGGTGCTCACCATGAGTAAAACCGTGGTCAACTTTAGGTTATTCACGTGGGAGAGGGTGATTTTCTGTTTTTTTTTATATTGGATTTCGCCTGCGGCTGTTCCACCTTAATTCTGTTTGTCTGGAACTTCTTCCAAGCCGTCTAGACTTATAGCAACGGACGTGCTTTCTTCAACTTGAGAAATCTTTTGTTTGAATTATTCACTTAATGAAATTTACATAAATATTTCCTGTTTTTGAAAATGTATTCAAATGCTAGTTTGTACATATATACAATATTTTTAAAACGCTATCTTGTGTCAATGTGCTAGCTTGGAGGTGGATATTTTTTGCGTTGTGCATGATAGATAAGTATAGTATTATTGGCAATATAATAAAATTAATATCTTTAACTTTCATTTTTTAATTTAATGAAAAAAGAAAAGTTGTAGTTAAAGCACAGACGCGTTGGAAAAGTCCTGTAAAATATATTGAATAATAAATACTAGTATTGTAAAATTAAAACTACAGGTAATTAGTTGGATTAGGCATAATCAAAATCAAGGACTCTCAAGAATCGTATAGTGCCGTTAAATATATTTAACATTACGAGAAGTAGAATACACACAAAATTAATCAAACAAAGTAGAAGCCTTTAGGAAACCATGGATGACCAGAGGGTTGTTGGTGAAGATGAAGAAGAGGGATAATTTAAAAAAAGAGACTCCACTAATAATCGCTACAAAACTAAAAATTTTAATTTCCAAAATCGATTAAATAAAGCCATTGTAGGAAGAAAAGCTAAATATATTTTTAGTGAATTTGACAACGCTCAGGATAACGTGAAAAATTAATTAAACTGTATCAATTATCTAATTGGAAACAGGAAAAAGCTGGAATTAGATACTCAAATATCTGGTGCATTTGGTCCATCCCCTCCAGGTACACTTCAAAACAATTTCCTTAACGTTTTATGTTGTCGAAAACATTAAACGCGATTACCCCGTCTGCCTTTCAAATTTTGTAGCTGGATATAACGCCAGATCTTCTTTTTCTGTTCCCTCCGTGACCAAAGATACAGTAGTAAAGATAATAGAGAACATTACATTTGAAATCACCAGGGTTAGACAGAATTCGTGTTAGTGATGTTCTGCATGGAATGTGATAGTTTTAGCAAAACCATGGCTCAATTAATCAACATCTTATTGAAAAGAAATAAAATTCTAGAATTTTTTAAACCATCAATTAAAATTATATTATAATAAATATATAATATAATTTAAAATAATTAATTTAATAATAAAATAAAAAAGTTAAATAATAAATTAATAAATAAATAATAAATAATTTAATAAATTATAATTAATTAATATAATAAAATTATTATAATTAAAATTATATTATACTATATATATGACCAAATAGAAATTTGGACCAAAGAATTTAATCCAATATTACCAATCGATTGCAATTTTGTCTGTCATTGAAAAGGTTTTAAAAAAATATTTGACTAGTTATCTTAATCTCTTGGAAAATTATATACGTTTTAACCAATACCGATTTCGAAAGTAAAAAGGTACCGAAACACTTGTGTTAGATTTAAAAGATTACTTGAACGCCTGTTAACAAATGAAATCAAGTTATTACAAGTTTTATCGATTATTCAAAAACATGCAAAAATTTGCATGTTTGAAACGTGCTTGGACATACTGGAATAAAAGGACTTTTTTGGACTGGTTTGAGAGCTGTTTCAAGAATACAAAAATAATTTTTAAATTTGGTGGTCGTATTACGTATGGTAAGATCTTAGACCAAGGTTTGTCATAAGGGTGCGTTTTAGGACCCATTCTTTTTAATATACATGTCAGTAGTTTATCTTTTTGTAAATTTAATGGGGTGCTTTTTATTTACGCTGATAACACTGATCTGATCGCTTCTCAAAAGGAAATGGAAATCGTAGAAACAATAATTCAAAAATATTTTGATAGTTAAAACAGATGGGCTCATTATATAAAAAAAAACCAATAATACTTAAATTATGATTTGAGAAAAAAATTACGAAACTGTTGTTTTCGCAGTAAAATATATTTTTTTAATAGGAAAAACGGATTATACAAAAGAAATTAAATAATAAAAAATCACAGGAAGATAGTGTAAAAAACCAATAAAACGATATGCACTGCATGGAGGGCCGACGGACAGGTGTTAGTTCAAGTCAAATGGTAGTTAGTTGACGGGTCCGCTGTAGTCAGTAGGCACTAAGCCTCCTCATCGCTTATTGTCAATAACCTATTATTTACCTATTTAACTAATTATTTACCTATACCTATATAATAGCCTATTGTTACCATATTGAGAGAAATAATTTTGAAATATCAAATGTGTAATGTAAAAGCTATTTGTCCTTAAAAGATAATTTTTCTTGGGATAAAAAAATTCCAATACTGGTTTCGTATTGCGTTGTGAGAGAAATCCAAGAGATTAATACATAAACCATTAAATTTAAAATCTGTCTTTCAAGAAAATGCTGTCTGTTATGTGAGCTTTTAAGATGCCGAAGCTGAGACTCGTAAACCTAGATTTATTCGTTTGGTTTAGAAGGGGCAGGAACTCATTGCTGTGAATCGCATCAGACCATCCCAAGCATCTTGAAATTACACTATGGCGAACAAAGGGTTGTATTAAATCTAACTCCTGACAACAATATAGGCTACGATCATTTGAAATATTATACAGCAGAACTGGACCAAAATGCTTTTAAATATCGACTAGTAAAACAGAAAACATAGCAAATAACCTGAATAATGTGAAATTAACATTCATAGCCTAAACGTTTGATCAAATTATATTATTAACAATTTATTAAAATCAATCAGTTTTAATTGTTCTGCAATTACTTATTTTACACGTATACATTTGTCATACAACGACTCGTTATCGTGCTTACACAGGATTAGACTACAATATTGTGCCGCAATTATCTTATACTCATTTCTAATTCATACTTGGTTTAAAAACGACACAAGACGACCTAGGTAGATCGTCGTTTTAAAAATGCAATAATTAATAAAATTAATTATTGAAATACAATAAACTCTAAATAAGGATATTAACAAAAATTTTTAGGATTGGAAGGATTCAATTCAGGATTGATCGGTGACAACTTTGCTTGTCTCGTCGCCCAGCACCCAGAAATGATACCTTGTAGTTAAGGATCTGGATGGGCTTGGGGTTGTTCCTTTCCCACAACGTGAACTAGACTACCTTTCATAATCGACCTTTCATACTTTTCATATTCTAATCATTTTTGGTAGCTGCACAAAATATCAAAAACTGTGGCAGTGTCTGGCCAACTTTGCTGGAGCTGCTTACCCTATTACATGACAAGATTCTTTTATAATATTAAATTTTTTCGATTCATCTCAAATTTACTTTTTTAAAAAAAACGTTACCAGAAAATCTTACCGATCTCTTCATCTTTCAGTGCTCTATCCACTGTCCTCAAAACATCATTTCCTTTCTCGTGTCGAACCTACGTACTTAGTTTAGGTACAGTCTATTTTCAGAACCTCCAATTATACAAACCTCAAAAGACGTTAAAAAATTGGCGCGAAATTCGTGACCAGTTTTCTACGTAAAGAGAACTTTAGTATTATGAATTGCATAATAGATGTAGCAATTCGTATTGCCTTTTGGCATATTAATAATTTTTAGTTCAGCATAGAGTTCTATTTAAACTGTACTATTAATATTATACTGCAACCTTAAAATAAATTAAGTCATACTGTTTGTTCCTTTAATTTTGAAAATAAAGTACTTTTTATGATAGTGTATAGTTTTTTCTAGGTGCAGAATGTCTATATTGCTATAACACATTGCTCAACCCCCTTTTCCAGGTATAATTTATTAGAGGTTTTTATCCGAACAATTGTATTTTCTAAACCCTCCGTTGTCCCAATTATCATAAATAAAAAATCGAATATCTGTAGATTGGTAAAAGTAACTATTAATAGAAATTTTCAGAGTTAACAAGTTCGCTTGTCAGGACGTTTTTGTAACACGTCCTTTCATCCTGCCATCGCAATCCTTAAAAGAAAACTCTATTTGAAACAAGCGGTAAAGTGAAGTATAAAATCTGTGTCAAATGAATCGATGTGGTTCATCGGGCAGCCTTCACTGCTGAGTTAATTTACTTCAGGAATGCGTTTGACATGGGCCGTCTGATTCTGCGCTGGTTGGACACTGTCCAATCAATGTTAAAGAGTTTACTTCCAAATTGTATTCCCACAGAGAGGCGCCATATTTACTGTTTTATTTTCCGTATTAAAATTATCACCTTACAGAAAACGCATTTAATATATTTATAAAGTACAAACGTTGATTAAGTAACTCAATTTTTAACTTTCATATAGATTTACTAAAGATCTCAAAGGGTAGGACCCTTTAAGTTAAGGTCTCAGTCCATCTGATAAATTATAATACAGCAAAAAATAATTTGACGGGGATGAAAAAAAAGTTATTAGAGAATCGATTATCTGACTACTACATTTAAAAAATGTTTAAATAAAACATGTAAATGTCTACAAAAACCGTCTCTGAAGTTGATTTTGCTGTAATTATGTCCTTTATGGGGAAATGTCAACAAAGCTTAAATATTTTTTAGTTTGATGAAACACTTTATAAATTAGATTGATCTTAGTATCCCCCACCTAGTAAAGGATGGTCAAAAGATTAAAACATACTTCCTATTAAACTTTCTAAAAATCTTTTATTTATTTCTCATGAGTAGGCCTTGCTTAGTCAGAAATATCAACATGAGCTAGTAAACTCAGACGAAAGTAGACTGGGAACAGTAATGTCCCACAAATACAATGTCCAAAAAATTTTGAAAAGGATCGCAATAAAGTAAATACCATCCATAAACACTACACTATATGTGCATCTATTAAAAAAAAAGATGTCGACCATTAGTTTATAAAATATACCAAAATGTTAAAACATTTTCTTAATCGTAGATTGACACTGTATCTACAACTTACTTGTATATTCAAATATTTTTGAAATAGGTAAAACTATTATTTTACAATTTTATAGTCTAAATAGAATATTATAATTTATTTTTTCACAACACATAAATACTCGATTTGGACTACGGTACGTAGTCTAAACCAGTATTTTTGACATCTGGCCTACATATTGAATAAACAATCATGAATAAGGGAATGCAGTTGGCCCCTATGTCATTTTTGTACATATAGTAAACGAAAATATTGTCTTTATAAAACCAGAAACTAACTAAAAATTCATTAAGTAGAGTTTTTAAAGATTGGCACTTATTATTGCCAGAGATTTGCTAGTTTGATATTGAAACAACAATTACTTATTATTGCCAGAGATTTGCCAGTTTGATATAGAAACAATAATTACCTACGATGTTATATTTCCCTAATGGCAATGTCCAAACACACTAAATTTAATTACGTGTAATAAAAACCGTCAAAAACCACGTTAAAAACAAACACTGTTATAGAATTTCGGTAATATGTATATTTTAATTTAGGTGCAGTATATTTTAATTCCATTGCTAAAACATCGATAGCAAATTATCGTTATTAGATTAGATTAGATCATTGAAATACCAAACATACTACAACGTAGGTATTTTAAGCCAAGTATGAATGAGGATTGAGCATGAGATGATTGTGACGTGATCTTGTACTCTTGTTACTGACTAAGGCTGACATGTTCCTTAGACAGGACGTTTAATTAAGAGCCCAACAGCCAATGGTAACTAATGAGCCTACAGTTTAAGGTGGAATCCGAACCACGTCCTATGAATTACGAATTGGTCTAATTATGAAGAGTATTTGCGGATTAACGTAGTATTCAATAGTGCAGACGTTAATTCACACAAGAGAACACTACATCCACCGATCTCTCATACCTATCCTCAATTCGTGACCTCCAAGTAGCTGGATTACAGGACGTCACCACCGTCTCAGTCAGTTTTATGTGTTTCATTACTATACCGGGTGACCTTTTTTTAAAGTGATCCAATAACTAACTTTTTAACTATACGACTTAGGAACCACATTTCAAATTTGGAACTTGCTCAATTTTAGGTTTCACTCAGCAATAACATTTAAGTTTTTAGCGAATTTGTGCGTGTTTGTGTGTGTGTGTGTGTGTGTGTGTGTGTGTGTGTGTGTGTGTGTGTGTGTGTGTGTGTGTGTGTAAACACGATAACTCTCGTAAAAATGGTCTGATCGAGACTACATTTGGTAGAGACGTGTATTCCTTACATTGAGTTCGTAAACCGGACATATCGGTCAATCGAAACGGGTAGTATGGGGGGGTTTGTACTCAAAAATTGGGGTTTTTGCTTTTTTCATATGTAGTTCAAAGTATTTTAGATTTTATCTTTTACCATTAGAATCAACTTACAATACTACACAATTTAGTTCCTTAAAGTTTTTCTGTATCTCTAACGGTTACCGAGATATAAAAAAATCTAAACACCGTATGTTCTATTTTGGGTCTTCAATGTTAATCTTATGGAGGATAAGGAAAAATTAATATTTCACTTATCAATATATTTTTTGATAACACTTTATATTTAGCTGTATGTGGTTGAGTATCCATCTATACATAGCCTTGCATATTCTTTTCCCATGTTAATCATATATAATCAGAATAGGAAAATTCCTTTATTCATTAACAGATGTTGATGAAACTTGGTATACATGGTCAAAATAAAATACTTTGTTGTAAAAATGCCTACTTTCAGTGTTCCACAAAGCAGAAAACCTGCATACTCCAGAAAAACTATCTTTTTTATTACGGATATTGATCAGATCTGTTATTTATTATTATTGATTTTGAAATTCGCTGAGTACGCAGATCTGCTGTGACGAGGTTATTTTCAAAATGGCCACTATTTTCCAAAATGGCGGCTAACTTAAAAGTGTGTTACGGAAACCCCTGTATTTTGGTTATTTTTTATTTTACTCTATAAAAATAAAAATACAAAATAAAACATGTTTGAAAAACAAGTGTTTTCAATATCTCTACAGGCTTAGAAGCTACATGGACAGGACATTTTCATCATCAGATGCCAAATCACGATATTTAAATGTTAGCTACTGGATCAGTTCTTTGTTTGAAATTCTTTATTGGTGATGGTGGACTGATATTATTTAGATTTTTATTGCGGACATTTTCCATCGCGATTTTATGTAAAACAAAGTTTCACAAAACTGAAACTTTGAAACCCTGAACCCTTTGAACCTGAAATTTGGGTGAAACTTTGTTTTACATAAAATCGTGTTGGAAAATGTCCGCAATAAAAATCTAAATAATCCTGGATTAGGTTAAAACCTCATATCAAAACTTCAACACCTCATAGCTTCTAAACCGTTATATACGAGTATATTGAAAACACCCAATAGCTCAAAAATGTTCAATTTTAGAGAGTAGAACAAATATATGGCCACAATTTGCAATGAGCAAATTTTTTAATTGAAAAAATGTGAAATATGTATTTATGAATAAAACTTAAAATTGAGGAGGTTTCAGGTTTTAAGTGTGGTGATGTCATGTAACTAAAAGGTTAGCTATTGGATTACATTAAAAAACTCACCAGGTATATTGATTTTTCTAGTACAAAATAGCTATTTACAGCCAGTCACGTATAATTCTTCAAATTTGAATTTATGCATACATCTTGTGTATTCCCCACAATGCATGGTTTTCCATTTGCAGATGAAATTACAAATACGTAGGAGATCCACGTTAAATATTGTCTTTTTTGTTTCCAGATAATTTAAAGATAACTTAAATAACTATACTTTATAGAAATCATCGCATAAATTGCAGGTGATTTCTTGGATGCTAATTTGGAAATGATTAAAGCAACAACATGCTTATAGATTTACAATATTCCATTTCAATATAACGGATCGCAACGACCTCCCACCGCACTTGTCATTATTGTCATTGTTTGATGTATGAGATGAGCATGGCACGGCATCCCCCCCCAAGAGGGTTGTCTGGCCACTACCCTCACAGCTGTAACAAGGTATCCGCATCCCACTATCTAAATCTGTCCATTCTCGTATTTTAACATGGATATGCCTAAGCTCTGGGGGAATAGCAATTTGTAAGACGCAAAAGTGTAACAGAAGGGACGTTATTGATAACGTGACCGGATATTTTTGTTTGTGGTAGTCATATGTTTAAAACTGTGTAAGATAATTCTTGGAATACTAAAACGTGACTTTATATTTCCAAGTATTTTAGTATTTAGAATATGAAGGTTTTTTTATTTTGTAAAATTTAAGCGATTTTAAGAAAATGGTCTGTTTGTTTAACGGGATGTCGTCCATTGAACGTATGAAAGTGTTGTAAAAGTATTTTTTACCGTCTTTATTGTTGTATTGTCGTGTTATACTATCATCTTTGTTGTTGTAAGTCACAAAAACAGCGCCTCCTTAGAAATATACATTATCTAAACTATTCCCCATGGGGAAGTCTTTCCACATCTTTGTTCCAATTTTTGTTTTTTACTTTTTTATAGTTGATGGGCATATTTTTATTCGCAAATAAAATCAATAATATTTACTCAAATGTATATGTATAGTATCAAATTATTTATGATTACAATCATAAATAATTTGCTAGTATAATCATAATTATTTTACACTAAATTATATGCACTTAATACATATAATTTTATAATTTTTAGGAAATCATAAAATCCATAGAGAGTTCATTTTGTAAAAAATGTATTTTACTTCTTATCCAAAGCTATTTATGTCTCAATCCACTTTCAGATGTTCAGACAGAGCATTAAATAATATATTACTATTATATATACAAAAATGTCTCTGACAGCGAGACCTGTACTTCGGTAACATTATTATCTTGGTATTTATGAGAACATACTGAATTTTATTGAGCTGAATTTGAAAAATATGTAACAAAAATAAACTGTAGATGTAAATGTACGGGAATTTTCTTTAAATGTAAAATCTTTCATCAGAGTTAAACCATGATAAGTTAATTCAGTGGTGACTATTTTTTATTTAAATAGTGAATGTTTACATAATCGTTTAAATAAGACCGTTTTCAAACAATCTGATCTTGAAAGATGATTATTCCATTTTTCTCAAACAAACTAATTCACCAACCCTTCAGTGTAAGTAATTACTATGTATTACTGTTCGAGCAATTGTTAATCATTTAGCATATATAATTACCCTTGGATATGTTATTTGAATTTTCAATGGCCAATTTTAATAACAGAGAATTCAGAATCGAGTACTTAAACCTATTAAAAAAACTGTTTTCTTTTGTTTACTAAAATAAACCTTTAAAAGAAATTGCAATAGGATAAACAAAATAATAGCCTATTTTCACGGCTTTCTCTTTGTGTACAAAAATTGTTGAATATTTTCTTGATAATATTATTTTCTTGATTGTTGATGATTGGAGATGCCTCAATAGTTGAGCAGCTACGTGAAATTTTAAAATAAATAATAAATAACAAACGTATTTAGAAGTGAAGCTAATAACATTTTTGTAGTTCACTACATGAATATGTTCAGTAAATATACCGTCGAGATATGTTCCGTATGTTCTATAAATTGGTCTCAAGCGATTACGTAACGCACAGTTATAAGAGAGCATTATACTAGCAGACTTCATTGTTGCTAATACAGTATATTCTATTGAAAGTTGAAAGTTCTAATTGAAAGTCCTGTTTGAGAAACATGTCATACTTAGTCAGTAACAAGACTACAAGATCGCGCCGCAATCATCCTATACTCATTTACCACTCATAAAGGCTTAAAATACCAACCTGCATAGGTCTCCATTTCAATTAAAAGTAAGTAAAGTATTAAGTATTAAGATGGATGATGCACACGAGGCATCAGGGAAGTATTCAGAATATGGAGGATCGTAACAGGCTATCTGGGCAGCTGTGGTAGTAATGGAGGTGAGGTAGTAATAACACCAGCCAGATGGTCCTGCCATTTCATTTCCTCAACCTGATCTCAATGTAATTCCTTGCCTATCGAAGACTTGATTTTATACGCCACTATATGATACTTTTATGACTGTACTTTATACTGTACGATACTTATGTCTATGTATTTATCATTTCATTCATTTTATTACGTAAATATTGAAATTCTTACACAATTAAACATGCAGGCTTTTTATATTTCCACATATAATTATTTTATATTAAACCAAGCAAAATATTGTTGCTTAGAAGGAAGCCCATCCTTCGCATGGGCTGAGGGACCCTATTAAAAATATTATATTGAAATAAACCTTAGGTCCTACACAAAGATATACAAATAAAAGGTTTAGCTTGATTATTACGCATTAGACATATTCGCATTAAAGTTAGATGAACTATAAAAATTGTAGCTCTATTAAAATCCTTTATAGGTTAACATCAGCGAGCACATAATACAATAGAGAGGACACGGCGTTTTATTCCAATGCATTGCTAGTGAAGCCAGATCCGCCATCTTGGTTCGATCCATCGCCTCGAATCCGCGCAACAGTGAGCTCAGTTCACATTAAAACGCCGCGACAAATACACAATCATAAACTATATTATTAATTGAATGAAGTTGCTGAAATTTTGCAAACTTGTTGTTTAGATACTGAGGATAGCGATAGTGTTGATTTAAAGATCATATTAATTATAATAACTTATTAATTAAATTATATTTAAACACTTGTCGTTCCATTTTCTAGATCTAGACATGAAAAAGTTGTATAGTGAGGATTTTTTTTAATTTTTTGGTCAGATACTTTTTGTCAGCGAGAAAGTTTTAGGTAAATAACAAAATTTAATTATTCAATTCACAAATATTTTTTATCATGTTTGGTTTTCTTGCAAAGTTAGGTATAGTACCGGCGGGAATTACTTCCGTCACATCGCGCCGCACCCGACTACGCGACGGGTCGGCCGCGGCCAAATGTGAGTTAATGATACCCTTATGTGATGTTATTAATTACATTTTAAATTAAATGTTCACTATGGATTTCACAGGAGTAGGCTTGCGCCGCCATCTTGGTATGATCTGCTGCTCGCCAAACGGCTTCACTTCGGCGTTCCAAGTAGCGCTTCTATTTTGTTATGTGTTCGCTGGTTAACATGCATATTAAATAAGTATAATTTATGTGTAGGTTTATAAACAAAATTTTGTTTGTTTACGAAATTTGATGGTTTTGGACCACTTTTGCTTAAAAGTGTTTGAATATTCTCGTGTAAAAATTCAGTTGGCGTTGATAAACAATTAAAAAGAAAAAAACAATGTTCAGTATAAATAAATTAATATTTATTTTAATATAACAGCTGATAATTATTTATTTCTAACAAATCTCCGATATCGATCACATTGTTGTTAAAATTGCAGACATAATTAAAATAATTAGGTCTAGTATTGCTCAAACCTAGGGTTTTCTAAAGCTTATAATTTTAATAAAAGAACATCGATAAAATTAAATAGGTATAAAGTACAGTTATACCCCCCTGACACTATGGCTGGATCCGCCACTGGTATTTCCTTAAAAGTAAATTACAAATACTCAAAATAAATGTATTTAATACGTTTACTTGAACTATTCAATAGTTAATAGGTGTCTTCGGTTTTTGTAATTTTAGCAGCTTGTCAAACCTATAATTTTTTAAACGAAATATATTTGTTAATACAGATTCTGTTTTATCTGTTTTATTTTTATTGATTCTGTTTTATCTGTATGTTATCTATTTTTTTAAATCTGATGAAAACCCGCTTATTTAGATTTTACGTCATGGAAAATGTACAATAACGGTTATATCATGTTAAGGAAATACGAAAAGAACTTTTGTAGAGAAGTAAAATATTTTAAGTTCCTTAAAACAGTCATAACACATAAATTACTGCATTTACACCGATCAAAATTTTCAGTTGTTTCTAACACTTAAAAAATCACACATAAAACCAAAAAAATTAACGTTTAAGTTGAAAGTAAGCTACTAACAACATATAATACCGGGTATTTTGAGTATCCATATTTAATAAAGAAAGTTTGCTAATTGAACAAAAAGGTATTGTTTTAAAACAGTTGTAGAATCCTATATTTAAACTAGATTTTAGACGGGAGGATAATCAAAATTTCTGCTCGTCAAATCAGCTGAGAATAGCCATTACTGTGAATATCTAGCAGGGTTAATCTGCATCCAAGACAGAGAGGGCTCTCCTAATCACGTTATTCGCATCGCATGCCATCTCTGGTCTCTTTGCCTCGGCTCGTACTAACTCTCCGTTGTCGACAAAAATACTTCAATCACATTTCTTTTCCCGTCCTCTATAATTTACCCCAATCTCTTGACAATAGCCTAGACAGAATAAAATTTTACATGGATAGGCTCAAATTTTATAATAGGCTATAGGAACAGCTGTTTAGATGACAGCTGTTCCTATAGGCAAAATTTACAGAAAATATTCCTTTTAGGTATACGGTATCTATGATCCGACCTATTTCCCACAGAAAAATAAATACCAATTTGTGCGGTGGAGGTGTTCTATTTCTATTGCTTATTTTGTAGTTGTGGTAAGAATGTATATGGGAAGTAAAAAGACTATTTTGTTAAAAAAATATTAACCTCTCTAGAAAGTAAATACAAGGGAAAGTCAGACAATTGTTGGATTTGGAGAGTGACCGACAGGAGTCTGTACTTTTGAGACCTAGAATGATTCTGAGAGCCTTCTTTTGCAGAACGAAAATATACTTAGTTCAAAGTCCAAACCATCTATTGAGACTGAAAATTCCTGATTCATTGCAGACCTTAGCCCATCTAGATCTTTTAAGAAGGACAGAGCAGTTGTATCATCATCATAAAACATAATCCGAGATTACATATTGTACTGAAGATCATTCAGATAAACCGAAAATAAGAAGGGGTCTAATATAGAGCCTTGAGGGACTCCTGAAGACACCAACATCCAATTGCCCTCAATACGTCCACCATTTGTTAAAGAAACCACTTGATTTCTATCAGCAAGGTATGACGACAAAAGAGACAAAGCTACACTCTGAAGCCCATATCTCTCCAGTTTATTCAAGAGAACGATTGGTATGGTTGATACAATCAAACGCCTTGGATATATCACAGGATATTGCACCAACGCACTGTGATCCATTCAAAGCTCTCAAAAGAGATTCGATGACATCATTGATGGCGCTAGAGGTTAAACAGCCTTTCTTGAACCTAAATTGGGATGCAGTCAGAAGTGAATGAGAATCAAAATGATACTGAAGTCTAGTCAAAATAAGTGTTTTAAAAGGTTTAGGGCCGGTTCACGAGCTCGGCGTTATCTTTAGTCCGAGCGCAAAATCCAGTTATAACTGGTTTTTTAGCCCCGGCTAAAAAATCGGGTTCACGAGCTCGGGGTTAGCTACGCCCGACCGCAAACGGTTAGACTCGAGGCAATTATGGCAGGGATAAACCCGGGCTAAAATGTTGGGTTCACGGTCCAATTATAGATAACCCCGGACTAAAAAAGATAAACTGTCGGGTTCACGAGTCAAGTTCTAGCGCAAAGAGCTTGGTCTCGGCTAAAAAGAACAATGGTTTTAGACTCGGACTTAACCCCAGGAGGGGCCAGGGTTAACGGGACATCATGTCGGGATTATCTCATTTGCTCGTTTATTGTTTTTTTTAAATAAAAAATAATGGTAAATTCGAAATCCTTATTGAATTTTGAACAATTTTACTACCCTTAAATTTTTTTAATTTTATTTGATTTTTTC
This sequence comes from Nephotettix cincticeps, assembly GCA_023375725.1. Taxonomy (NCBI): domain Eukaryota; kingdom Metazoa; phylum Arthropoda; class Insecta; order Hemiptera; family Cicadellidae; genus Nephotettix; species Nephotettix cincticeps. Next base: position 32,971,099 of record CM041784.1, on the reverse strand, counting down.
ATTACCGATTGTTAAAAAAGTGCTAAACATAGGCAAATTTAAATAATAATTAACTAGTACAGTATACTTTTAAATAACAAGGTAAATTAATACTTTTACTCATAGTTTAAACAGATACATAAAAAAACTCCACCAGGAACCCAAAGCATCGTAAGTTTGTGCAGAAAAGAATGGGAGAAAAACGACAAATATAAAACTGAAATGGTACGATGGCAATAAGGGCAGGCTATCTGCTGTTAAATATTTCTATTTACTTCCCTGGGGGAAATAGGTTAGATCATGGATATGTCTAAAGGGAATGTTTTAAAAGTTATTGGCTGTTAAATGTAAAAAAATCAAATTTTTAAATTTTTAGAAAAACAGTAAAAGTAAAATATAACTTGACTGGCACCATTGAAACCAGCTTAAAAAACTAAGCTAATTAGTATTTTGAATTATTTGTCTACGACTAACGGTTCCAGAGAAAAGTTAAATTTACTGTCCATGATAAACGCATTACCGTTGTCTGACGTACGTTGTCCCAATGTTATTCTTATGGAGGATATTAAGAAAATCAATATCTTCTTAATTTTTCAACCGTTTTCCATGAAACTTGGTATGAAGCGTTAGGTCAAATCACCCAACAAAATCAACTCAAAAAAGCTTGGTATTACCTGGGGGGGGTTTCCCCCATACAATTCAATCAATTAATTTAACTTTGTCTCTCTTGTTTTATTTTCAGAAATGGAATGATTATTTTTGAAACAATAAATTATTAAATGATATTTAGATAAACTTTGAAGAACATGATAGTTTTATTACAGGTTTTCTTTTTTAAATTTACTTAAGGGAGAAAGTGTGTGTCAGTCCACTGATACCGTTTATTTTATACTAAAAATCCAATGAATTCAATAACTGCCCTGGTAGTTTCTATGGAAACATGTTACATATTTTTCATCTTAAAAATCACTAACGAGCCCCCAACAGAGCTAAGACATATCCATGTCAAAAATTTAGTCAAACGAAAAAGCATACATATATGATTACTTATTTTATAATATAATTTTTGTTTGTCTATAAATAAATTACATTAATGTTATATTACACATATGTGTGGGTTTACACTTTTACTTATTAAAAACCCCACCCTACAATGCCATCCTATTGTTTTGGTTTTGGGACATTTCGCGAAAGAAAAGTGTAGCCAGGAAGATATAGCGCATGTGGCCCTTGCCAACCTTCCCCGCGAAAATTCCCTGCCATTCCCCGCTGTTAACCCAGGACTAGCGTTGGTCTCGGCTAAGCTTGCTCTCGACCAAATGCATTTTAATCTCTGTCTCGTGAACCCGTTTTTTAGTCCTGGACTAAATTTGGCCGAGACCAACGATAACCCCGGACTACGAAACCCCGAGCTCGTGAACCGGCCCTTAGCGAGTAAAGATATTAACGAAATTGGTCGATAGTTAAAAATTTCTGTTTTGAACCCTTTTTATGGATTGGACGCACAACAGACAACTTTAGATTATCCGGGAAAATTCCATCCTGAAACGATCTGGGAACTGTATCGAGTCTGCATAAACTTTCAGAACTCAGGATATTACACCATCCCATCCACACATATCACATTCACATGATTGCATCAAAGAGAATATAAAAACGCTGATGAAAGGACAATACATTCAAAAGGATGCTTGATTCTATCTGTTGATAATTTTAAAGAAGCAATAATGACGTTAAGTAACTCTAAAGCTAAAGAAGTTAGAAAAAATTATTCAAAATTAAAACAAATACTTTACATGTACTCCAATTATTCAAAAGAGTTTCAGATTAAAAAGAACAACTAAAAACAGTTAGCTAATGAATATGAAAAAATATCTACAAAATTGTTTAACAAGCAATTTTTATGAATAAATCATGAACTTGTAAAACTATAATTTATTTAACCTCAAAAATATAATTTTTAATCACAATATACTCTAAGAGTTTTATACTCTAAGTTTTTCAGATACAGAACCTATATAGAAATTAGTCTTACTAGCAACAGTTATATCATAATCAAATCCATATTTATTATTATATCATTTTTCGATCCCGAAATATTGAGAGTAGCCTTTGTAGTGTAAATTACATACAATGGTATATTTTCAAGAAGTTCTGTTGAATCGTAATACATTTCACTGTTGTTATAATAAACTATTTTATAATCTTGATAAATTTGATATACAATCCTACATTTTCCACCATTTATATCTAGATCGTTCTATTTAATACTTAAATTACCATTTTAAAAGCCTTTTCTTGGATGAAATTACAAGATAATTTAAAAGAACATATTAAACAGTAAAAATTACTTACCTAATATCGACGCCATAAACGTTACCATTTCATGTTTCTAATTTACAGATCTAATCAAATTATAACATGTGTTGGAGAAATTGTTTATGGAAGAGATTTTTCCCAAGTAAAGGGTGACAGTAATAGAGGAGTAATTTTGAAGATGAATTGTAAAGTGGCCGTTAATAATGACTCTGCCTGGAGGTTTTTATCGCTGTTTCAACACAAGTTTTTGCGAAATCATATTAGGGTCACATTTTTCCCTTTAGAAAGTGTTTGTGAAATTGTTAATAGAATTTAACGTTAAAACATTTATTTTAAAAAACTCATGAAATAATATATTACAAATTTTTTACCATAATTATTAGAGATTTAAGTGTAATATTTTGAACTTCTACGTATACTTATTATTAGTAAATTTATGCAACACGACATTTCTGTCAATTGATCACAGACATATAGTTTTAACAAACTACTTCCATGTGGGTGCTGGAGTATACTTACGTAGTTGTTCAGCTATATACTATTCTTAATTAATTATAGCTATCAATTAAAATTCAATAGTTCGTATAACATATCGATATTTAACATTATTCTATATATTAATCGTTACAACAAATGCAGTGTAACCTAACACTAATAAACCATAAAAAACTTACTATTTAAAATACAACTTATTTTGAACAGTGACTGTCGTTTAAATCAAGGTTGAAAAGTATAATTCTGCAAAAAGGCTAAGATTCCTTTTTTGAAATTTACTCATAGAGCGAAAAAAGAACTTGACTGAGAGTGTGATTTCAGGACAGAGTGTTGAGATATGATGTAATATTTTCGATGCAACTCGGTTAGGATAACAATTACCTCAACAAGAATAAAAGCAGAGTTTGAACAAGTGTTGAACACAACAGTGAACTGTAATTAATTCACGCAATAACCTCGGAGAGGACGCTTCCGGGCAAAGATTATTCTAGCAAACTAGCGGTGAATAAATTATTCATGATCCACGTCAAAACTACGCAATTCAATAGTAAATAATTTTCTTGGATACAAATCGACTATAATAACTTATAAGCATTTTTTATATCATATACGGAGTTCAAACATTATTTCCGTTTGTTTTTTAGAGTGTATGCACAGTAAAGTTGATCATTTCACATTTTACAAACATGTTCTGCGTCTGAATACACTTCGATACAACGAAAATTGATCCAAATAGTTTTAAATCATCAGCAAATAGTAAAAATTCGAATAAAAAACCTCAAACATGTGAGATCTAGCATGCTTAAACACTACGAACTGTGTTCTGTTTTCTAAATAGGAACACACCAACTTTAAAATCAATGGACTCATGTCAAGACCTTTGAGTTAACCAATCAAAATGTTACGATACACCTTATCAAATCTCTTAGCAAAATCAGTGTATATACAGTTAACTTGGCCCCCATTGTCGAAAATACTTGACGTGAAATTTATTAAATTTGACTGAGTTTACCGTTTGTGCATAAAACCATGTTGATGTTGGGAAATCATGTTAATTACGTAACTGTAGATACGTTGATATAATAATGGAAATACCTTACATGTCATAGATACTATAGCTATTGGTCTGTGATTAGTTACATCTCTCAATGGACCAGACCTATAATTGGGACATACTCGTGGTTCCTTTCCATATTAAAAGTGAAGTTGATAATCATCAGCATACAAATATTGGATTATTCTATGTACATAGCCAGGAAAATCTGACGTGTAGATATGAACAATTATAGGGCAAAACCACTACCCTGAGTCACGCCTTATTGTTTTTAACAACTGTCAAAGTTTCTCCTCTAAACGGTATGACCTGCGTACTGACAGTAATATATGATTTGATCTAATCAGTATTTATTCTTTGCTTGGAAATAGAATTTTAAGACTTATGGCTCGTATATAGTTTAAAAGTATTTTTTACTCCAATAATCCTTTTTTTATAATCGACTCTCTGAAAAGGTTTTACTAGAAAAGTGCGAGTTTCCTGATTCTTTATACAATTACGGTAAGATCCCTTACGACTATCGTTGGATGTCTGCGAAGTGATCTTTTGTCGAGAGAAAAAATACCAATATACATTGTGTGGTTATGTAATGATGAGAATTTTCCTCACATATTAAAATATGATTATCTGTCTCCTGGAATCCGAATCCTGAAGATACGCTAGTCTGTTACATGATATAGCTGTATTCACTTAGCGATGATGCTTAATTGGCTCTCTCTTATATGGCTGTTCAAACTGGTGAAGCAATTTGGTTAATTAATATGGATTTGGAATCTATCCGCAAAAGTAGACCATGGAGTATGTGATTAACCTTAACAAAGATATGTGTACTTTGCTTAATTTCAATGGTAGCAAGTGATAGCCTTCCTCACAGTCCATCTGTTTATCTATTGAAGGGCATGCTTTGAGGGCGGTAAACAGCTCAATAGGTGCAGTGTTCGATAATGGTTTAAGTTTTTCATGAAATGTGAGTGTTGTATGCAAAAAGTATCTTGCTGTCGTAAGGAAGATTTGTCCCCTCAGGAGGCCAAGCATCGGCTCGTTCGGGCTCTGGTACTTTCTGCATTTGGTGATGTCTTCTCATTTTCTGTAATGTCATTACTGCAAGAGACATGGAGATAGTCCAGAATATGTGTGTCAGGTTTGTCTATGTGCTCAGAATATATTGCTATGTTTCAAATGCACGTCTGAATTTAGGCATATTACCTGTATCTGACGTCTGAATTCTTTTTACGTAACGTCCAGAGCAAAAAAAAACTTCCAAACTTGTTATTAAAGCTATTTTTAAATTATTTAGGAGGCAAGTCATATGTCAGTTTTTCGTAATTGTTCCAGAGTGGGCTGGGCGGGCCGCAGATGATGGTGGACAAGACGGGCGTTGGTCCCGACGGAGAGGATGTGGCGGCGGAGCCCGAGGCTTCGGACCCAGAAGACAACGGCGAGCAGGACAACGATAGTCCTTGCCCCTCTCTCAAACATGAAGACAGCTTCGTCTCAACTGACAAAGGACCTTATGGCAGGTAAGTAACATCGATATTAACGTTCAATCGGAGGCAAATCTTCTTGTAGTCTATGTCCAAGAGTTTTTATCTGGTAAGTCCGTTCAAGCGCTCCAGCTTTTATCTGAGCTAATTACTGAAAAAGTACTCGACCTTCTAGCTGTTAACTGTTACTTTGATCCTTGCATTTTTTACAGCCAATTATAGGAACTCGTTTAGGTTCACAAGCTAAATAAAAACTCATTAGATTACATCTGATGGTAAATCCCAATTCTAAACTGCGAGTTATCCATTGGTATCTAATCATCAGTACAAACCTCTTGATTTTTCAGCTGGCTCTTATTCAAAACCTAATTACCTATTCCCCCAATCTCTATTCTCCTAAAAGATATTTTAACGTTGTTGTGGCGGTGAGGTTTGTGTACTCTGAAAACCTTGAGAGCTATACCGGTGGTATAGCTACTGGTCAGGTCTTCCAAGCCGGACAGGTCTTCGTTTGGTAGGAGCCAGACTAGAAGGAATCTGGTCTTCCAGATTGGGGGCCGGAAAAGGTTTCTACAACCACATTCCGTGGAAACAGAAACACCAACCGTTCAGAAATGCTAACTAATTGCTTTGGAAAAGAAATGGAGGCGAATTTTTTGTGTGGCCAAAACTTCGTTTGTATTGAGTGTGCCTCCGAATAAGTAAGCCAGTAAGCTCAGTACACCTTCACCTTCCTAAAAATCTTCAGGGCTAGAAGCCAACGGGGAAATATCATTCCAACAAAATTCTTCAAAATCGCGTAAAGTAGCTCTACTTCCTAGAGAAAATAACCAACTTCTTAAACTTTTTTCAATAAAAATAAAAAACCAAAAACGACCAGAGAGTTGCCAGTACGACGGCATAAACGACAAAAAATAAACAAACTATAAATTAAATATATATATATATATATATATATATATATATATTTAATAAATTTAAAAAATAATAAATAAACGACATTGTATAAACGATAAAAATCATTTATACAAAACAAATTTTACATTATAGTTTACAAAGCTTTACATATTTCTTACACAAAACTATTAACTAAAAGACATCGCTTTAAATTAATAAAGGAGTGGGACAGAGATAGAATTGAGTGAGCTCAAATTTCAGTCTTATGAAGTGTATTTTCCGTTAAGACTATACGAGTTCCAATTCCGTACCTTTTCGTTTCGTTGCCGTACGTAGACCTTCTTCAGTCGTTTTTGTCCACCTTTAGCATGTTGTCGGAGAAAAAAAATCTTTTAGAAATAGATAACAAGCCTTAGAAGTAATGAAAAAAAATTATTTTAATAGATATATGCAACAGAAATATATTAATGCTAATTTGTGGGATAGCCCGAGTAGAAAAAAACCAACTTATAATGCGAGTTACGTGTAGCTTAAATAGATTATATTTTGTTAAGTTCTTAGGGATTTAGTCGCTTTTATTATTTCTTATACTTTAGGTGTCCACTATTTATTGATCTTACGGAAATGCATGATAAACATACGATATGATGCAGTTATATGTATCAAAACAAGTCACGTAACCATGTCTTGTTATTCAATAGAAGAACAACACAATGCACATATCGTTTAATGGATGTAATGATAATTACATCCATTATTAAAGATTATTAAAGAATTACATCAATTATTATTAAAAATATTATTATTAAATCCATTAGAAACTATTTAATCGTCTCTAATTTTAATTATATTAATCGTCTCTAATTTTAATTACATTAATAGTCTCTAATATTAATATTAATTAATAGTCGTTTGATATTGCGACTCTTCTTAAAAATAATTTAGCTTGGAAACGTCAATGGATCATAACAAGCAAGTTATACACCCTTCTTGGGATGAGCTGTATTTCTATTTCTTACTACGTAAGAAAATACTTGTTACGGCTTTTTGAAGTTTGAAACGTAAAAAACACAAAAATATCATATAGGTAAGTTTATCTGTGGAATTTCGCTTATTAAGAACTTATGGTGAACACGTTATTCTATGAAAGAATACTTTGGATATTTTCATTATAGGGGTTAGGTTCCATACGCGATCTATACGCGATTTCGTTTTATAACCTCATAGATTGGAACTAAGAGAGCTACGGAACGTGTTTTCTCTTATCGCCATGTTGTTTGTAGAGGATGCGGAGAGCCGGCCGTAGAGTAGTTGTGAGGTGTCGCCCGCGGCGTAATGGGATTAGGGAGGCCACGCAGGGAAGCCGCGGGAGGGGGTGGCTCACGATTACAGAGGATCACGTTCAGCAACTGGGATGGGACAGCGGGTTGCGACAACAGAAGGTGACTCAAGATATTATTTGCTTGTAAGTAGCTTAGTGAAACGAAGCAGTACGAGTGTTCCCAATTCTCGGGTCGCGCGGCTCATTTCCTCCGCGGGCGTCGGTCAGTATTGTGTTTGAATCGGCTCTGCATCTTGCATATCCGTTCACGAATATTTCGCGTTCTCGAGTCGGGCGACTCATTCCCTCCGCGGGCGTCGGTCAGTATTGCGTTGTGAATCGGCTCTGAACCTTGCATAGGCTAGTCGTTCACGATTATTTCAAGTTTTCGAGTCGGTTGACTCATTTACTCGAGACCATTAGTCGGTTTGTGTCATATAGTGTACGAGTGTTCCCTATTCTCAGGTCGTTTCCTCAGTAAGCACAGGTTGGTATTGCGTTTTGAATCGGTTCCACATGAAAAACACTTACGGATATTTCAGAAGCGGTGAATTATTGTGATATTTACGATTATCGCAATAGAACAGAGAAATAATTTTCTGAAAATAAAACTTTCCATTGGCTTTTGATGCAATAAACATGAAGAGTGGTTTTCGGATCTCGGAAAAAATTACTACAACCGATTCCATCCGTCGTCAAACCAGTATTGTTAATTACTAACCCCCTCCCGATGCAAATACTCCAGGCCAGACGATATTTAATTATCAACGAAGTGTAAAACCTAAACGGTAAGGAAATTTAAGCGAGTAAATAGTAATTTGTTATTTATCATTGTGTCGTGAAAGCAATCCGTCGTTTTTCTGAGAAAACTTTATTTGATCAAAGTTAGTTGCGAAGTGCAAACAAGAGCTGGGAGCCGAATGTTTGTTTTGGTGGTGTTACTCCTTCAAAGTGACGTCGTGCATGATAAATTCCTCCAACGACTTGCTCAGTGTCGGCAAGTCTAGCAGCCCTAGACGCCTCTCCTGTCCTACAGAATGGCTCGACGAAAATCCATCGTAAGTAAACACCTAGTACATTTACTTTTATTATGGACCTTAATATAATTAAATTAGATTAATATGAACCTAATTTGTTTGTTTGGACATCTTTTAAAGACTTCATAATTTTAATTCCAAGCATATTTTATGACATTTTAATCCATGAAAAAAATAAACAATTACTAAAGATCTAAATAAAAAACTTAATCTTAATCTTAAGATGTAAAACACATTTACATTTCTTTCAGTCTTACTATTGCAGGCCCGTATTTAATGTCATCAATTTTTTACGAATATTTCTTCCTCATTCGGATGATTATTTTACGAATCAAAATATGAGTACTAATTACAAAATTATTGATGAATGGAAAATGTTATTTGAAAAATATAATCCAAAACAATGTAAAGTATAGTTTTAGACAAGCTTATTTGAAATATACTTATTTAGCCTTTGAAGGCAATCTAAGTAACAAAATAAAAACACTAACTCTGAGTACGTATGATGAAACTATTTCAATTTTCCTTAAAATGTGCCCATTTGAGCGAATTCCCCATAGGAAAGATTCTAATGCTGTAGGTCTCCAGGCATGACCTAAGGCCGAGACCATTATATATATATATATATATATATATATATATATATATATATATATATATATATATATATATATATATATATATATATGTATATAATACGGAAATTCACTGAGTACGCAAGTCTACTGTAACGGGAGTATTGGGTTTTTTTATAATAAATAAGACCAGGTTTATGTACATTTGAAATCAGGAACGTCATTTCAACGACGCTGTATTTTATCACATTGTTTTGTATCATTGTTTTTGCAAAAGTATTGCAAAAAGTTGCATTAAATTTACGTTAAATAATCGTGATACGATTCGTAATTAGGTCTATATTAAAACGCTTTGGATTTGGGGTTTTTAATATCGCACAACTTAATTTATTCATTAGTCATACAATTAATTTAATTATAATCCTTAGTCGTTTGACTGTATTTCAATATCTGATTTAGACATAATAAACTTTGCTGCTGTTTTATCAAAACTATGTACTGTATCTCCCTTCAATTTAGAATGATAAAAATCATTGTTAACCATTAATCCATTGCTAAAAATGGCTCATTATAAATGTATACAGTAATTTTACCTCAAAACATTAAAACATTTAATCGTTAATTGAGAAAACAGCATTGTGATAATTAAAATATAATCTAAAGTTATTATTTTATATTTTGACTTACGTATTCGCGTATCACAATAACTTTTAGAAATCATCAATATCATAATTTTAAACTAAACCAATATCTTTTCAGTCATAGTATTACTGTACATATAATACATTTATTTGAGGTTAAACCTACCTATAAAAATTAAAATAATTGAAGGAAATTGATGGACTCTGCTGTTAAATTTAGTTCTTTCTTTTTTTTAATTTCATTAATTAATTTTACAATTAGTCCCTGGAAATTGATATATTATATTATGACACGATGTATTAACTCGGTTTACTTAAGTAAATTTACTTAATTAAATTTACCGCAAGAAATGTGAAGAATATTATCTTCGGCTTTGCCAACTACTAAATATGCATCTATATCCGAAAAAAACCATGAAATTTACTCCAAGTCAAATTACACATTTAATAACTTAAGTAGTTATACATTAAGGCAATGATTTCCCTGACCAGCACCTTATTAAATTAATGGTTTGAGCAAATGATGTTGGGCCAAAGTAATCAGAATATATACAAATTTCCAAAGTAAACTTTGGAAGTAAAATATTAATGAACCTCCTAATTGGAACAGCTTTAGAAACTGCTAACTTAGGACATCAAAAAGATTTATTCGTTTAATAGAGTAACAAGGTATTTTTTATAATATTCACTTTGATTATTTTATCCAAAGATGGGTTTACATTCAATGAGTGGTGGATCATTTCGCGTTTCATTTTATTTTCATTTAGAATTTATTTAAAAATAACAACATTTTATTAAAATTTATAATTATGGAAGAACCTCACGTGGAAGTTTCAATGCTTTTAAGGTATCAATGGTTTAGTTTTGGCGCATACAGCTTTAATACCGATAAATCGTAATGACATTTTTTCACAAGTAACCTTACAGTTAAAGTACAGCAATACAATAAAAAATATGTTTATATAACTGAAAAATACAGAACTTGGATAAATATAAATCTAGAAACATATATATTTGTTATTTTAACCTTATTAAAATTATTTCCTTGAAGATATACTTACATTAATCACTTATACTAATTACACTTAGATACACAATATTTTGCGTACTTAATCACGTAATCCGAAGGCCCAGGTAATCTGCCCTACCTGATGAGGAAAAGGTGATTGAATTTAAATTAAAAACAAAACAATGTAATTTCAATCATAATACTTTAATCTACAGCACGGTATCACTAATTATACATTACCGCATACACAAAATAATATATTAATAATATACAAAAACTTACTTTTTGTAACATATAAATTCAGTTATCGTCTTTTGACGTAACTAATAAATCATGTTAGCCGTGTGGCGCCATCGTCTCATAACATAAACACATTCGGATGAAGCAGTAGCCTACACTGTTGCTCGAGACTGCGTGGGGGCGTTTACTAGCTACACTCGCAGGACATAATAGATTCGATTCTCACGGTCCGACTCTTTCTCATCATTTTTTGTGAACTATTTTGAATATTTAAGTTTATCTCCAGCAATAACGGATCACGAAAAATGTTGTACGCCTACTTTTTTACCTCGGCACTGTTTTATCATTTTCGTTTTTATGTGTCAATGTGTTTAATATTTCTAATGACGAGTCCATAATGGATAAGTATACCGATAACAAGCCTGCAGGAGCACTTGATGCCGTTCCATCAAAACATGGAGTGGACAAACCTACATGTGAACTGTTATAAGACGTAAGTTAATTGGTCTAAGTACACCGTTAGGGTCTAAAATAATGAACTTTAAGTATTTTTAACGAACTTTACACTGCATTCCCGGATAATCCAAACACATTGGTAATCCAAACAGTATTCGATCCCAATTAGTTCGGATTACCGTGACTCTGGTGTAAAGTTTTCTTACTTTGGGCGGAAGGGTAATTTTGAGAAATAAGGCTGCATTTAGGGGCCTACTGTGCATTTCAAACCAACACGTAAAATTAAGACTTAAGTTTACTTAAGGTCTAAATTTATTTCAACATACATTGATACATCTATTGAAAACATCGATTATAATATATTATAGCAAGATAATAATGTCTCCAGAAACTATAATATTGATCCCAGCACTTCTTCAGTGACTGGACTGACAAAAGTACCAGTGCCCAGTTAATTTTTTCGTGGAGGTTTTACTCTTTACTAGCAATCGCATACCTTTCATTCTCCTAATATTTCCTGATTTCCTGAGAGTGTAGACATCCCCAGAGAGAGATCCACTGAGTTTCTGAGATCCTCATCCTTTAATCCGACACAAAACACGTCCACTATCCTGAATGTATTTGTCATGCTATCTCGAACTATTATGCCTCCGTTACATAAACCGTCATTATGTTTCACAATATTTGACCCGTTAATATGTCATTTCACTTTACCTCGTGAAGACATCTCGTAATTCGATACGTTTTTTTAATTTACAACTGTGAAACTATACGGAAATTAATTGAAATCGGTTGGATTGTATTTTATCATATCTATTATTTGCATCATATTTTTTAAATTATTTATAAGCTACTATGAAAACTATTTCACTATGTGTGAACTGAATTTGGTAAACAATGTAATGTCTTAAAATGAAATCTAATGCAGCTACTATGTAGAGAGTAGAGAGATGTGAGAGGCTAGGTAGCAGCAGCAGAGCTGCCATCCTAGCAAAGTAAAAACAGTTCAATGTGCTTTTCTAATATGGCCTATTAATTGTATGGGAATAATTGTTTTTTTTGTAGCTACTGTTCATAGGCTCACCTTATGCTACTTATAAGTATTATAAATATCAGTCCAAAGTAGTTATTATCATAGATTTTTTGTTTAATTTATTTATTTTTACTGTTCCAGTTAACAAGGTGCTCGATGTTAAGTATTTGTTTCACATGTCGAGGCCATTATATGAAAGTTGTGATGATATTGAAATAAATAAATAATTTATAGATGATAATAATAATAATAAATAATAAATAAAATAATAATTTGTTGTGTATATTTTTCATTTCCTAAAACATAAAAACTTGTTTAGTTAGTTTACCGTATTACTGTATGGAATTCACTTTTAGGGACGGTGGGTTTATGTTAATTTGATTTTTATTGCGGAAATTTTCCAACACGATGAGTGAAACAAAGTTTTACGATATTTAGGGATTTGGAATCTGATCCGTCCTCAGGTGAGCCTAGAACAACAAAAGATTAGTACACAAGCAGTCAAAATTTAAAAGGGATGCCAAGGAGCAAAAGTCATTCACACAACAATAATACGCAAAAAACAAAGCACGTCCACACATCACAAGGGCTCAAAAAGCACTGGACATGGGGCTCTTTTAATGTGTGGACGTGCTTTGTTTTGTGCTCTGGTGTTGTGTGCCTGACCTCTGCTGCTTGAAATCGTTTGTAAGTTTTTGACTGCTTAAAGATTTTTGTGTTTGGCTTTATAGTTGCCTGGTTCGTATTGTGTATTAATCGTGTTGATCTATGATCTAGCTCACCTGAAGATTCGATTCCAGATCCCCAAACGTCGTAAAACTTTGTTTTACTTACTACGAGTATAATGGAAAATGTCTGCAATAAGAATCTAAAACATAGCTTAATTAGTATATAATCTATTTACTATAAAAGACAATGTTTTACGTTGATTACCGTCCCCCTAAACTTCCCTTCAGATGGACGAATCCGTCTGTTTTTTACTTTTTGGAATAATTATTCTGGAACCTGGGCACCTAAAAAACAAACAATATTTCTTCGCCGGGTAGTATCCAATACTATAATACGAGCAAGGTTTGTATATATATATATATAAATTTGCACACGGATCTCGATAACGGCACTAAGGATTTTCTTTATATTTTGGAAATAACTAATTTCTAGAAAATAAGTTCTAGATAGGTCTAATGTCCAGGAAAATTCTTGTTTTCTTGTAATTAAGTAAAATTAAGTTTGAAATCTACAAATTTAACATTACGCTTATGGAGAATCAAATGTAAACAATACAAATCAAAACAGCTGTTTATAACCGTTTAACAGTTGTTGATTGAAGATGGTAGCAAACAATATGTGAATAGAGGTTTTGCATTAATATTTATTTTATGTATGTAATAAATGAAAAATTATCAAATTACTAAACAATTTGTAAAAACTAACGGGTAAAGTAACTGTGCGAAATAAAAGCAGAGAAAATTATTTCCAAAATCTTTTGTGTTTTGAAAGAAAACGTATTCATTCTATTGCTTGAAGCCACTGTAACAAACCAATTAACTGGTGTAAATTAAATCTATATTTTGCTTTTCAATCCTCATTCCTTTTCTAGCAAAATCAGTTGATCACAAGATAATAATAACAAACTGTATGGAAATTTAAATTCAGTATAAGATTAGCTAAAACAATTAAGGTTGGCCAAAAACTCTTAAACGACGACGACAACTCGGCCGACGCCGTAGCTCAGTTAGTAGCGCTCAGGTCTCACGTACGCAAGATCGCGTATTCGATCCCCACCCGAGGGCTGTATTTTTGTTCAGTGTTTATGCCATATTAATTAAGGGGTATGAAAACCACATAAATGTTTTCATTGAGCAGTAAATTTGTTTTAATTTTGCTAATTAACTTGTAAAAACATGTCTTATTCTATCCGAGCAAAGCTCGGTCAACAGGTACTTGTTATAATGACAACCACAGTAATAGCTATATTTGATAAATTAACTGTAATTTAAATTCAAATATTTTAAACCAGTCATTGATAATGTTTTAAAGTTTTATGCTCGAATGAAAATGGCAAAAGATAAAATATGTAGTCAACATGTACATTGCCTTAACTAGTGTCATTAATATTAACGAGCGGAGCACATCATTCAGAGTATAACATCGACTTGTTTAAATTATAACAAATTGAAAATATAGCCTTGTATAATCAACATTCCTGGAGTGGCCACCTATAAATAGGATATTAGTCTATACTTTTAGTAATTTTGGAAACCCCTTACTCACCATTAAATGTCATAAATAATCCACAAACCATAAAAAAAATCAAATATTATTTTACATATAGATGAGAGTCTTGTATGTGCATTTCTTAGTATTATGATTTTTAGTATTATTTTATAGTATTTTTAGTCTTAGAGTTTCTTAGTGTTATTCTTACGTTTCATGCACCAGGAAAGCCAAAATCGGTTTCTTCATGGTTTCCTTTGCTTGTCTGTCTGCCTATCTATTCAACTGTCAGTTTATATTACATTTATTTTAAACATTTTCAAAAAGATTATAGTCCATTTAATAGGTATCGTAAGTAAATTTGCATCTATAACCCTAACACAGTTTAAAATAAAGTGGGGGTTTACTAAATGAATTACTAAATAATTGAGTCGATTTTTATTTTTAATTAGTTTACAATTTTGAGTAAATATTTTCCATAAAATAAAGATGCTTCCTAACAATGTAAGTCATACAACCTGTAAAAAGGACGGGGACTCTGCTTGTTTAAAACATATGGCACAACCACGTCTATATATTTTTACACTACCTAAAACGATATTTTAGTGGAAATGTTGAAAAAATGTCAAAAAACAGTTTAAGGCCACTTTTCGTTTAAATAAAAAGAACACCCAGCTCAAGGGGCACCCTGAAGTGGAAAGGAAAGCTTTTCAAGTAGGTAAATAAACTCAGATTTTTAATTCTAATTTTCGTTAGAAGCCGTCTTCAGTCAATATTTCGTCGCCCCATTTTCTCCGAGTTGAAATTCACTTAACATTTTAAATCACTTACGAAAATATTTTTCGTTTATTTAATGAACTATACAATTAAGAAGGTGATAAACTTAAACTTAGCTTTTCTTATGAAAAAGTAAGCTATTCACATGACCCGCATGGTGACAGCTAAGCCCGGGACCACGATAGAAGTTCAAAACCCCCTGAACACATTTTGGGAGGTCATTAAAAACTATACGAGAATATATATTCGTTGGTATATATATATTTGCATCGATACGATAACGGCCGCAATCATTGTCTAATTATTATGAAATTTGGTAGAGTTCCTTTCTGTAATATCTTAAACGAGTTCGTTGGGCACCGCAATCGGACTATATCAACTACACTTTTGGGGGGGATTGTATCCCAAAAATCGGGTTTTAAATATATTTGTGTATAATTTTTGAAAAAATCTAATTTTTGCTTTTACACTTGGACTCAGCTCATAAAAACACACATTTGAGTATTTTGATTCATGACTCTAGGTAAATTGGTTAATGCGATACTGAAAATACCACCTAACCTAACCTAGAAACGAAATATAAAGACCATACCAAAGTTTTAAATCGTAAACAAGTACATTGTGCAATGTTAATCTTATGGGGAGTAGCAAAAAACAATAACATACCTAGTTACTTAACTTTTTCTCCCTAAGTTTGGTATGCAAGTCCATCTAGCTATGTTTTGTCAATAAATCCATAAACCCCTAAATTTAATGTTTCTTACGGCTGCAAACTTTGACATTCATTTCAATTCTTACGGAGAATAAATAAATTAATTGGTATAACTCGCCTAGTTATTGCCACAATTTGATAAAATGTTGTATTTGTACTTAGTGAACAGCCATGAGTACATCACTATGTAAAACAACCTTTCTTACGATTACTATAATTTTAATAATATAAGTTCTGTGAAATTCGCTCTACCCATATGAGCGGGCTGCGCACGATCTCGTCTACATGTTTTTTGATTGTAAAGCTAACTGTAAATCAAGTTTTCACGGTAGTTTAAATAAATCATTTATACGACTTACCATCGTATAAAATCATTTTACATAGATAAAAAACTAATATGACCTAAACCACTTCAATATTATTTTTACATCGGAAAATAAAGGGTTCCAATAAAAAATATGAGCCAATTCCTTTATATTTCTATCTTCAGCTCAATACTAAAAGGCTCTGCAGCATTTTATTAGATTAATTTTGCTGCCATTCCATCTCATAAGTTTATGTCATACGCATACATCGACATGAAACAAGGTTAATGCACTTACTCACTTTATTAACGCATAAAGGGCTTTAACTTAATAAATACATGTTTAATGCTGGTGGCGGTGTTATTAGTGAATGTGTGTTAATTATATAGTTATTGTAGACATTTTCTACATTTCATGACGATTCGGGACCAGGTATATGATGTGCTCAGATGAGCTGGAACCTAGAAAAAGACAAGATTAGTGCATAATCCGGCCTATGTCAGTATAAAGCCAAAAATCAAAATGGTTACAGCAGTCAAAAGACTTTCATGTCAAGTAGTCAAAGTATACCAAGAAACGAAAACAAAATACAGTACCGTACATCAACACGTCACGCGGATGGCACGTGTTCTTTGTACTTTTGTGGTGTGTATACTGTCGGACTTTTGTTGCTTCGTAATTTTTTTAGTTGTAACTGTTTTCAACATTCTTTTTTTCTTTATACCGGGCTATCTTGTCATGTTCTAGGTTCCAGCTTACCTGAGGACGGTGTTAATATTTAGATCTCGAAACGACATGAATCTTTAGTTTACTAATCGAGATAGAATACGCCCAATATAACCGCCTAAAAATACGTATTTAATATCTTAACATTTTTATGTGTATATTATATATTTTATATCATGTGTACATATTATTATATAATATAAAACTTTACCAGTAGTAGGAATATATCACACCCAGACCAGAATCAGCACGTTTTTCCAATGTTATTCTTATGGAGATCGTTTTGGACAGATCGTTCAATTCGTAGAAAATTACCATTATTCATATCCAATATACTGCCTGATATTATACAACATAATTTTTATGACAATAAAACCAAATTTCACGAAAGTATACACCTCAAAGGGGGTCGGGTAAGCTAGCGCGCGCGGCGATATAGCGTCACCGCCGCGCGTCAATTTAAAAATGGACACGGCCGGCTGTATAAAGGAACCCCACTCCTGCGATGACCGCACGATGCACACCGCCAGCACTCTGCCGCACAAGACCCGACACCGTCTCTACACTCATTTCTTCACGAAACACAACGCAAGCACTCACCGGTCCACGGTCTGACACTGCCTCTACACCCGCACCTTCACTCTTCAGGTTTTTCTTGCAACATTTGTGAAAGCATATTTTCCAACAAAAGTAATTTAACTCGTCACTATAAACTGAAACATAAATCTAGCTGTCAAATTTGTCGTTTACATTAAAAAAAACAAGGAAGAATTAAAATCTCACATGAGAAAACATAAGAATTTTTTTCATTCATGTAAATTAAATATTGATAGAAATTTTAATCTACATGTTGCTTTCTGTAATAAGAATAAAGTGTTTATGAAACGTGAATTGTTTGGAGAGCCCCTAACTGTAATTATTAACTTTATTACAATCCCTGGCTATGAAATGATAAAGGTTCCTGTAAATATTATATATTTTCCTGTAAATAAGAGGACATTAGATGTCGCCACCATAGCTTTTGCAGACTAACGCGACAAACCAATAGACTTTAATAATGAAGAAACGACTTATATAATGACACGGTAAATTTAGTGCATGTCTTCAATTGGAGCTGTTGATGAGGCTGTTTTAGGATTTCAATAAGGTTTTAGTGAATGTTAAGCAAGAGTTGGTGTTGAAAAGATCTAAAAACGATAGTAATTTTATTACACGACTGAATTTGCAATTGAATCCTCTCCAAAAATTCCGAAAGATGTTCTGGACACAATTCAGTGGCTAATGCCACATGTTACACCTTCTGATGGGGAAAAATTACAATTACAAAAGTTGTTGCTTCAAAATAAAAATCTACAAATTGCCTTTAGAAGTCAAGAGTTACATGAATTAGCATCTTTTCCTAAAACCAAGAACACACGTAGTTGATCAAGACGTCCTCTAGTATCGAACGGTCAGGATATATTATATTCTGTTTACCCCGAAAGAAAAGTGATGAATTTTATAAGTTAAAAAACTTAAAAGTATTCCTTGACTCGGAATACTACCCTTATGGTGATTTAAGCCTAGATTTTTGTAAGTAGTGATGTCCCTAAAGAGTATGAAATGTTATTAAGGTTCAAAGAAACGTATTTTAACACTAATTTGGATCCCATGATAAGTCGAAGTGAATTTTTAAAGAAATTTCCTCTAGTGGTAATAGACTGTTCTAGACAAAATGAATCCATTACGACAGGGGTTGTAGATAATTCGGAAATGGAGACAGATGATAATGGTAGTCACAATACGTCATATATTGTCCAGCAATGCACGATAAATTATTTTAGTAAAATCCTTTATCAAATGAAATATACTTTAATAAAAAGAAAATTAAGATTCAAAAGAGTTAATTATCTCTGCCAATCAAATAAGAGAGAAATATAGAGAATTGAATCGTGGAAAATATTTAGAGGCCGAGGAGCGAATACAGACTTTTCAACCCTTAATAGAAGCATTAGAGGAATTGGTTTTTAAAAATAGTGAGGTGTTCTCTAAAATATCACTACCTGAGATTGACTCAATACTGGAGGAACTTAGAGAAAGTAGAATAATCTTTTAAATAAAAAGAAATGTTGATAAATAGTTTTTATTGAGTGTATAATTCTTATAAAATATACACACCTCAGACTAGAGTATCAAAGAGTGAAATCTCTGAGTTGAAGCATAATGTTTGGGATAGTAAGCAACGTAAAATTATTAATGTGAGAAGGGCAGAAACAGTGAGAGAGGTACCTGTTTTAGTGAATCACAAAATAACAGAATCTCAAAAAATTCTTAGAATTTTCCAAAGATTAGCAAGACATTATTGGGATTACTGTATTACATAAATTATTACTTTACCCAAAATTTCTTTTAAACATCTTAAACTCCTATCCGTTTCTAGTAATAATCTATCTCAAATCCTTGGTCGCACTTCTGGAAATTTTTATATAATACTGTATTATAAATACATTAAAAAATTAATATTCAGTTTCCAGACATGAGGGTATGTGTTACAGTAAAGGGTGGATGCAATTAGGGTGATATTTTGTATGTTGTTATATTCAGAGATCAGTTTCTTCGTTTTCAGAATCACCAATGAACAAGAACAGCTGGGTTAAAATACACCATCACAAAATAGTTTTTAGATTTTCCCTATGATCTCTGAAACTCTTCATATTATATGGATAACATAACTATCTTACACCTAGTTTAACATCATTAGTAGCTCAATCAAATCAGTATTTTACAACAGAAAAGTGTATCTAACTTTGTTGGTCTATTCAAAGGTCATTAAAAATTCCGGACTATCCTGATTATCCAGTGTAGCTGAGCTGTGATTCACGTCGGTCCGTGTTTAATTAAACGAAACGATGGTCAGCTGATAATCCGTGATTCATTTACGCCTCCGTCTACGCGGTTAACGTCCCTATTGAGCACATTGTTTACATGTCCCGAACTGTTGATTCATTAATCTATTATGCATAGAATGTGATTGAACTTCTCTTTGTTCCGAGCAGATTCCCTTTTTAGCATCGATTTGGATTATTCAAATATTAGATAGAATGTGTGTAAAATCAGGAGTATATTTAAAATAACTGAAACCGAGGAATTCTTTGGATTTGGATCTTTTGGGTCAACAATGAAATCTTGTAGTAGCTTAAGACCATTAAAATATGTCTACTACAGTACTTAAAAATATCCGTTGCTAAAAGAATAAGCTGTCGCCGTAAAAAATTAACATCAAGATCAATTATAGTTTATTAAAAAATATTTTATTTAAAATTTACATTGATTGACATAAACATTAAGGAATTTGTTAGATCTGAACTGAATTAGCTCGTACTAGTCTAGAAATATTATAAGAATAAGTGGTCTAAATATAATATTAATACTGGAACTCTGCTATTATTTCCAATCGAATAGTTGGTGTATATTTGTATGGATCGAATGAAAATCTTTCACTGAGTGTGGGTCTGGGTGAAAAACCAATGCAATCCTCTTGTCTAGCTTTTTAGACGTTCCACTTAATTCACTATTTCAGATTCCCTCAATTCAAACCGTAAAAAATATAAATTATGTATTACCAAACAATAAACGAAGAAAATATTTTTGAAGCAATAAAGCAATTGAAGAATAAACGCCTGGTGTAACTAAGCTGATATCAGGCCCGATATCAGCTTTATCGTTAATGAGTGATAGAGCTGCTAGCGAACGTTTTACATTGTTCTCATCAAAAACAGGGAGTATAAAAATCATTAATCACATACAACAGATTAAAAACACCAAATGAATCAAGTAAATGATTAAATTTACTGTATTTCAACTAATTTTATATGCATTGTAATGCATGTATATATTGGGAATTATTCCCTATAAGATGAACCTGTGAGTGAGAAATGAGTCAATCAAGAACTTGATACCGGCGGAATTCTGCACAAAAAACCCCTATGCTATTCAATGTTCAATGTATAAAACGCCGTCCTTGTTTTTAGACGTAACTTTCTAACACATTCAAACTAATACATTCTAATACATACATATTCTAATACTATACATCACCAAATCACCAATAATGAATTTCAAACAAAGAACTATACATCAATTAAAAGCCAAATATTACTAATTACGATGATATTGTACTTACGATTGAGTTCGCATATTATTGATGATTTATACGTTACTAGCTTCGCTAGCTGGGGGCTCCCCAGGCCCCCGTGGTTGTAGTCGGCAGTCCTTGTAATTAGAAAACAGGTAATTGGTGGTGTAGAGAATGTGCGTGTGAAATTCCATACCATTATAAGCTAAATTAACGTAACACAGTAGCAAAATGTGCAAGAAGAAGTCACAGTTAAAAAATGTAAACTCTTTAGTCACTTGCAGAACCTCAAAACCAAAATGTAAACAAAATAAAAGATATAAACAAATGCAAATGCTTCGATCTGTGGAGTATATCTTCAACTAACCGATATAGTAAAGCAACAGCCGTCGAAAAATAGTTATAATGTAAACGAAGTTCTGGGACCTTGGTATTTGATCCTTGGTATTTGATTTGGGCTTCTAGGGTGAAATCTGATTAGGCTACAAAAATTGATGATATACAAACCTTCTCCATGATATTTTATCTATGTATACAATTTTCATGGGTAATCATGCAACGGTGTCCGAGCGCATAAGCTTCAAATATACAAATATATACAAACATCCTCTTTTGTAGATATAGATGGTATTACAATAACTTATAAAAATATTGTTTACATAAAGAAAATAACATGTGAATAAATTATCAAAAACAGGGGACATTTATTTAACCCACATAAAGTGAATTCAAATAAAATATTTCTTAAGGTGAAGAAAGCACGTCCGTCGCCACAAGTCTAGACGGCTCGGGTGACGATGAAGACGTACAGAATTACGGCGGCACAGCCGTAGGCGATATCTAATATAAAAAAAAACTGAAAATCACCCTCTCCCTCGTGAATAACCTAGAGTTGACGGCGGTTTTACACGTCGTCAACTCCACTCCCTTGTTACGGGAATTGAAGATCCAAGCGGTAGGGGTAGTGCCAATGGGGCTTTGATCTCCAAGACCAAAGATCGGGATTGGTAGTGAGGTGTGGCCGGGATAGCTGACGGGGAGTAGGGAATTGGAAGGTTGAGAGTAGTCTGAGAAGATCAAGGGAGAAAGGTCTTGGAGAGAGTGTATGTTGAGAGGCCCTTGATCGAGCAAGGGAGATATCTCAGCATACTAAGCACCGGTTGAAGTCCTACAGCCTCAAGAAGAAGAAGACCCAGCTCCTACCACATCCCTAGGACACCACACCAACGTCGGCCCTGATGACAGCGAGGAGAAACGACTCTGCTGACAGCGAAGGCAGATGACTCTGACGCCAGTGAAGACCGACGACCCTTACGGCCCGAGGACCAGATTCCACGCAGAGGACGGCTGCAAGCGGTTTGGAGGGAGGACCGGGACTGAAAATAAGGAGGTGGCGGCTGAGCAGCTCTAGACTACGTCGTAATAGCGAAGGAGAGGTTTTTCAATTACAAAGTGAATTCCATTTTAAAATATTATATAGATATTCAAATATAACTAAAATAAAATAAACAACCATGTTTGGATTATAGGACATGTTTAAATAAATTACTTTGACTTTAATAACAATTACTGATCAATACAAAAAGTACTTGCAATATATTACTGAAACATATTACTGATCAATACTTGCATATATTAGATTAACAACTGTAAATATGAAGAATGACAATTTATAGGTTATTAGAAGTTTGATTTTGTAAATAGTTAGATGGTATTATATGTATTGCTGTATTATAAACATATACTATTGATGTGTTTTACATTCTCAAAACATCCAATGAATGAGAAATAGAACATTGATGTTCTATTGAACACTCCCATAATTATGTACTGGTGAATTCGTCTTTGTGGGCTTGGTCTTAGTTATTACTGTATAAATTAATAGAAAGGAACTGAGAGGGTGAAAAACTTTACCCAGTAATAAAATCCCATTTACTTTGTATTCAAGTGTTTACATTATATAATAATAAAGTATTTGATTTTCTCCTACAAGTACAGTATTCATTTGATTCATGATCCTGGGTATCTCCACAGCCTAGCGAGTGTTTAATAACTAAGATATTTTGAAAATTCAAAGTAACCAGAAAAAACTTAACAAACTTAACAAAAGGTACAGTTGATGAATATTATAATGATTTAAACACATGCTGTAGACATTCGATACCGCAAAACTAATGATATTCGGCCCTGTGTAATCCTGAGCGTAGATGACTTGATTTTATCACCCTTTTGAGCACCTAAAATTTCATATCAGTTTAATTTAAACATTGGCATGAAACTCACATTAATGTGTCTTAATTTTTATAAGCCACGTCTTTATTTATTTTAAATTGTTGTTATTTTTTCAAGAACTGCAATGGCTTTCAACATGTAGAGGTTTTTATACAGAGTGTTTTTGAACTACCTGATCCCCTTTTGTAGATTTGTTACTTTTATTAAACATGTTTACAATATAAACATAGGTCTCTAGTACCTTGTTTTCCGTCTGTTTGTCTGTATTTGTTATTTACAATTTCCGTAATAGATGTAATCCCCTTGACATATAAACTTGAAATTGGGGATAAGCCTTCATAATAATTCCACAAATTAGTGTGCACTATTAGAATAATTTTAAACGATCTTTTTAAATATGACAGCTCTTTAAAATAAACAAATCTCAAAACTAACATGTCTGGAAGATAGAACATAAATAAAAACTAAATTATCAAAAAATTAGCATTAATAATGTGAATCTAATGATACCTTGATTAATAAAACCGGATTGTTAATACCTAAACTATAGCACTTTTACAAATGCGTATTGAAATTACAATGATTTGTAAAAAAAATAATAATTTGATTATTTATTACCGAATAGGTATATCGGGTATTTTAAAGAATTTTAAGTTTTATGTTAGGGACTACGATATATTACGAAATTTGTTTAAAAAACACATAAAAACACCTTGTCTATATTATAAAATATGTTTAATACAAGTAACAAATCTACAAAAGGTGATCAGGTAGCTCAAAAACACCCTGTAATATAATTTAATTTAAACTGTCAAATGGTAATTGGGTTTGTCCTACATGTTTGACATGTAAATAAATAAAAACTAGTATTGATTCATTATAAACTAAAATGATAATATCTCACGTAATCACTTCCAGTCTAGGTCTTTTGATATTTCAAGGCAGTAATATCTCCCTCCAACCCTTCCTTTACGAGTGGTTCCTGTAAAAGAGCGCTTCATTTAATATAAGATGTTTTCACATTTTAACTCTTTACAGCAGCAATTACATTTCTGTGACTATTTTTTAACTTTAGCGTGAATATTTTAAACTATTTTATACAATTTAAAAACTAAAATTACTTTTTGATCGGTTCAATTGGAACCTACTTAACGAGAATATTATACCACACAACACCTATATATCAACTCTCAGTATTAAAAATTAACACAATTGGCCACAACTTCACCTTTTAATAGTTAGTTTTCTAAAACATCATAATCTATATATTTTTATATATCTCATTATAAATAGGTAAACCTCGCATTAAGATATTGTTTCACATACATGTTTATAAGTTTACGTTTTTATTTTCATAACTTTATGCTAAAGAAGGAAAATGAGTAATAAAATAAAAACAAAACGACTTGTGTACGACGGAGATAGACGAAAACCTCTCTATTGAAATCAGGGAGCCTCAAAACCGATATATCCACTCTTATCTTAAATTCCAAAATGTTGACGAAAACAATACTTTGTCCAATATCACTGTAATATATAGGCTGAAAACATTGAAAAAATGTTCATTCACTGTAATCTGCATGTGACAACTTTTTGACTATTTCATAATTCAATCATTATTTGTTAACTTACTACACACTACAAAAAATAATTAAGCCAATTTTATTGTTTATTGAAAATAGTATTTTTCAGTGGTGAATCCTATGATATTACATTACAATTACATACAGCCTACCATGATGCCGGAGTGATACGTTTAAAGGTTTTATAAAATAATCTGAATTTAATAAGCATATATTCTGCATGTAAATTTATAATAGCTTCTTCCCTATGGGAAATTCCCTAAAAACGACAATATGCATTTTTAAGACGTTAGTAGAGCATATGTATGAAAACAAAGTATTTGAAAATATTAAAAACATTAATCCCTCTCATTAAATTATATCAACTTCAAACTTCAAATTCAAACCACCTCCATTTTTTTTTTGATTGGCCTTTTGGATTCGGTGGCAGACACGGAGATAGACGAAAACCTCTTTATTGAAATCAGGGAGCCTCAAAACCGATATATCCACTCTTATCTTAAATTCCAAAATGTTGACGAAAACAATACTTTGTCCATAATATGTATAAGCGGGTGAGAAAGAAAGAGATTATCTCTCAATACTATAAACATTCAGCTTACATTATTTTGAATTATAAAACACAGTTACTGTGAGTATTCGCTAATTAGTATTATTCTGTGTATTCGTAACTCCTATTTCTGCAAACAGAATTGTAAATATAAACGACAGGAGGTTAGATTATTTAGTTGCAATCTATTGTCTAGGTGAATTATTAAACAGTTTTCTAACGTTAATCAACCGAGTGGTCACTGGTCGGGGACAGAGGACCTAGCACAGATTAATGATTCAATGGCTGAAATCTCAGCTCCAGTAAAAGACGCTTCCTCTCTTAAATCAGGCGCTTGTTTGAAATTGATTATAGTGCTGAAGAGAGAGTTATCTAGTTTTTCTGGGAGAGTTTTATTGAGTCATGTTATTTGATTATTGGACATTTTCCATCACGATAAGTAAATCAAAGTTTCGCGACATTTCTTGATCTGGAATCTGATTCCATCCTCAGGTGAGCTATATCCTAGGACATGACAACATCAGTACAAAGTCAGGTCTAGGCTGGTAAAAAATCTTTTATTTTATAAAGTTTAAGATTTTTAAATCAGTCAAATTTAACATTTGTAAGCTTTTTAGTCCGGATTATGTATTAATCTTGTCATGTTTTAGGTTTCAGCTCGATGAAGCAAGGGATCCCAAACGTCATTAAACTTTACTAATCGTGATAGGAAATTTCAGTTATAACTGTCTAAATAACATAAACAAACAATTAATTTAAAACAAAGAATTATCTAGTCAAAACATATAGACATTTTTTAATTTCTTCTCCTAAACCTAATGTTTGGAGAAAATATTGTTTTCGCAGAATGATTTATATTAATCCAAGAGTTGAAATTTCCGTTTTGAGGCTCCCTGAATCCAAAAAAGTTGTTTCCGGACTGAATTCTGTCTGTGTGTTACACATTGTACCCCGTGACAACACTGATAGATTTTTTCAAATTTTATAAAAAGTGTTTTGAGCTATTTCGAAGTGCACTTAAAATAGCTCAAGACATTTGCAATTTTTATACTTTTAAAAACTCTTAAAACCCACATTACCTAACACTGCTCTTATATCATTAAAGTTTCGTGGTTTTCAAAAGTAATATGCCACGTCTGCTATGGGGATTTAAATGCCTGAAATTTCTATTATTAAATGTTTTAGCACAATAGTAAGTTTATAAAATGTCTTAACTGTAGTCATTAAAATAATCTAAAAAAATAAGTGTCTGGAATCATTACTCTTTGACTAAAAGGTCCATTGAAAAGTTAAAATCACTGTCCGTTGTAAATATAGTACGTTGTCTAAGAGGTCCCATTGTTTTCTTATGGAGATTATTAAAAAATCAGTATCTCACTTATTTACCCGCTGGTTTCCATAAAACTTGGTATGGAACGTATAGTTACAGCACCCAATAAAACCAACTCAAAATTTGGTTATTACCTTGAGAGGGGGAGAAGCCGGATCATCAAAAATATGTAATTTATAAATAAACAAATGGCGTCTGAAAGTTTTTTCTATTTTTAAAATGTAAATTTGTTAATTTTTACTCTCTAATACAGGCTGGAAGGGTGTAATAAATGTTGAATCTCAACACACGATAACAGGAAGTTTGCATCAGCCAAGGATAGATTATTATAATTTTTTATCGTTACTTCGTCGTATTTACGGATAATGAAACAGAATACAACTGATTATAGTAAACGAATGTTTCATATAATTAGGATTCAAATTTTTAAATTAATAGTCTGTGAAATATCAAAGTTTACATTAACTACATTCAGTCGTTTTTATTTTCCCCAGGAGACAATGATCCAAAAACACTTCCAGAAAGAAAGCTACCAGTTTGAAGAGGTTAGTAATTTTGAATACAGCACACTTCGTATTGCGTTATTATGCATACATAATCAATAAAAGTAAATGCTGTGTTTCGTCACAATATGCATTTTTTAGACTAAGGCGCGATTTAACTTTGACCAACAAAATATTTACGTGTAATTTATTTCTTGGCTTTAAAGTTGTTCATTAGACTAAAGATTTTCGTTACAAAGGTGCTTTAAGAATTAATAAATTTAACCGTAATCAATTCATACGTAATAGCGTAGAAAAATACCTTTAGAGCTGTTTTAGGATCCTGGAAACACTATATTATCGAATAAAATGTAAACGAATACAAAAGAAATAGTTTTGAGGAAGGTGCGAGAAGAATAACACTACGACCGATCCAACCAAGTAGAAATGATTTTTAAAGGAAATCTCGGATATCTAAAATCGTTGAGGTTGTGCTTTGTATTATAAAAGAATGCCAATGATGAAACATCTTTGAGGCTAAATATTCAGTTGAGGCATTTTCAGACATATCGTTTTTGTCATTGATTTTTCAAAAAAAAATCAATGCTTTCCTTATATACTAAACAACATCAAACATTCAATTAGGAAGGCTTCTTTTTATATTAGGCAAACAACTTTTATGATTTATAATTTATCTTAGATTTTTATTACCTTATTACTTTTCTAAAATGGTGACCTACCCAGGTAGGTATTTTAAGTATGAGGGAGAAATGGGTGTAAGATGATCGTGGTAGGATCCTGTAGACTTTTACTGACTAAGCCTGACACGATCCGTTGACAGTTGTGTTCGCCCAACAGCCAATGGCATCCATGGGGTGCATAATATAACATCAATTGACAATCGCTTATAACTATCCTCAATTCCTGGCCTCCATGTAGCTGTATTGCAAGATACTCCACCGTCCTAGTCAAACATCTTTATTGTATTTTACCGTAAATGTTTATTTCAATTCGTGAAAAGTCGTGAATTTTTCTCCTTTTTCAGCTTTACGGAAATAATTTCAACTTTTATATGTTTGACTCTACTGAAATTTTATTGACAACAATTAATGTAAGGACCGAGATATTTAAATCGACATATTTACCAGCATTGTTGCTGAGGGACGGTCTGGTCCGGTCAAAGGTTGCTGGATCTAAACCGGTGGCCAGTGACTGCTTCAGATCATGAGCGATCACCTCTGGCTGGCCAATGTGACTCGGTACCTCGTTGTCTTTAGTTCTCAGCACATATCTTAGTCCCATGGTGATGGGCAGAGGATGTAAAAAAGGAAATCAATCACATCAGCTGTTCAACGAGTTGCTGCATTCATAGACTTTTATGTTTCTGAGACTTAAGAAATTACTGGTATGTTCGGATTGTTTAGTAAGTCAATTAAAGTCAAATTATCTTTATTCAATATATACAGATGAATGTTCATTAATAGTGTCATTAAATTATTACATTACTAGTGGACCGGAAATTAAGACTTTTAATTTATAACTAGGAAAAACTAATACTTTAAGAAATTAAAAATATTGTTATGTATTTTTTTGTGATTTAAGCTATCGTACCTAATTTAGCTAATTTACCTGTTTTAGCTATCGTATGCTAATCAATTGTTTAGCATTCATTCATTCATTAGAATGGGTGGATTTCTCAGAGAGCAAAGAGGTTTCGTCAGGTTGCAAAGAGGTTTCAAGAACCTCTTTGCAACCTGACGAGATGGAGAACAAAGATTAAGCTTACTAACTCTATGCAGGGAAAGTTCCGCCCATCTTTTCTTATGGCAATCCCTATCTCAGGAATTGATAGTCTGAATTGTCGCAGCGCGGGAAACACCACAAAAGGGCTGAGGCCCACAAAAGGGGAATGATGCAGCCCTATTGGCCAGCTCATCCGCTACTTCATTACCATCCACCCCAGAGTGCCCTGGAACCCAACAAAAGGTTACTTCATTGTGTCTGTCTACACAGGACACAAGCTTAAAACAGTCTCACACAACCCTAGAGTTGAACTCAACCGAGTCCAAAGCTCTAAGAGCGGCCTGACTGTCAGAGAAGATGCTGAAGGCCCTCATGACCTAGCTTCAAAATTTTTCTAGCACATTCCCATAATGACAGTGATTACAGCGAGGAAAACAGTAGGGAAAGTCCCCATAGAAATACCTGACCGGACGTTGTCCTGCACCCCGAAGATGCCTGCTCCTGTGCCCCGACTTCTCTTGGACCTATCAGTAATCCACTCTCGATCGCAGGGTGGTAGTGGGCAGAATCCATCCCTCCATGTATCCCATTGCGGAAAAAGAGCTCAGAATTATCTGCCAAAAGAGAAGGTTCTCGAAAGATTGTCAGAGGGCATGCCTAAAATGTCGCTCCAATCTATCGCTACAATTCTGGTGTGGCCATGTAAATCACCTGGCTTATTCCAGAGCCCTCTCCACAGAGGCGATATGCACTCATTCTGGCAAACAGAGACCACTTTCCCCGGTCAATAACCTGTTGTAAGTGAGGTTACCAGCAAAGTGTCCAATCCAGAATGATCCCAAGGTACTTCACCTGGTCTTGCAGGTGGATAGAACTGTCCAGTTTATCCGTGTCCTTGGCTCGTAGAACTTGCGCATCGAGTTTTTTACCAAGCTTTCTTTTGAAGACGATCCAGTCCGTCTTCCTAGGATTCCTGAATTCAGACAAAACAGGCACAAAATTCCCTATAGCATAAGAAAATGACGGTGGTCAAAAGAGAGGGTTCAGGAGTGACATGCCAACCTATGATTCTGTCCTGAAGCCCCTCAGAACAAAGTGTTAAATCTATCACAGAGTTACCAACTCGACTATAAAAAGTTGGCACAGAGGCGACATTGGCTATAGACAAACTGCTACATGCTATAAAATCTAGAAGCTGCCTACCTCTGCGGTTGGTCTCCCTGTTATCCCAGACGGAGTTTTGGAAGATTGAGTCGCACCCCACCAGCATAATCCACCAGCGCTACCAGTTCAGCTGGAAGGACCAAATCCGCATCCCCGGGCATGTAGACGGACGCAAGGAGGAGTGGTTTACCAGAGGACCACTGTTTAGTATTGATGAATTCCTTTTTGCTGTAAGAAGCCGATTCAACTAAATATATTTTTAATTTGTTTAGGAATTACGATTTATATTTTTCAATATAGGAAGGCTTCTTAAAAAAAATTACCTACGCAAGAAGGTCCCTTTTCAGCATGTTCAAGGTGATAATTTACTTTTACAGTAATGTTTTTCCACCAGGTATAGTATTGAATGAGGTACCTCTATTTCCTCTTTTTTATTCGCATACTGAATACTTTTAACATGTTATAGGCCAAAACAGTAAAAATGTAAATGTCCTTTAAATATTTTTTCACTAAATAATGTATTTTAACTTTTGAAGAATAAATTATAATTGTTTTTTTGTAATATTAAGGTTTTTTATATTTCTTTATGTTGTCACGATATATTTTAATTCCATGGCCAATATGACATTCAAAAAGTGAATGGTAAATATTTTTAATACTGTTTTGTCACCGATGAACGATGAAGGACATTGAACGTAAGACAAGTAGACCTGAACTAATTTTGTTCACTACATAATTAACATGTTCATCAATGGCCAGTTCTACGAATATTGTTGATTTTACCCAATTGAATTCTGTTTTATTAATTGGATCCAAGGAGCCAAGTGCATTATATCTATTTGTATGAAGATGGATGAAATTTGTTTCAGTAGTAGTTATTGTCAAATTGTGGCTAGTTACATATTTTTCAATTTTTCTTTATTACAATTCACTAGAAGTTTCAATAATTGAAATTCCTGAAGTTTTTGTGGTATTAGACATAGTACTCACAGATTGATTATTAAGTGGTGTTGTTCCAGAACCAAGAGCAACCAGAGATGGATGAAGCTGAGGACGACGGTGCAACTGTCCGGTGCCATATCCTCCACGATACAGAAGTCCAAGCCGCCCCTCAAGCGAGAAGATTCCTTCCTCAAACGTTTCTCCACGCGCCAAGGCCCAGAAACGCAGGTACAGTACTCGTACTGGGTGTTCCTGAAATCCACCTACAAACTTAAGGATCAGGTAGAACGGACTACCCTGGTTTGGCATATTACTCAGGCTGTAGTTGAAGGAGAGGAACAACAATAATTATCTTTATCGCAGCTGTTAATCTTACGGTTTCCCTCGCCATCATGTTTGGACTGAACATCACCAAGAATGCTGTGCGTGCATTTTTAAAAATAAATGTTCAGTGGTCATGACGTAAAGGGCTTTTACCGGCATTTTCTTAATCCGCGCAACAACTCAGTTCATAATGCAAAGACAATACGATCGTGGATTTGAAGGTTGGATGAAATTGGTACTGAAAAATGGACGAAGTAGATCGGTAAGAACGATAAGGAAGATTTAGAATGTTTCCAGGACATTTTATCTTTGTGAAATGAGATGTGATTACCAGCACGTTTACAAGTAGGGATACCTGAAGGAAAAAGTATTCAGGAACCGGCTCCATAACCTTCCACAACCGTTTAGTTGGGAAAGTCAACGCCATTCCACGGGAAATGCGTGTCCGAGCCATTGAGAGCTTCAGAAAGCGTGCACAGTATAACAGTGCTTTGACACCGATGACCAACATCTCCATTATTTTACAACAGAGTAAATGTGCAAAGTAAATGTTATGAAAGCGCAGTTTTAATGTTAGACATCAAAATGGTATATCATGCTGAAAACAAAAACCCCGTCACAGCAGAATTGCGTTCTCAGCGAATTTACAAATCAATAATAATATATATTGGGTTTTGTAAATATCCGTGATAAATAAGAGAGTTTGCCTATACACTATGGTAAAGTGTACGCAGATTTTCTGTTGTTATGAACACTGAAAATAGACGTTTATAGCATAAACCATGTTTAATTTAACCGATTATACCAAGTTGCATCATTATCGGTCGATAAATAAAGGAATTTGCTTATTCTCTTTACGGTATTACTCCCTTCGGATTCTAGCTTGCCTTCATCAACATTTATTCTTTTATTTTTTACAGTTTTCCATTAACATGTGGATCCACCAGGTTTGAAAAACTAGTCAGGGAATCAAAAATTTCCAAGTACGATAACAATGTTTTAATACGATAATGATAGTGAATAGTGGAGAATTATGGCAGTCATCATTGCAAAAGTAAAAAAATAAGGGATAAAGTTTAAATAATATTAACAATTATTAACTGCTACATAGATGAACAGATTAAAAGCAATACAATAATTTGGCAGACACACTATTTTGACTGCTCTACAGAAAAATACGACATTCAACTAAATAAAAATGTTTAAAAAATGGGTATATCTGTAGCTATTAACAAGAAACAGAAAACGAAACCCATACAATGGCAGCTATGAAAATCAAATATTTTCAACCCTGGCTCCAGAGATGGCTGGCCACCCCGCACTGATATATTTGTCACAAGCGCAGCTGACCTGAATACGATGTGTCAATTCGCACATCCAAATGTACATACTGATACTCAGGTTAGGTTAGGAAAGGTTGTCTTTATAATCATAACCATAAAACTTTCTGGCAAACTAATAACCTATAAATAATAGTTTTTTTCTATAAAATGCGTTTTTCTAGGAAATATTGGCGTTATGTGGGACGGACGTGTGCAGTAATGGCGCACGTCAACGTACCTCTTCTAACTGGAATCAATTGGAAACTGGAAACTGCTTCAGCTTAACTTCCATCATGATTTGAGCAAAAGGTCACAAACGTCAACACAGTTTTTTTGCTTCCCCAGATATTAGGTCTATATCCTAATTGTTTGACACATGATGAATCCCTTTTCCTGATATCGGCACAACGTCACGCGGGAAGGCGCGTCTATTAATTTAGCAGATTATGTCAAAGCTTTCAAATGTTAAAACTAAAATCTAAAAGATATCATTTACCTATAAAGCACGTCTCTTACTGACTCAACGGCTTATCATAGAAACCACGAGTCACATACCAAAATGATAAGCCCTTTAACCCGTTATTTGAATGAAGCTTTAGACGAAAAATCGTATGATTTAATTGTCACAGGTTAACGTTTTTTGGTGATAGTGTTAGTATATTATTTTATGAAAAGGAGTAATTATATTTTTATGTATTGCTATGGATTATACATTATAGATTTCATCAATCTAAAAGTAGTTTCAATGTGTCTCAGAGAGTATAAAAAAGTGTTAAACAAAGGGACTAATTTAAGATCCAATAAATTCTTCAGTCAGCTCAAAAGGAGAGACTTAGAGATTTTTCGCTTTCTATTAATGTTAACCATGTTTTGTCTTTTCAATCAGCCAATTTAAAAGATGCTTTGGGTTTATTTTGAGCAAATCCATAGACTAAAGGAAATCAGTGGCAATTTATCAAAATAAAGGCATATAATTGACGCCAACCTGAAATAAGTCTTCATAGTGAATTCTAGTGATTGTGATAGCTTAATAATACTTAATATGCTTAAAATTAGTTTTTCACCAAATTAAAACAAACGGAAGGTATCCAATACTATAATACGAGCAAGGTTTGTATATATATATATATATATATATATATATATATATATATATTTGCACACGGATCTCGAAAATGGCGCCGAGGAATTTCTTTAAATTTTGGAAATAACTAATTTCCGAGTAGAAAATAAGTTCTAATGTCCAGGAAAATTCGTGTTTTCTTGTAATATTAAGTTTAAAATCTAAAAATTTAACATTACGCTTATGGAGAATAAAATGTAAACAATACAAACTAAAACAGCTGTTTATAACCGTTTGACAGTTCTTGATTGAAGACTGCGGGGAACAATATAGAGGTTATGCATTAATATTTATTTTATGAATTAAATAAATGCAAAATTATCAGGTTACTAAACAATTTGTAAAAACTTAAGGGTTTAAGGAACTTAAGGATAGCTGTGCGAAATAAAAGCAGAAAAAAGTATTTCCAAAATCTTCCGTGTTTTGATAGAAAACGTATTCGTTGTATTGCTTGAAGCCACTGTAACAAACCAATTAATTTATGTAAATTAAATTTCTCTTTTGCTTTTCAATCCTCATTCCGTTTATAACAAAATCAGTTGATCACAGGCTAATAATAACGGTATGGATAATTAGACAGTAAATGATCGGCTTTGGCTAAAAGACGTTAAACGGCATCGCTCAATTGACTAACGTCGTAGCCGAGTTGTAGCGTGTCGGCCTCAAGAACTATAGCCCGCGAGTTCCATCTCCACCAGGGACGATACTTTTTCTTTAGTGCTATATTAATTATGGTGTATTAAATCGGTTTTATTTTAACCACATAAATGTTTTCATTGGGCAGTAAATTTGTTTTAATTTTGCTAATTAACTTGTAAAAACATGTCTTATTCTATCCGAGCAAAGCTCGGTCACCAAGTACTTATATTTTAATACAGTTAGATATTGCGATTGGGCAAGCTACAAGTATGATAAATAAATAATGTAACTTATAAGGTTTAAAATCTAATACTATAATACAATAAATGTGGTTATAAATATAAATAAATTAATGAGCTTTAAATTCAAAAAATCTAATTCAAAAGAGGAAATTAGGTAATATATAAAATATGTAACACAAAAAAAAATATCAACATAATATTACTTAAGGATAACCCAAGCAGAGGTGTTCAGAGACATACCATAAATAGGGATATAATTCAATTGTCTTTTCTTGAAATCTCTATAATATACTATAATTATAATCTTTGAGTCTTAAATCTTTTTCTCCATTTAAAAAGGGTGTCAAAGCTTTTACTTTGAAAAACCCCCTAGAAAAACACTTTATAAACATCAACTTTCTTAGAGGCCGTGTAATTCAATGTATCTTTATATTCTATATTTATTCACTTCCTACTTGTTTATTGTTTAACTTTTTCATTTGGTTCACTCGAAACAACTGCATACGAAACAACAAAAGTGAACAATACGTTTTACAATTTATAAGAAATCATCACGCCCGCCCAACAACTATGAAATACAAAAAAAATCATTTTGATATATGTTAATCTAGTTGGTAGTTAATAGTTATTTTACACTAGTACTGTATTTCATAGATATATTAATGAAAAAACTAAATGTTCGTATTCTTGTCTATCTATATATTTTCGTATGACAGGATGGAAATTTTAGTCTGAAATATCATTCTCTACATAGGTTTTTCATAGTACATAGTTTATTTGACTAATTTTCCTGCTCTGTTAGAGGTCTAGAACTTCGGTTGGTCGGTTCTAATATAATTTGCCTTTGCATAACCAAAAGCTCTTTGAGGTTTGAAGTTACACCCACCTTCAGCTAGTGGTCTTAACTGTAGGCTATATTCTAAGACAACTGTCGGATAGCAAGTTTTTTAAAGAATGTTTGGCCATAAAATAATTTCAATTATTACGCGTACTAACTTTTGTACTTACCCGAGTGAAGTTAATGGCTGAAATTCATAATCATTATTTTACTTGGGAGCTAATTTTCATTCCAAATCCTACAAACAAATTGTTTTCCTGAATTTTGAAGATCGTTCCGCCCGTATCGTATTTGTAACTGTTGTATTTGTAGCATTTATCTTGACAGAACGGAGGAAATAGACTAATAGAGCCTGAAGCGATGGTAGGGCCTCCAGGAATTAATTTAACATCCTGGTAAGAAGGAAGATAGTTCTTTACTTAAACTTATGCTTTACATTTCACGCGAATACAGCACATACCTTTATTCACAGAAATAAATGTAAATGTTTATGTCAGTAAACGGTATTATTGAACTGCCACATGAGTATTTCCGTCATTCCACATGAGGTATATAAAAAGTTATATTACACTTCCATTAGAAATTTTCAAACTTTATTTTTTTTTATTCGTAACATTTCTTTCATACTCAATTTAACTATAAGTTGCAAACCTTTAGAGTTTCCTCTTTTTACGTTTTACAATTTATAAGAAATCATCACGGTCGCCCGCCCACAACTATGAAATACAAAAAAAATTTTTTTTTGATATATATGTTAATCTAGTTGGTAGTTAATAGTTATTTTACACTAGTACTGTATTTCATAGATATATTAATGAAAAAACTAAATGTTCGTATTCTTGTCTATCTATATATTTTCGTATGACAGGATGGAAATTTTAGTCTGAAATATCATTCTCTACATAGGTTTTTCATAGTACATAGTTTATTTGACTAATTTTCCTGCTCTGTTAGAGGTCTAGAACTTCGGTTGGTCGGTTCTAATATAATTTGCCTTTGCATAACCAAAAGCTCTTTGAGGTTTGAAGTTACACCCACCTTCAGCTAGTGGTCTTAACTGTAGGCTATATTCTAAGACAACTGTCGGATAGCAAGTTTTTTAAAGAATGTTTGGCCATAAAATAATTTCAATTATTACGCGTACTAACTTTTGTACTTACCCGAGTGAAGTTAATGGCTGAAATTCATAATCATTATTTTACTTGGGAGCTAATTTTCATTCCAAATCCTACAAACAAATTGTTTTCCTGAATTTTGAATATCGTTCCGCCCGTATCGTATTTGTAACTGTTGTATTTGTAGCATTTATCTTGACAGAACCGAGGAAATAGACTAATAGAGCCTGAAGCGATGGTAGGGCCTCCAGGAATTAATTTAACATCCTGGTAAGAAGGAAGATAGTTCTTTACTTAAACTTATGCTTTACATTTCACGCGAATACAGCACATACCTTTATTCACAGAAATAAATGTAAATGTTTATGTCAGTAAACGGTATTATTGAACTGCCACATGAGTATTTCCGTCATTCCACATGAGGTATATAAAAAGTTATATTACACTTCCATTAGAAATTTTCAAACTTTATTTTTTTTTATTCGTAACATTTCTTTCATACTCAATTTAACTATAAGTTGCAAACCTTTAGAGTTTCCTCTTTTTCCGAGTTAATGCCACAATTTTTGTGTGAGTTTTATGGGACAGTGCGACCTTTTGCTGCATCCCAACGTTCATAATAAAGGGTAGAGAAATAAGTAAAAAAAGGATCTTAAGTAAACGTCATTAGGATAATATTCCGTGTTTTAGACTACATAATCTGCCTACTACATATAGTAATATAAATTTCTTCTGGAATTTTCAGCCGTTGAATAATAATTCATAATACAAATTAAAAAAAGGTTTCTAGACAATTAAAATCATATAAATTTTGTATGTAACTGTAGTTTTACTGACGTACGGGGGTTGTCATATAATTTGCGACCTTAGTAAACCATGATATTTAAATCAAAATTGTTAGAGTGGATTAAAAAAAAATTATATTTTTGAAATTTTTAAGCGGTTTTAAGAAGAAACTATCCTTTGAAAATGGTCTTGAGTGGTCAACGTGTGCCCCAAATTTTGAGCTAAGTCAAATTTATGGGAAACCGTTTACGTATGGTACAGAGGTTTCATAGAGAACAGAAAATATTACCATTTACAGAAAAACGCTACCTATTAACCATGTCCTACAGCATACTCAACAATGTTTATATATTGTTTAAATGTATTATTCGCTGGGAAACAGGAACCAGGAACCTGACTAGTTTAAATTACTCTATGTTGTTTGAGAAATTACTTTGGGTCGTTTTTCATCGCTTATTAATGCAACAAGCTTCACTAGAGAAATCATAGTTTACTAGTGAATCCTAAGATGCACTAAAACATTATTGCGGACCTTTTCAATAGCTTATTACTGGATCTCAAGGTACATCAATTCAATAAATATATATACAAATCTTATTAGTGTATTGCAAGGTACACTAATAGATTATTGCGGACCTTGTTCATATATTAGTGAATTGCAAGGACACTAATAAATTATTGCAGACAACAAATTTGTAAAGTATTTTAACTATCTCCATTAAAACCAGCTTGGAAAAATAGTATCTTAAATCATTAGTGTAGGACTAAGGTTCCAGAGAAAATTTAAATTTACTGCCCGTGGTAAACGCACGCAGTACGTTATCTGAGATCGCACAACGTTATTCTTAAGGGGAATATTAATTTTTCTTTCTTTCTTAATTCTTAACTGTTTTTACGACACTTGGTATTCAGTGTAACGTAACATCACCTATTTAAACCCACTTAATCAATTTTTGTATTACCTGGGGGGAGGGCTTATGTCCCCAAAACCTTTAACTTATTTTCTCATGATGTTAGTTTAAGTAATTGGATGATTATTTTTGAACTGATACATTTTTAAATTACATTCAAATAAACTGTAAATAGTATAATAGCTTTATTAAAGGTATTCAGTTTTGTAATTTACTTAAAGAAGAAAGACTAACAGTCCACTGAAACCTTTTATTTTACTATATTACAAATACGGATAGACCTAAATATAAAATATAAACTGCCAACACATTATGCTACACAATCGATGTTTTAAGAAACCAATTAATATTGTTCGTCCTCAATAGTTCCTGACTGACCAGTGACCACGACCGCAGAATCTTTCTTTCTTTGTTTTTTTATCTTTTTCTTAAGTTACTTTACGACATTGTATTTTACGTGATATTTAAATCCCACTTTATTTTTAAATATTTGGTAACAAAAGGGCTTATGTCCCCAAACCTTTATGTTATTTTTTCATGATGTACTATAAGTATATTTTTATTGATGATATTTTTAAAATAATATATATTATATATATTTTTGACCAAATAGAATAAATTTTAAAAGTGTTTAGAACTTTTATTATTATTTTATTACAACATAATAGAACCTAAAAATCTTATATCTGCCAATACCTTTATGTTTTTAGACAATGATGGCTAAACTTGAACAAATATGTTTATCCAAAATTATGAAATAAGTGAAAATTAATTTTTCCTCATCCTACAGTTTTGGATAAAAAATCGCTTTTGTTTTTTTTATTGTGGTAGGAGTGGCGGCAAGGTTGTTTTTATGTAATGGGATATAAAATTGATATTTTTCATGTTAAAAATAGAAAAAATCCAATTTATATATTAAATTTTGGTAACAAAAATAATAGTTAATTACCTATTCTTTAACAATGACTATAGAAAAATCTCTAAATTTAGCGTATTTAAATATTTATAACATTTTATATATTCATTAATTTAATTATATTAAATTTTGTTTACGACGTTTTTTATAAAGAAAAATAAAATCTTAACTCTAACTACGGTTAACATAGAACCTAAAACATAAAAAGAATAATATATAATCCGGACTAAGCAGGATAAAAGTGTAAAAACGGGTTTAAAGCAGTAAAAAACTAACAAACATTGCAAAGCTCCATTAGTCATGCACACAAGAAACGAACCATAATTTATAAAGCTATTTACAATTTCTAAAATGTTCATTATGATGATTTAGGTACTTCTACTCGTCACAAAGGCTCGAGAAGAAACCTCTGTTCTTATCGTTTTTTTTTTGCTCGAGAAGAATTGGGTGCCTTTTCAGATATGCAAAGGCAATGTACCCCACCATCACAAAAAAGGATTACCCGCCACCACTACTTGCGGCCCTAGGAAAATTTTTATGAAAACCAATGGGCT